>JABWTJ010000995.1:0-175614 GCA_016801875.1 Solanum sitiens
AGGTGAGTATTCCTCTAAGGGAAGTCAACACTCTATAAGGAACAAATGGTGAATATTCCTCTAGGGGAAGTCAACACCTCTCAATGTCAAGTTCACTCGGTGCTAAGCTAAGTCCCCATTTGTAGAGAAGCCTTTAATCTTTATTAATCTTCTCGATTTAATTACATAGAAGGGTCAATCCCTTGTATATCATCATTATAGCTCAAATAAGAATTGTATGAGAATTATGTCCTTTCATTAACAATTCATATAGGTGAAGTCAACCCTCGTACATCTCATCATAATAGGGCACTTCGAACAACTTCCCTATATTACATTACACTTAGCAACCTCACAACCAACCTAAGCATATAAGTTCATGTATCATATCATCTTATCACATCAATCAAAGCATACTTCAACATAACATTATCACTTGATGACAATTAACCATAATTTGAAGTGAAGGCTAGGATCATCAAGACTTACCAATACTCCTCCCTAGTCCATCAATAAAGGGCCTTACCATCAACCCATAGATCAACCAATCTTAGATCATCACATCGATGTAATTCAATAATAAATCACAAGAACTAATCAAGGAGAAGCACTATACTATGAAGCAATACTACATCAAAGCCTAGTAACATGATCTCAAGTGTATCTTCTTAACTTAGATTCAATATTCAAGAACATAGGTGTGAAGAACTTTAATTCATCATAATAGATCCATAATCAATACAATGACAATCATTACAGACCATTTAACTTATTATGAGGTCAATTCTATCAAACTCAACCTAATCCATATCAATTCAACATTTAGGGTTAAGGGTTAGGGGTCATCACCCACAACCTAGATCAAACTACATCAATTAACCATAATCAAGTTACAATTCATGATAATCTATTCATTCTAACCCAAAGAATACATAATTAACTCAATTCACATGATCAAATTCGGATTTGGATGAAACCCATAAGAAACTCAACTTTTTGGAAAAAGCTTTGAAGGAACCTTTTGAGGAAAGAATCTCAAAGGTGAATTAGATCCCATACCTTAAGGTTTGATGACGTTTTTGATGGTGAATTTCGTGCTAAATCAACCCCCAAGTTGATCTCCAATGGAGTCTTCCAATAGAGAGAGAAAGTAGAGAGAAGGAAGAGAGTTTTGTTTTTGAGAGAATGATTAGGCTAATGAGGGTTGGGTATTTATAGTGGGGTCTTAAGTCACTTAATTAGTCTCTCTTAAACCCCTAATTACCCCTAAGTCAATTAATTAATTAACTAACTAAAACTAACTTTTCCAAAACTGCCACAGACCTTCTACGACGGATCCCCGACGATGGTCCGTCGTGGTCATGACGAACTGACATCCCTCCGTCCTGCACATCCGTCACATTGGTCAGAGACTTGTGCAGGCGGAGGCTTTCTCCCCAGACACCAAGGATGGCACGATGGTCCGTCGTGGGCATGACGGACTGACATCCCTCCGTCCTGCACATCCGTCAAGTTGGTCAGAGACTTGTGCAGGCGGAGGTTTGGTCCTCGGGGAGTCGTACCCTGACTTTTCCAGAATGAAACCATCCCACACTATATTTTACACCTATGGTAACAACCATTTACCATATTCTGACTCTTTAACTAGGTTAACTCAAAAGGACACTCTAGCCCTCTTATGACCCAATTTGCCGGACGTATAAGAGTTTCGGTTAAAACACCACTTCAAAGACTCTAAATATGCCTAATTGGGTAGGAACACTGGTTTAGATCCTAAGGAGACCATTTAAGTCTTATCACATGACTTCGGTATTTCAAAATGTTACATTATCCCCCCCTTGGGAACATTCGTTCCCGAATGACACCAAACACTCTTAAAATGTGGGAGTAGACTCAAGACTAGCAGCTCAACCAATTCACAATATTTAGTTAGCATGTACTATATTATTTCATAAAAATACTTCAAAACATCAATTTACCATATCTAAATCACCAAACTTGTCTCAAATATGCAAGAAACCAAACAACTTCCAAATTTATCTAAGGTCACCTTAAAGCTCCTTCATTTTAGAAGCCTCCAAACTAGGAGTTTTGCAAAGTTTCACAAAAACAACAGAGATTCACAATATCTAACGTATTTATATCATTAGAGAGAGATACTAACCTTAAACATCAAAAAGATGAGGATAACGGGTTTTCATGTCGGCTTCCGCCTCCCATGTTGCACCCTCAACTAGGTGGTTCCTCCATAGCACCTTTACAGAAACCACCTTTTTGTTCCTCAACCTTTTTACTTGCCTATCAAGGATTTGAACCGGAACCTCCTCATAAGAGAGGTTATCCTTGACTCCGAGGCCTTCAAGAGGAAGAATAGACTCGGGATTCCCGACACACTTCTTCAACATGGAGACATGGAAAACCGGATGAACCAAAGCTAGCTCATTGGGTAATCTTAAACGATAGGCAACTTTACCAACCCTTTCTAAAATCTCATAAGGGCCTACATATCGAGGGCTCAACTTCCCTTTCTTGCCAAATCTTACCACACCCTTCATAGGTGAGATTTTTAAATACACCTTATCACCCTCTTCAAACTCCAAGTCCCTTCTTCTATTATCGGCATAGGACTTTTGTCGACTATAGGCTGTTTGCAACCTATTTCTTATGATATGTACATTCTCCAATGTCTTGTAAATCAAGTCGGGACTGAATATCGATGACTCACCTACTTCAAACCATCCTATACGAGACCTACACCTCCTTCCATACAAGGCTTCATAGGGAGCCATGGAGATGGACGAATGAAAGCTATTATTATACGCAAACTCCACCAACGGCAAATGCTTATCCCAACTCCCTTTAAAATCAATGATGCAAGCTCTAAGCATATCCTCAAGAGTTTGAATAGTGCGTTCCGCTTGACCATCCGTTTGAGGATGGAAGGCGGTACTTAATTTCACTTTAGTACCCAAACCTTTTTGAAACGACTTCCAAAACCTAGATGTGAATTGTGCACCTCTATCCGAAATGATGGATAACGGAATACCATGACGACACACAATCTCATCTATGAAAATCTTCGCATAATCTTCCGCCGAATATGTAGATTTGACGGGGATAAAGTGAGCGGACTTAGTCAATCTATCAACAATCACCCATATAGAATCATATGACTTTTGAGTCCGAGGCAACCCTACTACGAAATCCATATTAATGTCTTCCCACTTCCAAGTAGGAATTTGGATCTCCTGTAGTAAGCCACCCGGCTTTTGATGTTCCGCCTTCACTTGTTGACAATTCGGACATTTAGCAACAAATTCCGCTATATCCTTCTTCAAACCTTCCCACCAATATATTTCTCGAAGGTCATGATACATCTTTGTAGAATCGGGATGGATGGAATAGTGGGATCCATGGGCTTCATCAAGGATCCGATCCCTTAATCCATCCACATCAGGAACACACAACCTCCCTTGATACCTCAATACACTATCTTCTCCTAAGGAGAAAGAGTCGTTCGCCTTGCCAAGAACCGATTCCTTTAATTCCATCAATAGTTGGTCAAGGTGTTGTTTGGTCTTCACCTCAACCACCAATGATGACTCGGAGCTATGATGAACCGTGGCACCTCCATTTAGCGAACTCACCAATCGCACTCCCAATCTAGTCAAACGATGAACATCTTTTACTAGATCTTTCTTGTCTTCATCTATATGAGTCACACCACCCATAGTCATACGGCTTAAAGCATCTGCCACCACATTTGCCTTGCCGGGATGATATAGGACACTCATATCATAATCTTTCAACAACTCTAACCACCTTCTTTGTCGAAGATTCAAATCTTTTTGAGTAAACACATATTGAAGGCTCTTATCATCAGTGAAAACATCTACATGAACACCATACAAGTAGTGTCTCCATATTTTTAAAGCAAACACCACGGCCGCTAACTCAAGGTCATGAGTCGGATAATTTCTCTCATGCACCTTAAGTTGCCGCGAAGCATAGGCAATCACCTTCCCATTCTGCATAAGCACACACCCCAAACCTACGCGGGATGCATCACAATACACAATGAACCCTTTAGATCTTTTCGGTAAAGTTAACACCGAAGCGGAAGTAAGCCTATCCTTCAATAATTGAAAACTCTTCTCACATGCCTCTGACCATTCAAACTTTTTGCCTTTTTGAGTCAATGAAGTCAAAGGAGATGCAATGGAAGAAAAACCTTCTACGAACCTTCGATAATAACCCGCTAGACCCAAGAAACTCCTAATATCAGTTGGGGTCAAGGGTCTAGGCCAGTTTCTTACCGCATCTGTCTTCCTTGGGTCTACCTCAACTCCCTCACTAGAGATGATGTGCCCAAGAAATGCCACCGACCTTAGCCAAAACTCGCACTTGCTATACTTGGCGAACAATTTATGTTCCCTAAGGGTTTGCAATACTACCCTTAGATGATCCATGTGGTCAACCTCATTTTTCGAATACACCAAGATATCATCGATAAATACAATAACGAATGAATCAAGGTACTTTCGAAACACCCTGTTCATCAGATCCATAAACGCCGCCGGAGCATTTGTGAGACCAAAAGACATAACCACGAACTCATAATGCCCATATCGAGTCCGAAAAGCTGTCTTTGAAATATCTTCATTTCTCACCCTAAGCTGGTGGTACCCTGACCTCAAATCAATCTTTGAGAAGTAACTCGCTCCTTGGAGTTGATCAAATAAATCATCAATCCGAGGAAGAGGATACTTGTTCTTGATGGTAACCTTGTTGAGTTGCCGGTAATCAATACACATCCTCAAGGACCCATCTTTCTTTTTCACGAACAAGACCGGAGCACCCAATGGAGAAATGCTAGGCCTTATAAAGCCCTTGTCTAGCAAATCTTTAAGTTGTGCATTCAATTCCTTTAACTCGGCCGGAGCCATTCTATAAGGAGGAATAGAAATAGGATTTGTTTCCGGTAGCAAATCGATACCGAAATCGATTTCCCGTTCGGGAGGAATGCTAGGAAGGTCATCAGGAAAAACCTCCGTAAATTCACTCACCACGGGGACTGACTCTATAGGAGGAACTTCGGAATCCACTTCTTGGACTCTCACAATATGGTAGAGACACCCCTTCGAGATCATTTTACACGCCTTTAGGCATGTTATGAAACGACCTCTAGGAAGAGAATTTCCACCTTTCCACTCTATAACGGGTTCATTTGGGAAACAAAACCTCACAATTTTGGTCCTACAATTGATGGAAGCGAAACTAGCATGCAACCAGTCCATACCTAATATGACATCAAAATCAATCATGTCTAGCTCAACTAGATCAATATGAGAAACTCTATGAGGTATTGAAATAGGACAATTTCGATAGACTCTTTTTGCTACCACTGACTCACCCACCGGGGTAGACACCAAAATAGGTTCATGCAAAACATCGGGTAATGTACTAAATTTCTTAGCTACCAATGGAGTAACGAAAGACAACGTAGCACCCGGATCAAGTAATGCATACACATCAATGGCAAAGATTTATAACATACCAGTCACCACATCGGGAGAGGCCTCTTGGTTATCTCTAGTACGAAGAGCATAAAGACGGTTCTTTTTGGGAGCACTATTAGAACCACTTGGATGACCACCCCTCTCTTGTCCCTTAGCATTTGGACAATCCCGCACCTTGTGACCAATCTTTCCACAACCAAAGCAATTTCCCATTCCAATCAAACATTCTCCATAGTGACCTTTCCCACACTTAGAACATGTAGGCTTCTCATTAGATGAGTTCCCATCCTTTCCCTTGGCAACTTTTGGTCTAGGAGCTTTAGAATCCCTAGTCTTGGGAAATTTGGATGGAACGTGGTTTGAGAACCTCTTTTTGAATCTAGGCCTGTCTTGAATTCCCAACCTATCTTTGGCAGTTTCACTCTCAGAAGACCTTGTCCTCCTTGAGTCCTTATCCTTCCTTTTTGATCTAGCCTCCTCAACCCTTCTTGCATGCACCATGAGACGACCAATGTTCATGTTATCATGTAGCATAGCCGATTGACACTCCTCTTGTAAATCGTCCGATATACCTATCACATATCGACTCATTTCGTCTCTAGGATCGGAGACCAAAGATGGAGCATATTTGGCCAATTGAGTAAATTTCAGAGAATACTCATGAACACTCATCGTTCCTTGGCGGAGATTGATGAATTCCACCACCTTCGTTTCCCTCATCTCTCTAGGGAAGAACCGATCAATGAAGGCCCCTTTGAATAACTCCCACGTCACTAACCCACTTTCAAGTGGCCTGTTGTCCTTCCATTGCGCATACCATATCTGAGCAACATCTTTGAGTTGGTAGGAGGCCAACTCGACATTCTCGCTAGACGACAGCCCCATAGCACACAAAATCTTGTGAACCTCATCAATAAATTCCTGAGGGTCTTCATCAACCTTCGACCCATAAAAGACAGGAGGATTCATTCGAGTGAAATCCCTAAGTCTGGAGGCCATAGTCTGTTCATGGACTCTAGGTGCCAAATCCCTATTGGCTTGGGCAGTCATAGCTTGGGCTTGCACTGTTGCGGCTTGAGCTTGAGTAGTCATGGCTTGAGCCATTTGAGCAATAATAGCTCTCATCTGAGCCTCTGTCATCGGTGGAGGATTAGCAGGAACCTGGTCATCAATAGCAACCTCTTCAAGAGGAGGAGCAGGTTCGTCACGAGGAATTCCCGCAGCAGCCATCTCTTCCTCAAGTCTTCGAGCCGCATTTCTTCTAGTATTCATCTCCTATAACCAAAACACAAGGTTCAGGCGAAAGCATATCCGACGTACATTCTAGGGGCACGATATGGATTTCCAACAATGAGAATGATTCCTAATCATCAAATAAGTTCCTATTCATAAGTGTGGCGCGCTTCACAATTATGAATACAAACTTAAATAACGTGGTTGAGAGAGAGACGTTAACATCAACGATATTCAACCTCATGCTCTGATACCAAGTTTGTCACATCCGGGTTTACCCCCCAGACGTAACCGGCGTCGGCGTCCTCTCGGAGGACTAAGACAAGCCTCTTAGCTTCGTCATAGCATTCATCGACTAAAAATCAGTAAGAATTAAAAAGTTTTTATCTAGAACTACTCGGAGGTTTACATAGACCTCTACATACACATCATTATATATATCAAGTATACATAGACTTGTTCATATACGAAGATACTTAGTCTTCTACTTTTATTTCATACACTTATATATTCAGAAAATAATAGTCATAAAACCTTCTCATCTCATAGACCATCTATCGATCACAATAAGTCTTGGGCATAGCCCTACATCAAATGAAAGAAGCCGCATATAGGCTGTCTACTACATCGTCTCAAGAGAACAATAGAGTCAACATAGAATCATAGTAACTACACATCATAAAAGAAAGATATCGGCCACGTCCTCGAGAGAGTGAGGACCTACCACTTGGATGACAAATTATCCAAGTCTTCCTTCCTAGCAATTTGGATCAAGCTCAGCGACCCGAACCTAAAATATTTGGGAAAAAGGGAAAGAAAAGGGATTAGTACTCCACATGTACTAAGTATGAAATCTCATATACAATTACCAATCAAATATATTTAGAAAGGGACATTTATGAAAACATAATAGACTACATATGAAATTAAACCATAGCAAAGCAAAGCATACTAATGATAACCTTCAATAAGTCACAAGTGCAATGATCAAGTAAAATTACCATATCTCCTACTCAATCAAGTAACCTACCAAGACTACAATTAGCAATTTACTCACCAACATACTCGTCATGTCATGATACATCCTACTTCAAGCAAAGACAACAACATTATATTCATAAGCATGTTACTCAACATACCAACCTTTTACATCATACTATCGCCTTACATGCATAATATTGACCTCTCAAAGTTCCTATCAAGGCAAACTCGTGCAAGGCGTAGGTAGAGTCCCATACCCCTACCTAAGCTAAAGCAAACCTCTCAAGTTACTTTAATTAGCCTATACCTTATTCATTCATTCATTTTAGTTTAGGGAACATTTGCCTTAACCGACATAGACCACATAATCGAATGTGGAATCCGGTATCATGAAACCTTACACCGATGGAAGGTGGTCTACCGGCCAAGGTAGAACCTAACGTGAACATAGCTATCTAGGTGGATCCACTAGCTAGTATCCTATGGTGGCAACATAGTTCAAGAACTAAGAGATAGGCATTCCCTCTATATACCATTCGGTAATGGGGCCTCATCTCATGAGAATTCATGAGTGAATATTTCACAATTATGAATACAAACTTAAATAACGTGGTTGAGAGAGAGACGTTAACATCAAGGATATTCAACCTCATGCTCTGATACGAAGTTTGTCACATCCGGGTTTACCCCCTAGACGTAACCGGCGTCGTCGTCCTCTCGGAGGACTAAGACAAGCCTCTTAGCTTCGTCATAGCATTCATCGACTAAAAATCAGTAAGAATTAAAAACTTTTTATCTAGAACTACTCGGAGGTTTACATAGACCTCTACATACACATCATTATATATATCAAGTATACATAGACTTGTTCATATACGAAGATTACTTAGTCTTCTACTTTTATTTCATACACTTATATATTCAGAAAATAATAGTCATAAAACCGTCTCATCTCATAGACCATCTATCGATCACAATAAGTCTTGGGCATAGCCCTACATCAAATGAAAGAAGCCGCATATAGGCTGTCTACTACATCGTCTCAAGAGAACAATAGAGTCAACATAGAATCATAGTAACTACACATCATAAAAGAGAGATATCGGCCACGTCCTCGAGAGAGTGAGGACCTACCACTTGGATGACAAATTATCCAAGTCTTCCTTCCTAGCAATTTGGATCAAGCTCAGCGACCCGAACCTAAAATATTTGGGAAAAAGGGAAAGAAAAGGGATTAGTACTCCACATGTACTAAGTATGAAATCTCATATACAATTACCAATCAAATATATTTAGAAAGGGACATTTATGAAAACATAATAGACTACATATGAAATCAAACCATAGCAAAGCAAAGCATACTAATGATAACCTTCAATAAGTCACAAGTGCAATGATCAAGTAAAATTACCATATCTCCTACTCAATCAAGTAACCTACCAAGACTACAATTAGCAATTTACTCACCAACATACTCGTCATGTCATGATACATCCTACTTCAAGCAAAGACAACAACATTATATTCATAAGCATGTTACTCAACATACCAACCTTTTACATCATACTATCGCCTTACATGCATAATATTGACCTCTCAAAGTTCCTATCAAGGCAAACTCGTGCAAGGCGTAGGTAGAGTCCCATACCCCTACCTAAGCTAAAGCAAACCTCTCAAGTTACTTTAATTAGCCTATACCTTATTCATTCATTCATTTTAGTTTAGGGAACATTTGCCTTAACCGACATAGACCACATAATCGAATGTGGAATCCGGTGTCATGAAACCTTACACCGATGGAAGGTGGTCTACCGGCCAAGGTAGAACCTAACGTGAACATAGCTATCTAGGTGGATCCACTAGCTAGTATCCTATGGTGGCAACATAGTTCAAGAACTAAGAGATAGGCATTCCCTCTATATACCATTCGGTAATGGGGCCTCATCTCATGAGAATTCATGAGTGAATATTTCTCAAGGAAAGTCAACACTTCACGTAGATCCATAGGTGAGTATTCCTCTAAGGGAAGTCAACACTCTATAAGGAACAAATGGTGAATATTCCTCTAGGGGAAGTCAACACCTCTCAATGTCAAGTTCACTCGGTGCTAAGCTAAGTCCCCATTTGTAGAGAAGCCTTTAATCTTTATTAATCTTCTCAATTTAATTACATAGAAGGGTCAATCCCTTGTATATCATCATTATAGCTCAAATAAGAATAGTATGAGAATTATGTCCTTTCATTAACAATTCATATGGGTGAAGTCAACCCTCGTACATCTCATCATAATAGGGCACATCGAACAACTTCCCTATATTACATTACACTTAGCAACCTCACAACCAACCTAAGCATATAAGTTCATGTATCATATCATCTTATCACATCAATCAAAGCATACTTCAACATAACATTATCACTTGCTGACAATTAACCATAATTTGAAGTGAAGGCTAGGATCATCAAGACTTACCAATACTCCTCCCTAGTCCATCAATAAAGGGCCTTACCATCAACCCATAGATCAACCAATCTTAGATCATCACATCGATGTAATTCAATAATAAATCACAAGAACTAATCAAGGAGAAGCACTATACTATGAAGCAATACTACATCAAAGCCTAGTAACATGATCTCAAGTGTATCTTCTTAACTTAGATTCAATATTCAAGAACATAGGTGTGAAGAACTTCAATTCATCATAATAGATCCATAATCAATACAATGACAATCATTACAGACCATTTAACTTATTATGAGGTCAATTCTATCAAACTCAACCTAATCCATATCAATTCAACATTTAGGGTTAAGGGTTAGGGGTCATCACCCACAACATAGATCAAACTACATCAATTAACCATAATCAAGTTACAATTCATGATAATCTATTCATTCTAACCCAAATAATACATGATTAACTCAATTCACATGATCAAATTCGGATTTGGATGAAACCCATAAGAAACTCAACTTTTTGGAAAAAGCTTTGAAGGAACCCTTTGAGGAAAGAATCTCAAAGGTGAATTAGATCCCATACCTTAAGATTTGATGACGTTTTGATGGTGAATTTCGTGCTAAATCAACCCCCAATGATTTCCCCAAGTTGATCTCCAATGGAGTCTTCCAATAGAGAGAGAAAGTAGAGAGAAGGAAGAGAGTTTTGTTTTTGAGAGAATGATTAGGCTAATGAGGGTTGGGTATTTATAGTGGGGTCTTAAGTCACTTAATTAGTCTCTCTTAAACCCCTAATTACCCCTAAGTCAATTAATTAATTAACTAACTAAAACTAACTTTTCCAAAACTGCCACAGACCTTCCACGACGGATCCCCGACGACGGTCCGTCGTGGTCATGACGAACTGACATCCCTCCGTCCTGCACATCCGTCACGTTGGTCAGAGACTTGTGCAGGCGGAGGCTTTCTCCCCAGACACCAAGGATGGCACGACGGTCCGTCGTGGGCGTGACGGACTGACATCCCTCCGTCCTGCACATCCGTCACGTTGGTCAGAGACTTGTGCAGGCGGAGGTTTGTCCTACGGCACCAAGGCTGGCACGACGGAGACCTTGACGTCCCGTCGCGCCTGTGACGCCCCGTCATGGGGTCCGTCATGCCCTGCTATTTCTAGGGTCCTCCTCGAGGGTCCTTGTTTGGTCCTCGGGGAGTCGTACCCTGACTTTTCCAGAATGAAACCATCCCACACTATACTTTACACCTATGGTAACAACCATTTACCATATTCCGACTCTTTAACTAGGTTAACTCAAAAGGACACTCTAGCCCTCTTATGACCCAATTTGCCGGACGTATAAGAGTTTCGGTTAAAACACCACTTCAAAGACTCTAAATATGCCTAATTGGGTAGGAACACTGGTTTAGATCCTAAGGAGACCATTTAAGTCTTATCACATGACTTCGGTATTTCAAAATGTTACAGACATCCCTCCGTCCTGCACATTCGTCACGTTGGTCAGAGACTTGTGCAGGCGGAGGCTTTCTCCCCAAGCGCACGACGGTTCCATGACGACGGACCATCGTGGCCGTGATGGACTGGCTTCCCTCCGTCCTGCACATCCGTCACGCTTGTCAGAGACTTGTGCAGGCGGAGGAAAAGTCCAAGCGCTAAGGCTGGCACGACGGAGGCCTCGACGCCCCATCGCGCCTGTGACGCCCCGTCATGGGGTCCGTCATGCCCGCTGCTTTAAGGGTCCTCCTCGAGGGTCCTTGTTTGGTCCTTGGGGAGTCGTCCCCTGACTTTTCCAGCATGATACCATCCCACACAACATTTTACACCTATGGTTACAACTGTTTACCAAATTCCGACTCTTTAACTTGGTTATATCAAAAGGACACTCTAGCCCTCTTATGAACCAATTTGCCAGACGTTTAAGAGTTTCGGTTCCAACACCACTTCAAAGACTCTAAATATGCCTAATTGCCTAGGAACACTGGTTTAGATCCTAAGTAGACCATTTAAGTCTTATCACATGACCTCGGTATTTCAAAATGTTACATTATCCCCCCCTTAGGAACATTCGTCCCCGAATGACACCAAACATTCTTAAAATGTGGGAGTAGACTCAAGACTAGCAGCTCAACCAATTCATAATATTTAGTTAGCATGAACTATATTGTTTCATAAAAATACTTCAAAACATCAATTTACCATACGTGATCTCAACATTTCCTCATGAGGTTTTTCTCCTTTTCATATAGGCATGAGCTTAATTATTCATCACTCAATTCAAATAATACAAAGTTCACTTTATCAATATGCTCAATACAATATCATCAAGGATTTAACCATATCTAAATCACAAAACTTGACTCAAATATGCAAGAAACAAAACAACTTCCAAATTTATCTAAGGTCACCTTAAAGTGACTCCATTTTAGAAGTCTCCAAACAAGGAGTTTTGCAAAGTTTCACAAAAAACAACAGAGATTCACAATATCTATCGTATTTATATCATTAGAGAGAGATACTAACCTTAAACATCAAAAAGATGAGGATAACGGGTTTTCATGTCGGCTTCCGCCTCCCATGTTGCACCCTCAACTAGGTGGTTCCTCCATAGCACCTTTACGGAAACCACCTCTTTGTTCCTCAACTTTTTCACTTGCTTATCAAGGATTTGAACCGGAACCTCCTCATAAGAGAGGTTATCCTTGACTCCGAGACCTTCAAGAGGAAGAATAGACTCGGGATTCCCAACACACTTCTTCAACATGGAGACATGGAAAACCGGATGAACCAAAGCTAGCTCATCAGGTAATCTTAAACGATAGGCAACTTTACCAACCCTTTCTAAAATCTCATAAGGGCCTACATATCGAGGGTTCAACTTCCCTTTCTTGCCAAATCTTACCACACCCTTCATAGGTGAAATCTTTAAATACACCTTATCACCCTCTTCAAACTCCAAGTCCCTTCTTCTATTATCGGCATAGGACTTTTGTCGACTATAGGCTGTTTGCAACCTATTTCTTATGATATGTACATTCTCCAATGTCTTGTAAATCAAGTCGGGACCGAATATCGATGACTCACCTACTTCAAACCATCCTATAGGAGACCTACACCTCCTTCCATACAAGGCTTCATAGGGAGCCATGGAGATGGACGAATGAAAACTATTATTATATGCAAACTCCACCAACGGCAAATGCTTATCCCAACTCCCTTTAAAATCAATGATGCAAGCTCTAAGCATATCCTCAAGAGTCTGAATCGTGCGTTCCGCTTGACCATCCGTTTGAGGATGGAAGGCGGTACTTAATTTCACTTTAGTACCCAAACCTTTTTGAAACGACTTCCAAAATCTAGATGTGAATTGTGCACCTCTATCCGAAATGATGGATAACGGAATACCATGACGACACACAATCTCATCTATGAAAATCTTCGCATAATCTTCCGCCGAATACGTAGATTTGACGGGGATAAAGTGAGCGGACTTAGTCAATCTATCAACAATCACCCATATAGAATCAAATGACTTTTGAGTCCGAGGCAACCCTACTACGAAATCCATATTAATGTCTTCCCACTTCCAAGTAGGAATTTGGATCTCCTGTAGTAAGCCACCCGGCTTTTGATGTTCCGCCTTCACTTGTTGACAATTCGGACATTTAGCAACAAATTCCGCTATATCCTTCTTCAAACCTTCCCACCAATATATTTCTCGAAGGTCATGATACATCTTTGTAGATCCGGGATGGATGGAATAGTGGGATCCATGGGCTTCATCAAGGATCCGATCCCTCAATCCATCCACATTAGGAACACACAACCTCCCTTGATACCTCAATACACTGTCTTCTCCTAAGGAGAATGACTCATTCGTCTTGCCAAGAACCGATTCCTTTAACTCCATCAATAGTTGATCAAGGTGTTGTTTGGACTTCACCTCAACCACCAATGATGACTCGGAGCTATGATGAACCGTGGCACCTCCTTTTAGCGAACTCACCAATCGCACTCCTAATCTAGTCAAACGATGAACATCTTTTACTAGATCTTTCTTGTCTTCTTCGATACGAGACACACTGCCTATAGTCATACGACTTAAAGCATCCGCCACCACATTTGCCTTGCCGGGATGATATAGGAAACTCATATCATAATCTTTCAACAACTCTAACCACCTTCTTTGTCGAAGATTCAAATCTTTTTTGGTAAACACATATTGAAGGCTCTTATGATCAGTGAAAATATCTACATGAACACCATACAAGTAGTGTCTCCATATTTTTAAAGCAAACACCACGGCCGCTAACTCAAGGTCATGAGTTGGATAATTTCTCTCATGCACCTTAAGTTGCCGCGAAGCATAGGCAATCACCTTCCCATTTTGCATAAGCACACACCCCAAACCTACGCGGGATGCATCACAATACACAATAAACCCTTTAGATCCTTCCGGTAAAGTTAACACCGGAGCGGAAGTAAGCCTATCCTTCAATAATTGAAAACTCTCCTCGCATGCCTCTGACCATTCAAACTTTTTACCTTTTTGAGTCAATGAAGTCAAAGGAGATGCAATGGATGAAAAGCCTTCTACGAACCTTCGATAATAACCCGCTAGACCCAAGAAACTCCTAATGTCAGTTGGGGTCAAGGGTCTAGGCCAGTTTCTTACCGCATCTGTCTTCCTTGGGTCTACCTCAACTCCCTCACTAGAGATGATGTGCCCAAGAAATGCCACCGACCTCAGCCAAAACTCGCACTTGCTATACTTGGCGAACAATTTATGTTCCCTAAGGGTTTGCAATACTACTCTTAGATGATCCATGTGGTCAACCTCATTTTTCGAATACACCAAGATATCATCGATAAATACAATAACGAATGAATCAAGGTAATTTCGAAACACCCTGTTCATCAGATCCATAAACGCCGCCGGAGCATTTGTGAGACCAAAGGACATAACCACGAACTCATAATGCCCATATCGAGTCCGAAAAGCTGTCTTTGGAATATCTTCATTTCTCACTCTAAGCTGGTGGTATCCGGACCTCAAATCAATCTTTGAGAAGTAACTCGCTCCTTGAAGTTGATCAAATAAATCATCAATACGAGGAAGAGGATACTTGTTCTTGATGGTAACCTTGTTGAGTTGTCGGTAATCAATACACATCCTCAAGGACCCATCTTTCTTTTTCACGAACAAGACCGGAGCACCCCATGGAGAAATGCTAGGCCTTATAAAGCCCTTGTCTAGCAAATCTTTAAGTTGTGCCTTCAATTCCTTTAACTCGGCCGGAGCCATTCTATAAGGAGGAATAGAGATAGGATTTGTTTCCGGTAGCAAATCGATACCGAAATCGATTTCCCGTTCGGGAGGAATGCCAGGAAGGTCATCAGGAAAGACCTCCGTAAATTCACTCACCACGGGGACTGACTCTATAGGAGGAACTTCGGAATCCACTGCTTGGACTCTCACAATATGGTAGAGACACCCCTTCGAGATCATTTTACACGCCTTTAGGCATGTTATGAAACGACCTCTAGGAAGAGAATTTCCACCCTTCCACTCTATAACGGGTTCATTTGGGAAACAAAACCTCACAATTTTGGTCCTACAATCGATGGAAGCGAAACTAGCATGCAACCAGTCCATACCTAATATGACATCAAAATCAAACATGTCTAGCTCAACTAGATCAATATGGGAAACTCTATGAGGCATTGAAATAGGATAATTTCGATAGACCCTTTTTGTTACCACTGATTCACCAACCGGAGTAGACACCAAAATAGGTTCATGCAAAACATCGGGTAATGTACTAAACTTCTTAGCTACTAATGGAGTAACGAAAGACAAAGTAGCACCCGGATCAAGTAATGCATACACATCAATGGCAAAAATTTGTAACATACCAGTCACCACATCGGGAGAGGCCTCTTGGTCATCTCTCGAACGAAGAGCATAAAAATGGTTCTTTTTGGGAGCATTATTAGAACCACTTGGCTGACCACCTTTTTCTTGTCCCTTAGCAATAGGACAATCTCGAACTCGATGACCACTCTTCCCGCAACGAAAACAAATCCTCGTTCCTATCAAACATTATCCATAGTGACCCTTCCCACACTTAGAACATGTAGGCTTCTCATTAGATGAGCTTCCACCCTTTCCCTTTGTAACTTTTGGTCTAGGGGCTTTAGGATCCCTAGTCTTGGGAAATTTGGATGGAACGTGGTTTGAGAACCTCTTCTTGAATCTTGTCCTGTCTTGAATTCCCAACCTATCTTTAGCAGTTTCACTCTCAGAAGACCTTGTCCTTCTTGTGTCCTTATCCTTATCCTTCCTTTTTGTTCTAGCCTCCTCAACCCTTCTTGCATGCACCATGAGACGACCAATATTCATGTTATCATGTAGCATAGCCGATTGACACTCCTCTTGCAAGTCGTCCGATATACCTGTCACATATCGACTCATTTCGTCTCTAGGGTCGGAGACCAAAGACGAAGCATATTTGGCCAATTGAGTAAATTTCAGAGAATACTCATGAACAGTCATCGTTCCTTGGCGGAGATTGATGAATTCCACCACCTTCGTTTCCCTCATCTCTCTAGGGAAGAACCGATCAATGAAGGCTCCTTTGAATAACTCCCACGTCACTAACCCACTTCCAAGTGGCCTGTTGTCCTTCCATTGCGCATACCATATCTGAGCGACATCCTTGAGTTGGTATGAGGCCAACTCGGCATTCTCGCTAGATGACAGCCCCATAGCACACAAAACATTGTGAACCTCATCAATAAATTCCTGAGGGTCTTCATCAACCTTCGACCCATAAAAGACAGGAGGATTCATTCGTGTGAAATCCCTAAGTCTGGAGGCCATAGTCTGTTCATGGACTCTAGGTGCCAAATCCCTATTGGCTTGAGCAGTCATGGCTTGGGCTTGCACTGTTGCGGCTTGAGCTTGAGTAGTCATGGCTTGAGCCATTTGAGCAATAATAGCTCTCATCTGAGCTTCTGTCATCGGTAGAGGATCTGCAGGAACCTGGTCATCCATAGCAACCTCTTCAAGAGGAGAGGCAGGTTCATCGCGAGGAATTCCTGCAGCAGCCATCTCTTCCTCAAGTCTTCGAGCCGCGTTTCTCCTAGTATTCATCTCCTATAACCAAAACACAAGGTTCAGGCGAAAGCATATCCGACGTACATTCTAGGGGCACGATATGGATTTCCAACAATGAGAATGATTCCTAATCGCCAAATAAGTTCCTATTCATAAGTGTGGCGCGCTTCACAATTATGAATACAAACTTAAATAACGTGGTTGAGAGAGAGACGTTAACATCAAGGATATTCAACCTCATGCTCTGATACCAAGTTTGTCACATCCGCGTTTACCCCCTAGACGTAACCGGCGTCGTCGTCCTCTCGGAGGACTAAGACAAGCCTCTTAGCTTCGTCATAGCATTCATCGACTAAAAATCAGTAAGAATTAAAAACTTTTTATCTAAAACTACTCGGAGGTTTACATAGACCTCTACATACACATCATTATATATATCAAGTATACATAGACTTGTTCATATACGAAGATTACTTAGTCTTCTACTTTTGTTTCATACACTTATATATTTAGAAAATAATAGTCATAACACCATCTCATCTCATAAACCATCTATCGATTACAATAAGTCTTGGGCATAGCCCTACATCAAATGAAAGAAGCCGCATATAGGCTGTTTACTACATCGTCTCAAGAGAATAACAGAGTCAACATAGAATCATAGTAACTACACATCATAAAGAGAGATATCGGCCACGTCCTCGAGAGAGTGAGGACCTACCACTTGGATGGCAAAATACCCAAGTCTTCCTTCCTAGCAATTTGGATCAAGCTCAACGACCCGAACCTAAAATGTTTGGGAAAAGGGAAAGAAAAGGGATTAGTACTCCACATGTACTAAGTATGGAATCTCATATACAATTACCAATCAAATATATTTAGAAAGGGACATTTATGAAAACATAATAGACTACATATGCAATTAAACCATAGCAAAGCAAAGCATACTAATGATAACCTTCAATAAGTCACAAGTGCAATGATCAAGTAAAATTACCATGTCTCCTACTCAATCAAGTAACCTACCAAGACTACAATTAGCAATTTACTTACCAACATACTCTTCATGTCATGATACATCCTTCTTTGAGCAAAGACAACAACATTATATTCATAAGCATGTTGCTCACATACAAACCATTTACATCATACCATCGCTTTACATGCATAATATTGACCTCTCAAAGTTCCTATCAAGGAAAACTAGTGCAAGGCGTAGGTAGAGTCCCATACCCCTACCTAAACTATAGCCAACCTCTCAAGTTACTTTGATTAGCCTATACCTTATTCATTCATTTTAGTTTAGGGAACATTTGCCTTAACCGACATAGACCACATAATCGAATGTGGAATCCGGTGTCGTGAAACCTTACACCGATGGAAGGTGGTCTACCGGCCAAAGTAGAACCTAACGTAAACATAGCTATCTAGGTGGATCCACTAGCTAGTATCCTATGGTGGCAACATAGTTCAAGAACTAAGAGATAGGTATTCCCTCTATATACCATTCGGTAATGGGGCCTCACCTCATGAGAATTCATGAGTGAATATTTCTCAAGGAAAGTCAACACTTCATGTAGATCCATATTCCTCTAAGGGAAGTCAACACTTCATGTAGATCCATTCCTCTAAGGGAAGTCAACACTCTATAAAGAACAAATGGTGAATATTCCTCTAAGGGAAGTCAACACCTCTCAATGTCAAGTTCGCTCGGTGCTAAGCTAAGTCCCCATTTTTAGAGAAGCCTTTAATCTTTATTAATCTTCTCAATTTAATTAGATAGAAGGGTCAATCCCTTGTATATCATCATTATAGCTCAATATGAATTGTATGAGAATTAGTCCTTTCATTAACAATTCAAATAGGTGAAGTCAACCCTTGTACATCTCATCATAATAGGGCACATCGTACAACTTCCCTATATCACATTACACCTAGAAATCCTCACAACCAACCTAAGCATATCAATTCATGTATCATATCAACTTATCACATCAATCAAAGCATACTTCAACATAACATTATCACTTGATGACAATTAACCATAATTTGAAGTAAAGACTAGGATCATCAAGACTTACCCATATTCTTCCATAATCCATCAATAAAGGACCATACTATTAACCCATAGATCAACCAATCTTAGATCATCACGTCAATGTAATCCAATAATAATTCACAAGAACTCATCAAGGAGAAGCTCTATACTATGAAGCAATACTACATCAAAGCTTAGTAACATGATCTCAAGGGTATCTTCTTGACTAAGATTAAATATTCAAGAACATAGGTGTGAAGAACTTCAATTCATCATAATAGACCCATAATCAATGCAATAACAATCATTAAAGACCATTTGACTAATTAGGAGATCAATTCTATCAAACTCAACCTAATCCATATCAATTCTACCTTTAGGGTTAAGGGTTAGGGGTCATTATTACCCACAATCTAGATCAAGCTACATCAATTAACCATAATCAAGTTACAATTCATGATAATCTATTCATTATAACCCAAAGAATACATAATTAACTCAATTCACATGATCAAATTCGGATTGGGATGAAACCCATAAGAAACTTAACTTTTTGGAAAAAGCTTTGAAGGAACCCTTTGAGGAAAGAATCTCAAAGGTGAATTAGATCCCATACCTTAAGGTTTGATGACGTTTTGATGGTGAATTTCGTGCTAATCCATCCCCCAATGATCTCCCCAAGTTGATCTCCAATGGAGTCTTCCAATAGAGAGAGAAAGTAGAGAGAAGGAAGAGAGTTTTGTTTTTGAGAGAATGATTAGGCTAATGAGGGTTGGGGTATTTATAGTAGGGTCTTAAGTCACTTAATTAGTCTCTCTTAAACCCCTAATTACCCCTAAGTCACTTAATTAATTAACTAACTAAAACTAACTTTTCCGAAACTGCCACAGACCTTCCACGATGGATCCCCGACGACGGTCCGTCGTGGGCGTGACGGACTGACATCCCTCCATCTTGCACATTCGTCACGTTGGTCAGAGACTTGTGCAGGCGGAGGCTTTCTCCCCAAGCGCACGATGGTTCCACGACGATGGACCGTCGTGGCCGTGACGGACTGGCTTCCCTCCGTCCTGCACATCCGTTACGCTTGTCAGAGACTTGTGCAGGCGGAGGAAAAGTCCAACCGCTAAGGCTGGCACGACGGAGACCTCGACGCCCCGTCGCACCTGTGACGCCCCGTCATGGGGTCCGTCATGCCCTGCTGCTTTAAGGGTCCTCCTCGAGGGTCGTTGTTTGGTCCATGGGGAGTCGTCCCCTGACTTTTCCAGCATGATACCATCCCACACAACATTTTACACCTATGGTTACAACTGTTTACCAAATTCCGACTCTTTAACTTGGTTATATCAAAAGGACACTCTAGCCCTCTTATGAACCATATTGCCGGACGTTTAAGAGTTTCGGTTCCAACACCACTTCAAAGACTCTAAATATGCCTAATTGGCTAGGAACACTGGTTTAGATCCTAAGGAGACCATTTAAGTCTTATCACATGACCTCGGTATTTCAAAATGTTACACCTTCTTTAAGTATTCCAATACCTACACTTTGTGTAAAAAGTAAAGAAGAATAGGATTAGCACAAGAATGTACTAAGTATGGCAACCACGCGAAAACATGCATTTAAAAGGGACATTTTCTTTGAAATCATACTTCATGCTATTATGAGTAAATCATCATAAAACCTTTATCAATATCATTTATATCATCCACTTACTTCATAGTAACACAATCAAAGACCAAACATCATAGAAAAGCACATATAGAATATAAGTACACATAGAGGTCACTTTACAGTGAACTTACTCTTCTTAGCATTTAACTCTTTCTTTCCATTCATTAACCTCCTAAGTAATCCTTTAGGGATACTTGGTGCAATGCATCACCTTAGGAACATAAGAGAAAACCATACATAGCATCTACACAAGACAATACATGCCATCATAGAAGTATAGTACAATATAATCATAGTCAAACCAAGACAACAATATCATACATAAAGGACACATACACAATCATAAGTATTAAGGTACCTTTCTAAGACTTCCTAAGGAGTCACTTGTGCAATGTCTAGATGGGTTCATTACTTCCACCTATCCTAAGTAACTTACCTTAAGTCCTCCTAGTTAGGATCCTATTCAATTACTTCCATTGTCCATTTTACTTTAGGGAAACCATAGCCTTAACCGACACTAAGACCATGGGTGCTAATCATGGAATTTGGTGTTGTAGAGCCTTACACCAAAGGAAGGTGTTACTACCTAGCCAAGGTAGAACATTAACATATATGCTAGCATATCATGTGAATTCACTTTGCTAGATCCTATGTGGCAAGCATAGTTTATGGAACTAAGAGGTAGATATCCCTATTCATACCATATGGTAAAGTGGGCCGCTCCTCATGGGAATCCCTTAAAGTGACATATCCATCGAACATGGAAGTTATCATGACATGGGCAACTTCTAGGATGAATCTTTCCTTCTAGGGATAAGTCGTCACCTCCCATTGTCAAGTTTGCTCGGTGCTAAGCTAGGTTCCCTTTATTTGAAAAGCCTTTATTACGTTTATTTATAAAACATAAGCTTTAAAATATCCATCACTCATATGCTTATAGCATATTCAAGCACCTATCTAGAATTTATAGCATTCTTGGGTACCCCTCTCGAGGACCCTCTATTAACTAGATCATCATTCATGTGTGTGAGTGTATACATAGATGTGAACAAACCTTTCACATAACACATAAAGTCACACATGCTCATATATCAATGTATAAGTCTATAGGCATAACTATATGAGTAATACTTTCATATAAACCTACTAAGACACTATACACATTCATACCTCATCATATCATATACATCATATTCATAACATATTCACATAATCATCCTTCAAATGCATAAGAACCAAACCTAGGAACTATCCTATCAAGATACACATGTACAATGCATAGACAAGGTCCCATACCCTTGTCCACACTAGTACACCTATCAAGTCATCCTAGTAAGGGAATACAAGTCATACATTCATAAACATCACCTTAACATACATAGTAGTAGAGACTAGTGAATATGAAAACTACCTTTCATTTAGACACCATGAGTTATACTACTTATAATATGCATGTAAGTGAGAGTGTGTGTACATTAACCAATATAATGACATAATGGCTATCAATACCATCTTAAGTCAGCCACACTATTAGACCACATTATACTTCAAGCACATAGCGCACAACACATAATAGCATAGAAGACAAGACTATACATACATTATAATCAAGACTCCTAACTTTAGCTATTTACACTTCCATATAAGGGATACGTGGGTAGAGGTTATTAACCACTCTAACACATCAATAGCAGCACCTATACAATACCCTAACATGATTATACACATGCCCATACAATAGCCACATAACCTAATTCACAACTAGAATAGGAAAGTAGGCATAATCTTCTCATAGTATCATTTTAAGCACATGTTCATAAGTTCATCAATTTGCCTTCATGGCCATGGTCAACACATATGTAATGACAATAAAGTAAACACCGCCACCATAAGTGGACCATACCACACAATGCCATACAAGGCTTCATCAACATTACTATAAAGAATAGAGAAGTAGAAGAGTAAAGAGAATAAGCATTCTTACCAAATTCTCATCCTTTGATCATCATTGATCAATACACCTTATTCATCAATAAAACACATATATGGCAGTAGCTAAATGTACTTTAAACATATAAGAAACCATGTACAAGTCACTACAAGATTATACCATAACGTAATACAACAAATCAACATACTAGGAAAGTAGGATAACATAGATCATTAGCTAATCTTCCCTAACATTGATTTTAGACCATCGTTCATACATATACAAGTCTAAGGCAGTAGCTAATTATGTAAGAAATCAAGCCTAAGTCATGCATCATCTAATCACAATTCAAGATCCATCACATACTTAGCCTCTTGACTTCATAGCCTAAAAGAATCTATACCAATTCATGCAAGACCTTCCTAATTAGAACATTAAGGATTTATACCTATAAAATTCATCCATTACATCACACTAAAATAGTAGCTACAATAGTTCATACATAATCAAGAGTCTACTCAACCGATCTCACAATCGACTTCAAGACAACATGTAGAAACATAGGCTATTCATGTTCAATTCTTCATATATTTATCATCATGGACTGATCATCATCAATTCAACATCAATTAATGTAAATAACAATAACCACAAGCAATTCAACGTAAGAGAATCACCAATTCATCAAGAACAAGCCATAATCACAAAGCCCATGCAAAGGCTAAACCAATTTTGGAAGGAACATGGGTTCATCATGCAATTGGAGTGAAAAAACATTTAAATCATTGTATTAACTTCAATTAATCATGATTCTGTCACATCCGGGTTTACCCCCCAGACGTAACCGGCGTCGTCGTCCTCTCGGAGGACTAAGACAAGCCTCTTAGCTTCGTCATAGCATTCATCGACTACAAATCAGTAAGAATTAAAAACTTTTTATCTAAAACTACTCGGAGGTTTACATAGACCTCTACATACACATAATTATATATATCAAGTATACATAGACTTGTTCATATACGAAGATTACATAGTATTCTACTTTTATTTCATACACTTATATATTTAGAAAATAATAGTCATAAAACCGTCTCATCTCATAGACCATCTATCGATTACAATAAGTCTTGGGCATAGCCCTACATCAAATGAAAGAAGCCGCATATAGGCTGTCTACTACATCGTCTCAAGAGAATAACGGAGTCAACATAAAATCATAGTATCTACACATCATAAAAGAGAGATATCGGCCACGTCCTCGAGAGAGTGAGGAGCTACCACTTGGATGGCAAAATACCCAAGTCTTCCTTCCTAGCAATTTGGATCAAGCTCAACGACCCGAACCTAAAATGTTTGGGAAATGGGAAAGAAAAGGGATTAGTACTCCACATGTACTAAGTATGGAATCTCATATACAATTACCAATCAAATATATTTAGAAAGGGACATTTATGAAAACATAATAGACTACATATGCAATTAAACCATAGCAAAGCAAAGCATACTAATGATAACCTTCAATAAGTCACAAGTGCAATGATCAAGTAAAATTACCATATCTCCTACTCAATCAAGTAATCTACCAAGACTACAATTAGCAATTTACTTACCAACATACTCTTCATGTCATGATACCTCCTTCTTCAAGCAAAGACAACAACATTATATTCATAAGCATGTTACTCAACATACCAACCATTTACATCATACTATCGCCTTACATGCATAATATTGACCTCTCAAAGTTCCTATCAAGGCAAACTAGTGCAAGGCGTAGGTAGAGTCCCATACCCCTACCTAAGCTATAGCCAACCTCTCAAGTTACTTTGATTAGCCTATATCTTATTCATTCATTTTAGTTTAGGGAACATTTGCCTTAACCGACATAGACCACATAATCGAATGTGGAATCCGGTGTCATGAAACCTTACACCGATGGAAGGTGGTCTACCGGCCAAGGTAGAACCTAACGTGAACATAGCTATCTAGGTGGATCCACTAGCTAGTATCCTATGGTGGCAACATAGTTCAAGAACTAAGAGATAGGTATTCCCTCTATATACCATTCGGTAATGGGGCCTCATCTCATGAGAATTCATGAGTGAATATTTCTCGAGGAAAGTCAACACTTCATGTAGATCCATAGGTGAGTATTCCTCTAAGGGAAGTCAACACTCTATAAGGAACAAATGGTGAATATTCCTCTAAGGGAAGTCAACACCTCTCAATGTCAAGTTCGCTCGGTGCTAAGCTAAGTCCCCATTTGTAGAGAAGCCTTTAATCTTTATTAATCTTCTCAATTTAATTAGATAGAAGGGTCAATCCCTTGTATAATCATCATAATAGCTCAATAAGAATTGTATGAGAATTAGTCCTTTCATAACAATCCATATAGGTGAAGTCAACCCTCGTACATCTCATCATAATAGGGCACATCGAACAACTTCCCTATATTACATTACACTTAGCAACCTCACAACCAACCTAAGCATATAAGTTCATGTATCATATCAACTTATCATATCAATCAAAGCATACTTCAACATAACATTATCACTTGATGACAATTAACCATAATTTAAAGTAAAGGCTAGGATCATCAAGACTTACCAATACTCCTCCCTAGTCCATCAATAAAGGGCCTTACCATCAACCCATAGATCAACCAATCTTAGATCATCACATCGATGTAATTCAATAATAAATCACAAGAACTAATCAAGGAGAAGCACTATACTATGAAGCAATACTACATCAGAGCTTAGTAACATGATCTCAAGTGTATCTTCTTAACTTAGATTCAATATTCAAAAACATAGGTGTGAAGAACTTCAATTCATCATAATAGACCCATAATCAATGCAATGACAATCATTAAAGATCATTTAACTAATTAGGAGATCAATTCTATCAAACTCAACCTAATCTATATCAATTCTACATTTAGGGTTAAGGGTTAGGGGTCATCACCCACAATCTAGATCAAACTACTTCCATTCACCATAATCAAGTTACAATTCATGATAATCTACTCATTCTAACCTAAAGAATACATAATTAACTCAATTCACATGATCAAATTCGGATTTGGATGAAACCCATAAGAAACTCAACTTTTTGGAAAAAGCTTTGAAGGAACCCTTTGAGGAAAGAATCTCAAAGGTGAATTAGATCCCATACCTGAAGGTCTGACGACGTTTTGATGGTGAATTTCGTGCTAAATCAACCCCCAATGATCTCCCCAAGTTGATCTCCAATAGAGAGAGAAAGTAGAGAGAAGGAAGAGAGTTTTGTTTTTGAGAGAATGATTAGGCTAATGAGGGTTTGTTATTTATAGTGGGGTCTTAAGTCACTTAATTAGTCTCTCTTAAACCCCTAATTACCCCTAAGACACTTAATTAATTAACTAACTAAAAAAATAACTTTTCCATAACTGCCACAGACCTTCCACGACGGATCCCCGACGACGGTCCGTCGTGGGTGTGACGGACTGACATCCCTCCGTCCTGCACATCCGTCACATTGTTCAGAGACTTGTGCAGGCGGAGGCTTTCTCCCCAAGCGCACGACGGTTCTACGACGACGAACCATCGTGGCCGTGACGGACTGGCTTCCCTCCGTCCTGCACATCTGTCACGCTGGTCAGAGACTTGTGCAGGCGGAGGAAAAGTTCAAGAGCTAAGGCTGGCAGGACGGAGGCCTCGACGCCCCGTCGCGCCTGTGATGCCCCGTCATGGGGTCCGTCATGCCCTGCTGCTTCAAGGGTCCTCCTCGAGGGTCCTTGTTTGGTCCTTGGGGAGTCGTCCCCTGACTTTTCCAACATAATACCATCCCACACAATATTTTACACCTATAGTTACAACCGTTTACCAAATTCTGACTCTTTAACTAGGTTAAATCAAAAGGACACTCTAGCCCTCTTATGAACCAATTTGCCTGACGTTTAAGAGTTTCGGTTCCAACACAACTTCAAAGACTCTAAATTTGCCTAATTGGCTAGGAACACTGGTTTAGATCCTAAGGAGTTCCTTTAAGTCTTATCACATGACCTCGATATTTCAAAATGTTACATTATCCCCCCCTTAGGAACATTCGTCCCCGAATGACACCAAACACTCTTAAAAAGAGGAAGTAAACTCAAGACTAGCAGCTCAACAAATTCACCATATTCCATAGCATGAACTACGTTATTTCATAAAAATACTTCAAAACATCAATTTACCATACATGATCTCAACATTTCCTCATAAGGTTTTTCTCCTTTTTATACAGGCATGAGCTCAATCATTTATCACTCAATTCAAATAGTACAAAGTTCATTTTATCAATATGCTCAATACAATATCAGCAAGGATTTAACCATACCTAAATCACAAAACTTGACTCAAATATGCAAGAAACAAGACAACTTCCAATTTGTCTAAGGTCACCATAAAGTGACTCCATTTTTTTTTTTTTTTTTGAAGTCTCCAAAACTAGGAGTTCTGCTAAGTTTCACAAAGCAACAGAGATTCACAATATCTAACGCATTTATATCATTAGAGAGAGATACTAACCTTAAACATCAAAAAGATGAGGATAACGGGTTTTCATGTCGGCCTCCGCCTCTGTCACAACCCAAAAGTATACCCTAGAAGATAGGATACAATCTTGGATTGTAACCGGCGTCTTCGACCTCTCGGAGGTCTAAGACAAGCCTCTCATATCATTCATTGCATTGGCATAGTAAATTTAGCGGAAAATTTAAAACTTTTCATAGCACATCATATGCTAGAAACATCACATCGTATATATATAAAACATAAGACATAATACAGATTTAGACTCTAAGTCCCTTTGCCATCTTAGACTCAACAACTTTAGAGTACATTAAGGATAAAACCCTTAAGACATAATACAAAGCTATACATTACTAAATAGACTTTACAATAAGGACATTAGTAGGACATCCTTGAAACTTAAGGATTCCTTTCCTTGAGCTTGGGAAAATCACCTATCAAGCTCCTCAATCATAGACCTTCTTTAAGCATTCCAATACCTACACTTTGTGTAAAAAGTAAAGAAGAATGGGATTAGCACAAGAATGTACTAAGTATGGCAACCATGCAAAAACATGCATTTAAAAGGGACATTTCCTTTGAAATCATACTTCATGCCATTTTGAGTAAATCATCATAAAACCTTTATCAACATCATTTATATCATCCACGTACTTAATAGCAACACATTCAAAGGCCAATCATCATATAAAAGCACATATAGAATATAAGTACACATAAAGGTCACTTTATAGTGAACTCACCCTTCTTAGCATTTAACTCTTTCTTTCAATTCATTAATCTCCTAAGTAATCCTTTAGGGATACTTGGTGCAATGCATCACCTTAGGAACACAATAGAAAACCATACATAGCATCTACACAAGACAACTCATGCCATCATAGAAGTATAGTATAACATAAACATAGTCAAACCAAGACTACAATATCATACATAAAGGACACATACATAATCATATGCATTAGAGAACCTTCCTAAGACTTCCTAAGGAGTCACTTGTGCAATGTCTAGATGGGTTCATTACTTCCACCTATCCTAAGTAACTTACCTTAAGTCCTCCTAGTTAGGATCCTATTCAATTACTTCCATTGTCCATTTTTACTTTAGGGAAACCATAACCTTAATCGACACTAAGACCATGGGTGCTAATCATGGAATTTGGTGTTGTAGAGCCTTACACCAAAGAAAGGTGTTACTACCTAGCCAAGGTAGAACATTAACATATATGCTAGCATATCAAGTGAATTCACTTTGCTAGATCCTATGTGGCAAGCATAGTTTATGGAACTAAGAGGTAGATATCCCTATTCATACCATATGGTAAAGTGGGCCGCTCCTCATGGGAATCCCTTAAAGTGACATATCCATCGAACATGGAGGTTATCGTCATATGGGCAACTTCTAGGATGAATCTTTCCTTCTAGGGATAAGTCATCACCTCCCATTGTCAAGTTCGCTCGGTGCTAAGCTAGGTTCCCTTTATTTGAAAAGCCTTTATTACGTTTATTTATAAAACATAAGCTTTAAAATATCCATCACTTATATGCTTATAGCATATTCAAGCACCTATCTAGAATTCATAGCATTCTTGGGCACCCCTCTCAAGGCCCCTAGATCATCATTCATGTGTGTGAGTGTATATATAAATGTGAGCAAACCTTTCACATAACCCATCAAGTCACACATGTTCATATATCAATGCATAAGTCTATAGGCATAACTATATGAGCAATACTTTCATATAAACCTACTAAGACACTATACACATTCATACCTCATCATATCATGTACATCATATTGATAACATATTCATATAATCATCCTTCATACGCATAAGAACCAAACCTAGGAGTTATCCTATCAAGGTACACATGTGCAATGTATAAACAAGGTCCCATACCCTTGCCCATACTAGTACACCTATCAAGTCTTCCTAGTAAGGGAATACAAATCATACATTCATAAACATCACCTTAACATACATAGTAGTAGACACTAGTGAATATGAGAATTTCCTTTCATTTAGACACAATGACTTATACTACTTATAATACGCACGTAAGTGAGAGTGTGTGTACATTGACCAATATGATCACATCATGGCTAGCAATATCATCTTAAGTCAGCCACACTATTATACCACATTATACTTTCAAGCACATAGCACACAACACATAATAGCATAGGAGACAAGGCAATATATACCATAAAATCCATACTCCTAACTTTAGCTATTTACACTTTCATATAAGGAATACATGGGTAGAGGATATTAACCATTTTAACACATCAATGGCAGCACCTATACAATACCCTAACATGATCATATACATGCTCATACAATAGCCACACTACCTAATTCACAACTAGAATAGGAAAGTAGGCATAAGCTTCTCATAGTATCATTTTAGGCACACGTTCATAAGTTCATCAATATGCCTTCAAGGCTAAGGTCAACACATATATAATGACAATAACGTAAACACCGCCACCATAAGTGGACCATACCACACAATGCCATACAAGGCTTCATCAACATTACTATAAAGAATAGAGAAGTAGAAGAGTAAAGAGAATAAGCATTCTTACCAATTTCTCACCCTTTGATCATCATTGATCAATACACCTTATTCATCAATAGAATACATATATGGCAGTAGCTAAATGTACTTTAAACATATAAGAAACCATGTACAAGTCGCTACAAGATTATACCATAACGTAATACAACATCTCAACATACTAGGAAAGTAGGATAACATTGATCATTAGCTAACTTCCCTTACTTTGATTTTTAGATAACAGTTCATACATATATGATTCTAAGGCAGTAGCTAATTAGGTAAGAAATCAAGCCTAAGTCATGCATCATCTAATCACAATTCAAGATCCATCACATACTTAGCTTCTTGACTTCATAACCTAAAGAATCTATACCAATTCATGCAAGACTTTCTTAATTAGATCATTTAGGATTTATACCTATAAAATTCATCCATTACATCACCCTAAAACAGTAGCTAAGGCAGTTCATACATAATCAAAAGTCTACTCAATCGATCTCACAATCAACTTCAAGACAACATGTAGAAACATAGGCTATTCATGTTCAATTCTTCATATATTTATCATCATGGACTGATCATCATCAATTCAACATCAATTAATGTAAATAACAATAACCACAAGCAATTCAACATAAGAGAATCACCAATTCATCAAGAACAAGCCGAAATCATAAAGCCCATACAAGAGCTAAACCTAATTTTGGAAGGAACATGGGTTCATCATGCAATTGAAGTGAAATCACATTAAAATCATCATGAGAATATTTTGGGAAGGGAAGGGTTCAATTTGAGTGAGGGGTTTTGAGAATGGGTTGGTCACGTTTTTGGACCCTTAAATACACCCAAAAATAATCAAATAAACCTATAATAGTCAGGTTAGGATGTGGGGTGAATTTACAAATTCACCCCTGACTTGGCAGAACGCAGGCAGCCAACCTGCAGGCCATTCGCGACGTGGCCCATGACGGGGCGTCATGGCCATGACGGGCTGTGGCAGCCTTCCGTCGCAGGACACTTAGCCAATTTCTTGGCTCACAACCTGACCAAGGCAAGTATCCTTCGACGAGACCTGCTTGATGGTCCGTTGGGGGCCCAACGGTCCGTCATTGGGTCCGTCAAGAGACACTGTCCAGGCAGTGTTTAGGCAGCCTTGAGGTCCTTCTTTTGGGGACTCTTATGGGGCCCTTTAGAAGTCGTACCCGGACGTTTGCAACGCGATTACAAACCTTAACATGTTATAGACCTGCCACATAAGTTTCATCCAAAACAAACACCTACAAGACGTCTAAACAGCCTTGAACCCAACATGACATACGATGAGCGTCTTAGGGTCTATCTTTCGAACGTCTTGGACGTTCTTGGGCGTTTGACCTCTAAACTTCACGAAACTTCATACAATAACTTCAAACATCATTTAAAATCATTTAAAGACTTATTTGACTCAGTTCACACACTTTAGGCATGCATACACACATGAGGCACATAAGCGACTATTCATCGAACGTCTTGGACGTCCCTTGACGTTCGACTTCCAAATCACTTCAAACTTTACACACTGACTCTATATGACATAATAAGGCATTTTAGGACCTCATAACAGTAAATCAAACATGTTAGGCTCTAGACACCTTATCTCATTTTCGAGGTCTTACAATATCCCCCACTTGGGAACATTCGTCCTCGAATGACACTTAGGACACTTTAATCAAATCAAGGACTACAATGCACATAAGAGCAGTTCATCACTTTTAAAGTATCATCAAATCCTTTTAGCACTCAATGCACATACGCAAGCAAAATCATTATTCACTCACTCTCTAATGCACCAAACACAAAAGTTCTTTTTCATGTTCGTAGGGGAACATCCTTCTCCTAATCATAACATGATCATTACGCCTTAATTCATTACAAGAAAATCTTGAAAAACTACTCATAGACAGATCATAACTCACACTCAACGTTAATTAAGCACTCATACTTTAATGCACATAACTTGAGTTAGTTAAATTCACAAAAATCTTCATTAGTTAGACCTAGTACCATGAAGGTCATACTCAACCATATCATACTTAATGGTGTACATGGAGGAATATCTTACTCCTCAACACATTACACGAATCATGAGTTCACACCTAAGCAAAGCACAAGGTCAATTTCTTTAAAAACGAGAAAATCTCAACTTTCAAGCAAAGACATGCATACATTTTATTCTTAGTGAAATCTAAATGGCAAATCACACCAAGTACATCACCACAAAATAGGAAGTCATTCCACAATTTATTTTCTTAATATAATACTTACCCTTATAGTAAGCCTCATTTTGGAAAAATAATACAAATTATAGGCACATACATGTACACTTAGCAAAACATGCTTTCACTTTTCAAGAATGAGCCTACAATTTTGCATCACCAATCTTCAAATCACTAAATTTTAAGGAGAGTTCACATTTTTTCATTGTGAAAGAGACTCAACTTCCATTACAAGGCTAAACAATTTAACCTACAAGTGACTATTACTAAGTTCCTTGTCTTACCTCATGAGGTAAACTTCACAATTAGAACATTAAAACGCAAGTCAACAAGAGAAAAACATGGATTTTACAAAAATTTCTTTTCATGCTTCTTGGAAAATTCACCATGTCTTTAAGATGATGTCAATCAATTCATACCAATCATATAAATATCATACAATTTACACTTTATGCAAGACTATTTTCATGAACAAGCATACTAAGAATTCATATTTTCTAATTCAAGTAAGAATAGAAGGACAATGTAGACAATTTCTACAATCTCATTACTCCAACATCATCCCCCACTTAGTGCAAACCCAATTAAGAGCAACTTAACCCAACATGTAGAGGATTTCAAATACAAAACCTTCATATTTATCACTTAGAGTGATTACTACTTTTAGAGGAAATTTTCATAAACTCAATTTAGCAACACTAAGGCATTCTAAACCTTATCATGAGATCACAAGCCTTTACATTCAAATCCTATATCAATATGTATAGAGGAGACTACTACACTTATGTCAACTAATACCATCACCATATAGTCAACAAGATTAACATCATGTATAAAGAATCGTATAATGCACATCTTTATGATCAATAGACAAATAATATAATATCATACTATTTAATTCACATAAGGTCTTCCTATAACGCAATAGACACTAAGGTCATACATCATTAGGGAAAACAACAAGGAAGTTCATAATAGGACAAGAAGTTTAGAAATAACTCTACGACTCATCATGTCATAAGATTCTCATCCTTTCAATTTAAATGGCAAAAAGCAAATATCATTTTTTTACATTCCTTATCATGTTCATATTCATAAATTCTACACACTTTTCAACAACATCTAATCAAAAGGGCAAATTAGCAAGTTCTCCAAACATGATACAATAAGTTGTCTAGTCTTTATAACGAGCATGCTTCCAAATACCCAAAAGTGCAACATTTAGACATTTGAAGGAACAAGTATGGATTACCACTCATTCTTCATAAGCATGCATACTATATTTACAATTTAAGTCTCCACAAAAGACTCCAATTTATACTAGCAACCCATCAAGTACCATTTATATGCAAAGGAAAACAATGCACACTTTTAATCACATATACTCATAGAATAACATACTTTTATAGATAGTCATTAACCAATCCAAGTTCAAATCCAAATATTTGGCTACTATCATACAAAACCATATAGGAATACACAATTTAAGAGAAATCACTTTAACCACTATTACTTCTAGCATGCTTCAACTATATCATGACATACATCATCCGACATAGCATGTTATTCCACATAGATTTCATATATTGCCATAATTGGCATCACATCATCAAATAAAAGATATCTCATACATAGCAAGGTAAGATGACCAATCATAATCCTCATAAAGTTAACATGTGCAATGATCAAGTAAATCTCCATAACTTCACTAAACCAAGTAACCCAAACAAGAACTACAATTAGCATCATACCCACTCATCTATAGCCTTCATGCATGGATAACTCCATATCTTTAGGACACTAGGCTATTTACATGTTTATAAGCATATAGATCATCTCATAAGCACATTCACATTTATCATCATACACATACTTAGTATTAACCTCCTAAGGTCTCCATCAAGGAAAACTAGTGCAAGACATAGGTAGAGTCCCATACCCCTACCTAAGTCTAGTTAACCCTTCAAGTCGCCTTAGTTAGTATATACATCATCAAATAAGGACAAGTGTCACCTTCACACATACTCATTCAAACCATAAAACAAAGATAAGCATTTTAAACTCACCTTTTCTCCCTCAAGCATAGAGAACTCTCATCCAAGAAATCATATCTAAAAGACCACCGGACAAGAAAACATAAGAGAGAGATCTTATAGAATAAAGTTCTATGGCACGATATGAGATTGATGAAGAAGGGAAACTCTATCGTCCTATAGCCTCTCGTACCATTAAATGTGTCGCGACTCACCACCAATGATACGAGACTCTACTAGACGTGGCAATATGAGACTTTTTAGAACCTAAAACCGCTTCATAAATCTCATGCTCTGATACCAAGTTACACATGTGCAATGTATAAACAAGGTCCCATACCCTTGCCCATACTAGTACACCTATCAAGTCTTCCTAGTAAGGGAATACAAATCATACATTCATAAACATCACCTTAACATACATAGTAGTAGACACTAGTGAATATGAGAATTTCCTTTCATTTAGACACAATGACTTATACTACTTATAATACGCATGTAAGTGAGAGTGTGTGTACATTGACCAATATGATCACATCATGGCTAGCAATATCATCTTAAGTCAGCCACACTATTAGACCACATTATACTTTCAAGCACATAGCACACAACACATAATAGCATAGGAGACAAGGCAATATATACCATAAAATCCATACTCCTAACTTTAGCTATTTACACTTTCATATAAGGAATACATGGGTAGAGGATATTAACCATTTTAACACATCAATGGCAGCACCTATACAATACCCTAACATGATCATATACATGCTCATACAATAGCCACACTACCTAATTCACAACTAGAATAGGAAAGTAGGCATAAGCTTCTCATAGTATCATTTTAGGCACACGTTCATAAGTTCATCAATATGCCTTCAAGGCTAAGGTAAACACATATATAATGACAATAACGTAAACACCGCCACCATAAGTGGACCATACCACACAATGCCATACAAGGCTTCATCAACATTACTATAAAGAATAGAGAAGTAGAAGAGTAAAGAGAATAAACATTCTTACCAATTTCTCACCCTTTGATCATCATTGATCAATACACCTTATTCATCAATAGAATACATATATGGCAGTAGCTAAATGTACTTTAAACATATAAGAAACCATGTACAAGTCGCTACAAGATTATACCATAACGTAATACAACATCTCAACATACTAGGAAAGTAGGATAACATTGATCATTAGCTAACTTCCCTTACTTTGATGTTTAGATAACAGTTCATACATATATGATTCTAAGGCAGTAGCTAATTAGGTAAGAAATCAAGCCTAAGTCATGCATCATCTAATCACAATTCAAGATCCATCACATACTTAGATTCTTGACTTCATAACCTATACCAATTCATGCAAGACTTTCTTAATTAGATCATTTAGGATTTATACCTATAAAATTCATCCATTACATCACCCTAAAACAGTAGCTAAAGCAGTTCATACATAATCAAAAGTCTACTCAATCGATCTCACAATCAACTTCAAGACAACATGTAGAAACGTAGGCTATTCATGTTCAATTCTTCATATATTTATCATCATGGACTGATCATCATCAATTCAACATCAATTAATGTAAATAACAATAACCACAAGCAATTCAACATAAGAGAATCACCAATTCAACAAGAACAAGCCGAAATCATAAAGCCCATACAAGAGCTAAACCTAATTTTGGAAGGAACATGGGTTCATCATGCAATTGAAGTGAAATCACATTCAAATCATCATATTAATCTAATTCATCAAGATATAATCTTTAGAAACGTTTTGAGAAAGAACCCATGACTAGATTGGAAGATTAGAAACTTGATCATAAGATTTTCTTTGAAAAACATTGAGAAGAACTCTCCACGTGAAAGGTTACTTAGAGATGAAGGATCACCATACCTTGATCTTCATTAAGACCTATAAAACTTGATGAAGAACTCATGAGAATCCCATCTACAAGCTGTTCTTGATCTTCAAAAACCATGGGGGTTTCTAGAGAGAATATTTTGGGAAGGGAAGGGTTCAATTTGAGTGAGGGGTTTTGAGAATGGGTTGGTCACGTTTTTGGACCCTTAAATACACCCAAAAATAATCAAATAAACCTATAATAGTCAGGTTAGGATGTGGGGTGAATTTACAAATTCACCCCTGACTTGGCAGAACGCAGGCAGCCAACCTGCAGGCCATTCGCGACGTGGCCCATGACGGGGCGTCATGGCCATGACGGGCCGTGGCAGCCTTCCGTCGCAGGACACTTAGCCAATTTCTTGGCTCACAACCTGACCAAGGCAAGTATCCTTCGACGAGACCTGCTTGATGGTCCGTTGGGGGCCCAACGGTCCGTCATTGGGTCCGTCAAGAGACACTGTCCAGGCAGTGTTTAGGCAGCCTTGAGGTCCTTCTTTTGGGGACTCTTATGGGGCCCTTTAGAAGTCGTACCCGGACGTTTGCAACGCGATTACAAACCTTAACATGTTATAGACCTGCCACATAAGTTTCATCCAAAACAAACACCTACAAGACGTCTAAACAGCCTTGAACCCAACATGACATACGATGAGCGTCTTAGGGTCTATCTTTCGAACGTCTTGGACGTTCTTGGGCGTTTGACCTCTAAACTTCACGAAACTTCATACAATAACTTCAAACATCATTTAACATCATTTAAAGACTTAGTTTACTCAGTTCACACACTTTAGGCATGCATACACACATGAGGCACATAAGCGACTATTCATCGAACGTCTTGGACGTCCCTTGACGTTCGACTTCCAAATCACTTCAAACTTTGCACACTGACTCTATATGACATAATAAGGCATTTTAGGACCTCATATCAGTAAAGCAAACATGTTAGGCTCTAGACACCTTATCTCATTTTCGAGGTCTTACAGCCTCCCATGTTGCACCCTCTACTAGGTGGTTCCTCCATAACACCTTTACGGAAGCTACCTCTTTGTTCCTCAACTTTTTCACTTGTCTGTCAAGGATTTGAACCGGAACCTCCTCATAAGAGAGGTTATCCTTGACTCCGAGGCCTTCAAGAGGAAGAATTGACTCGGTATTTCTGACACACTTCTTTAACATGGAGACATGGAAAATCGGATGAACCAAAGCTAGCTCATCAGGTAATCTTAAACGATAGGCAACTTTACCAACCCTTTCTAAAATCTCATAAGGGCCTACATATCGAGGGCTCAACTTCCCTTTCTTGCCAAATCTTACCACACCCTTCATAGGTGAGATTTTTAAATACACCCTACACCCTCTTCAAACTCCAAGTCCCTTCTTCTATTATCGGCATAGGACTTTTGTCGACTATAGGCTGTTTGCAACCTATTTCTTATGATATGTACATTCTCCAATGTCTTGTAAATCAAGTCGGGACCGAATATCGATGACTCACCTACTTCAAACCATCCTATAGGAGACCTACACCTCCTTCCATACAAGGCTTCCTAGGGAGCCATGGAGATGGACGAATGGAAACTATTATTATATGCAAACTCCACCAACGGCAAATGCTTATCCCAACTCCCTTTAAAATCAATGATGCAAGCTCTAAGCATATCCTCAAGAGTCTGAATCGTGCGTTCCGCTTGACCATCCGTTTGAGGATGGAAGGCGGTACTTAATTTCACTTTAGTACCCAAACCTTTTTGAAATGACTTCCAAAATCTAGATGTGAATTGTGCACCTCTATCCGAAATGATGGATAACGGAATACCATGACGACACACAATCTCATCTATGAAAATCTTCGCATAATCTTCCGCCGAATATGTAGATTTGACGGGGATAAAGTGAGCGGACTTAGTCAATCTATCAACAATCACCCATATAGAATCAAATGACTTTTGAGTCCGAGGCAACCCTACTACGAAATCCATATTAATGTCTTCCCACTTCCAAGTAGGAATTTGGATCTCCTGTAGTAAGCCACCCGGCTTTTGATGTTCCGCCTTCACTTGTTGACAATTCGGACATTTAACAACAAATTCCGCTATGTCCTTCTTCAAACCTTCCCACCAATATATTTCTCGAAGGTCATGATACATCTTTGTAGAACCGGGATGGATGGAATAGTGGGATCCATGGGCTTCATCAAGGATCCGATCCCTCAATCCATCCACATCAGAAACACACAACCTCCCTTGATACCTCAAAACATTGTCTTCTCCTAAGGAGAATGATTCGTTCGTCTTGCCAAGAACCGACTCCTTTAACTCCATCAATAGTTGATCAAGGTGTTGTTTGGACTTTACCTCAACCACCAATGATGACTCAGAGATATGATGAATCGTGGCACCTCCATTTAGCGAACTCACCAATCGCACTCCCAATCTAGTCAAACGATGAACATCTTTTACTAGATCTTTCTTGTCTTCTTCAATATGAGACACACTGCCCATAGTCATACGACTTAAAGCATCCGCCACCACATTTGCCTTGCCGGGATGATATAGCACACTCATATCATAATCTTTCAACAACTCTAACCACCTTCTTTGTTGAAGATTCAAATCTTTTTGGGTAAACACATATTGAAGGCTCTTATGATCAGTGAAAACATCCACACGAACACCATACAAGTAATGTCTCCATATTTTTAAAGCAAACACCACGGCCGCTAACTCAAGGTCATGAGTAGGATAATTTCTCTCATGCACCTTAAGTTGCCGCGAAGCATAGCCAATCACCTTCCCATTTTGCATAAGCACATACCCCAAACCTACGCGGGATGCATCACAATACACAATGAACCCTTTAGATCCTTCCGGTAAAGTTAACACCGGAGCGGAAGTAAGCCTATCCTTCAATAATTGAAAACTCTTCTCACATGCCTCTGACCATTCAAACTTTTTGCCTTTTTGAGTTAATGAAGTCAAAGGAGATGCAATGGATGAAAAGCCTTCTACGAACCTTCGATAATAACCCGCTAGACCCAAGAAACTCCTAATATCAGTTGGGGTCAAGGGTCTAGGCCAGTTTCTTACCGCATTTGTCTTCCTTGGATCTACCTCAACTCCCTCACTAGAGATAATGTGCCCAAGAAATGCCACCGACCTCAGCCAAAACTCGCACTTGCTATACTTGGCGAACAATTTATGTTCTCTAAGGGTTTGCAATACTACCCTTAGATGATCACTGTAGTCAACCTCATTTTTTGAATACACCAAGATATCATCGATAAATACAATAACGAATGAATCAAGGAAATTTCGAAACACTCTGTTCATCAGATCCATAAACGCCGCCGAAGCATTTGTGATACCAAAAGACATAACCACGAACTCATAATGCCCATATCGAGTCCGAAAAGCTGTCTTTGGAATATCTTCATTTCTCACCCTAAGCTGGTGGTACCCTGACCTCAAATCAATCTTTGAGAAGTAACTCGCTCCTTGGAGTTGATCAAATAAATAATCAATCCGAGGAAGAGGATACTTGTTCTTGATAGTAACCTTGTTGAGTTGTCGGTAGTGAATACACATTCTCAAGGACCCATCCTTTTTTTCACGAACAAGACCGGAGCACCCCATGGAGAAATGCTAGGCCTTATAAAGCCCTTGTCTAGCAAATCTTTAAGTTGTGCCTTCAATTCCTTTAACTCGGCCGGAGCCATTCTATAAGGAGGAATAGAAATAGGATTTGTTTCCGGTAGCAAATCGATACCAAAATCGATTTCCCGTTCGGGAGTAATGCCAGGAAGGTCATCAGGAAAGACCTCCGTAAATTCACTCACCACGGGGACTGACTCTATAGGAGGAACTTCGGAATCCACTTCTTGGACTCTCACAATATGGTAGAGACACCCCTTCGATATCATTTTACACGCCTTTAGGCATGTTATGAAACGACCTCTAGGAAGAGAATTTCCACCCTTCCACTCAATAACGGGTTCATTTGGGAAACAAAACCTCACAATTTTGGTCCTACAATTGATGGAAGCGAAACTAGCATGCAACCAGTCCATACCTAATATGACATCAAAATCAATCATGTCTAGCTCAACTAGATCAATATGAGAAACAATATGAGGTATTGAAATAGGACAATTTCGATAGACTCTTTTTGCTACCACTGATTCACCAATCGGAGTAGACACCAAAATAGGTTCATGCAAAACATCGGGTAATGTACTAATTCTTAGCTACCAATGGAGTAACGAAAGACAAAGTAGCACCCATATCAAGTAATGCATACACATCAATGGCAAAGATTTGTAACATACCAGTCACCACATCGGGAGAGGCCTCTTGGTCATCTCTCGAACGAAGAGCATAAAAACGGTTCTTTTTGGGAACATCATTTGAACCACTTGACTGACCACCCCTCTCTTGTCCCTTAGCATTTGGACAATCCCGCACCTTGTGACCAATCTTTCCACAACCAAAGCACTTGTCCGAACCTAGGAGGCAAACTCCTAAATGCTTCTTCCCACATTTCTTGCAAGTTGGATCCTTATTGGGCGAATTTCCACTTTTTCCTTTTTGAGCTCTTGTCCTAGGAACCTTACCATCCCTAACCTTGGGAAATTTGGATGGAACGTGGTTTGAGAACCGCTTCTTGAATCTAGGCCTGTCTTGAATTTCCAACCTATCTTTAGCAGTTTCACTCTCAGAAGACATTGTCCTCCTTGAGTCCTTATCCTTATCCTTCCTTTTTGCTCTAGCCTCCTCAACCCTTCTTGCATGCACCATGAGACGACCAATGTTCATGTTATCATGTAGCATAGCCGATTGACACTCCTCTTGTAAATCGTCCGATATACCTGTCACATATCGACTCATTTCGTCTCTAGGATCGGAGACCAAAGACAGAGCATATTTGGCCAATTGAGTAAATTTTAGAGAATACTTATGAACACTCATCGTTCCTTGGCGGAGATTAATGAATTCCACCACCTTTGTTTCCCTCATCTCTCTAGGGAAGAACCGATCAATGAAGGCCCCTTTGAATAACTCCCACGTCACTAACCCACTTCCAAGTGGCTTGTTGTCCTTCCATTGCGCATACCATATCTGAGCGACATCCTTGAGTTGGTATGAGGCCAACTCGGCATTCTCGCTAGATGACAGCCCCATAGCACACAAAATCTTGTGAACCTCATCAATAAATTCCTGAGGGTCTTCATCAACCTTCGACCCATAAAAGACAGGAGGATTCATTCGAGTGAAATCCCTAAGTCTGGAGGCCATAGTCTGTTCATGGACTCTAGGTGCCAAATCCCTATTGGCTTGGGCAGTCATAGATTGGGCTTGCACTGTTGCGGCTTGAGCTTGAGTAGTCATGGCTTGAGCTATTTGAGCAATAATAGCTCTCATCTGAGCTTCTGTCATCGGTGGAGGATCAGTAGGAACCTGGTCATCAATAGTAACCTCTTCAAGAGGAGGAGCAGGTTCGTCACGAGGAATTCCCGCAGCAGCCATCTCTTTCTCAAGTCTTCGAGCCGCATTTCTTCTAGTATTCATCTCCTATAACCAAAACACAAGGTTCAGGCGAAAGCATATACGACGTACATTCTAGGGGCACGATATGGATTTCCAACAATGAGAATGATTCCTAATCATCAAATAAGTTCCTATTCATAAGTGTGGCGCGCTTCACAATTGTGAATACAAACTTAAATAACGTGGTTGAGAAAGAGACGTTAACATCAAGGATATTCAACCTCATGCTCTGATACCAAGTTTGTCACATCCGGGTTTACCCCCTTGGCATAACCGGCGTCGTCGTCCTCTCGGAGGACTAAGACAAGCCTCTTACCTTCGTCATAGCATTCATCGACTAAAAATCAGTAAGAATTAAAGACTTTTTTTTTTATCTAAAACTACTCGGAGGTTTACATAGACCTCTACATACACATAATTATATATATCAAGTATACATAGACTTTTTCATATACGAAGATTACTTAGTCTTCTACTTTTATTTCATACACTTATATATTTAGAAAATAATAGTCATAAAATCGTCTCATCTCATAAACCATCTATCGATTACAATAAGTCTTGGGCATAGCCCTACATCAAATGAAAGAAGCCGCATATAGGCTGTTTACTACATCGTCTCAAGAGAATAACAGAGTCAACATAGAATCATAGTAACTACACATCATAAAAGAGAGATATCGGCCACGTCCTCGAGAGAGTGAGGACCTACCACTTGGATGGCAAAATACCCAAGTCTTCCTTCCTAGCAATTTGGATCAAGCTCAACGACCCGAACCTAAAATGTTTGGGAAAAGGGAAAGAAAAGGGATTAGTACTCCACATGTACTAAGTATGGAATCTCATATACAATTACCAATCAAATATATTTAGAAAGGGACATTTATGAAAACATAATAGACTACATATGCAATTAAACCATAGCAAAGCAAAGCATACTAATGATAACCTTCAATAAGTCACAAGTGCAATGATCAAGTAAAATTACCATATCTCCTACTCAATCAAGTAACCTACCAAGACTACAATTAGCAATTTACTTACCAACATACTCGTCATGTCATGATACATCCTTCTTCAAGCAAAGACAACAACATTATATTCATAAGCATGTTAATCAACATACCAACCATTTACATCATACTATCGCCTTACATGCAAAATATTGACCTCTCAAAGTTCCTATCAAGGCAAACTAGTGCAAGGCGTAGGTAGAGTCCCATACCCCTACCTAAGCTATAGCCAACCTCTCAAGTTACTTTGATTAGCCTATACCTTATTCACTCATTTAGTTTAGGGAACATTTGCCTTAACCGACATAGACCACAAAATCAAATGTGGAATCCGGTGTCATGAAACCTTACACCGATGGAAGGTGGTCTACCGGCCAAGGTAGAACCTAACGTGAACATAGCTATCTAGGTGGATCCACTAGCTAGTATCCTATGGTGGCAACATAGTTAATGGAGCTTGGGGGAAAGAACCACGGACATATCAACTCTACACCCTACTCGGGTCATGAGGCTATCCACCCCGTGAGGACCGTAATGAACCCTGCCTTTCTTCTTACAAGAAAGTGTCACCCCTCACATACAAGCTCACTCGGTGCTAAGCTAAGTTCCCTTTTTGTAGAGAAGCCTTTAATCTTTATTAATCTTCTCAATTTAATTAGATAGAAGGGTCAATCCCTTGTATATCATCATTATAGCTCAAATAAGAATTGTATGAGAATTAGTCCTTTCATTAACAATTCATATAGGTGAAGTCAACCCTCGTACATCTCATCATAATAGGGCACATCGAACAACTTCCCTATATTACATTACACTTAGCAACCTCACAACCAACCTAAGCATATAAGTTCATGTATCATATCATCTTATCACATCAATCAAAGCATACTTCAACATAACATTATCACTTGATGACAATTAACCATAATTTGAAGTGAAGGCTAGGATCATCAAGACTTACCAATACTCCTCCCTAGTCCATCAATAAAGGGCCTTACCATCAACCCATAGATCAACCAATCTTAGATCATCACATCGATGTAATTCAATAATAAATCACAAGAACTAATCAAGGAGAAGCACTATACTATGAAGCAATACTACATCAAAGCTTAGTAACATGATCTCAAGTGTATCTTCTTAACTTAGATTTAATATTCAAGAACATAGGTGTGAAGAACTTCAATTCATCATAATAGACCCATAATCAATGCAATGACAATCATTAAAGACCATTTAACTAATTATGAGATCAATTTTATCAAACTCAACCTAATCCATATCAATTCAACATTTAGGGTTAAGGGTTAGGGGTCATCACCCACAATCTAGATCAAACTACTCCCATTCACCATAATCAAGTTACAATTCATGATAATCTACTCATTCTAACCCAAAGAATACATAATTAACTCAATTCACATGATCAAATTCGGATTTGGATGAAGCCCATAAGAAACTCAACTTTTTGGAAAAAGCTTTGAAGGAACCCTTTGAGGAAAGAATCTCAAAGGTGAATTAGATCCCATACCTGAAGGTTTGGTGACGTTTTGATGGTGAATTTCGTGCTAAATCAACCCCCAACGATCTCCCCAAGTTGATCTCCAATGGAGTCTTCCAATAGAGAGAGAAAGTAGAGAGAAGGAAGAGAGTTTTGTTTTTGAGAGAATGATTAGGCTAATGAGGGTTGGGTATTTATAGTGGGGTCTTAAGTCACTTAATTAGTCTCTCTTAAACCCCTAATTACCCCTAAGACACTTAATTAATTAACTAACTAAAAAAATAACTTTTCCATAACTGCCACAGACCTTCCACGACGGATCCCCGACGACGGTCTGTCGTGGGCGTGACGGACGGACATCCCTCCGTCCTGCACATTCGTCACGTTGGTCAGAGACTTGTGCAGGCGGAGGCTTTCTCCCCAAGCCCACGACGGTTCCACGACGACGGACCGTCGTGGCCGTGACGGACTGGCTTCCCTCCGTCCTACACATCCGTCATGCTTGTTAGAGACTTGTGCAGGCGGAGGAAAAGTCCAAGCGCTAAGGCTGGCACGACGGAGGCCTGGACGCCCCGTCGCGCCTGTGACGCCCCGTCATGGGGTCCGTCATGCCCTGCTGCTTTAAGGGTCCTCCTCGAGGGTCCTTGTTTGGTCCTTGGGGAGTCGTCCCCTGACTTTTCCAGCATGATACCATCCCACACAACATTTTTACACCTGTGGTTACAACTGTTTACCAAATTCTGACTCTTTAACTTGGTTATATCAAAAGGACACTCTAGCCCTCTTATGAACCAATTTGCCGGACGTTTAAGAGTTTCGGTTCCAACACCACTTCAAAGACTCTAAATATGCCTAATTGGCTAGGAACACTGGTTTAGATCCTAAGGAGACCATTTAAGTCTTATCACATGACCTCAATATTTCAAAATGTTACACAACACATGTGCAAGCACATGTGCTACCGACTGAGAGACCAAGCTAACCGATTCGGTTAGAGCGGTTAGGGGACAGGCGCACGTCCGGGTCAAGCCACATTGGTCCAAGCTTCCTAACAGGTCCTAGGCTCTAATTAACTGTCTTAACTAGCTAACTAACCAAGGACTAACTAAAAATAACTAACTAGTGTGCCCGACATCCTAAGACCAAATTAGGTGACACTAACCGAGTAACTAACTAAAGAAACATCCTAGTAACTAACCTAGGATGGTCCAAAGGGTTAGTTATGGTCCTAACAACTTAGGGGTATTTTAGTAATCACCGTATGTTACTTAATTAATTAAATTAGCAACTTGTTTAATTAATTTAAATGGTCAAACCGAAAACCTTAAGCAATTTCCAAATTTCGGTTAAGTCAAGTGTTCTCCTATTTTTAGTCAATTCAGGTAAGGCATTTTGGTAATTAACTATTTGATTTACTTAATTAAGTTATTTAGCCTAAGTTGAATTAGTTAATATTCAGTTCCCAAGACTTATACTCACGTTTATTCATTAGTAAATCCTATGACTGAAAAACAGTGAACAACGTAAGAAAAACCTTAGCCGATTTCAAGGCAGCTCTTCAAGGTTTTCGTGCAAAGTGCAAGATGATCTTCGTAGATTCAATTCTGTAGTAAGGTATGGGTTTTATCTCTTGGATTCATTTCTCCAAGAGGCTTTTCAGCATTTTTGAATTCAAGAAATTGAAACGAGGGTTGTTCTCAATGATTGAATGTTCATATCCCTAGTTCTCCCTATTTTCGATTCTTGTAGTATGTATAATGTACATATCGAGCATGTTGTTTGTATGTGGTGGTAACTGATCATTATGTGTATGTTTCCGTGATTGATAATGTCGAATGAGACCTACACGTTAGATTTGTATGATTAGGGTATTATTAACATGACATACTAAACGTTGTAATGTCTAATTGTGTTCGAGAATATGGAATTGTTCTTATATGCTAATCAAAGGCTAAAAGTTGGATTGCTTAAAAATATGTGATTACTATTGTATAAACATGAAGTTAATTGACTTAGCTAGCAACAATATCATAGTCTGATTTATGCCAATAAATTGGCCAGTAATAATATTTCCAAAATATGTGAATTCATACCAATCTTAACTCAATGAACTCATAACATAGGGTATGCCAATCATTGGGACAAGTCCCAACATACCCTATCTAAATGAACATTGTGAATATAATAGCACTTTGAGTAAGTCATTATAACTTCATAAAGAATAGTACAAGACTATCAATTAACGTTGAAAAAGATAAGGTGAGTAATGAAATAACCAAAAGCTTATAAGTTATGAAATTGACCTAATATAGAGCGTTAAAGGAAGTGAGAGAAGTCTTACTTACACTTAAACGATTATGTCAAAGTTACTCACATAAGACGGTGCTAGAAACCGTGAGACAATTCTCACTCGCACCATGATGATAATGTAAGATTAAATTCACATTCATCAAGTATAAAAGAAAGGGGTGACCAGTCATCCATTGAGCTACGTATACCTCATACTAGAAGCCAGCTTCCATAATATTTGAGTTAACTATAAAAGTTGTAAAGTATAATAAATCTGAGCTAAGCACCGATATACTAGCAATGAGCTTGTGCCAGCACATGTAAGCCTCATGAGACGAGATCACCACCAAGGTGGATTAGGGTCTCCGAAGTCTCCTAGTCTTTGAACTATGTTGCCAGCATAGGAACTAGGTAGTGGATATTCCACCTAAGAATGCTAGGTAGTATTCGGTTTCACTTTGGCTGGTGATACCACCTCTTTTCGGTGTGTGGAAGACACTGGATTTCATGTTTAGATCACATGATCTATTTTGGTTAAATGCTAAAGAAAGTATTCGATTTCACTTTAGCCGTGAACCACCTCTTTTCGGTGTGGGGAAGAGACTGGACTCGGTTTCACCTTAGCCGGTGAACCACCTCTTTTTGGTGTGGGGAAGACACTGGATTTCATGTTAGATCACATGATCTATTTTAGTTAGAAATATATTAGTAAGAAAGTAAGAAAGAAAGAAAGTAACATGTTCAATCTGAACAAGAGATCAAAGAAGAAGAAATGTCAGTTCAAAGTTAACTAATTAAGCAAGAGCTTAAGAATATCAATTATCAGTGTTTGATAAGAATGAAGTCTTAATAGTTATTGGTTTATTTAAATATTGGAGTATGAATATATGCCCCCAAGATCTATATATTATGGAAATAATCAAATAATGGGCATAGCCAATAAAGATTGGCTTATAAATACATTCATGCCCAATTTAACAAGAATGAGAAATATAAAATGTGAGTAGGGTAGCCAAATCATTTCCTTAGTCTTTTGGATTACTTACTCTTTTCATTGTAGGTATGGACTACAATGAATCATTACACTTGTAAGTAAAACATAAGTTCAAAGGATATCATTGAACTACACAACAGAAAAAACAAAAGACTGAAAAATAAACTAAGGCTGGGAAGAAGAGTTCTCGGCCTAAGAGGAGCAAATTTATTAACTTTTGCTTGAGTTGTTCTAAAATTATGTTCATGATTCCAAGATCATTTGTTCATATAGAATATGAGTTGTGTGCTTTAAATGCATGAAAACCTTTCATATTCATACCATGATTCACGAATGGCGAATTAGGAAAGTGTAGTGAAGTACTTTCCAGAAACGACATGTTGCTATAGGAAGAGCTTTCCTTGATCATGCATAGTCCTTATGTGTTTATGTGCATACACCCATACTTAGTAAAAGTGTGTACTAACCCCTATACTATTACTATTATTATAGGTGCGGGTTCTTGAAAAGATTGAAGATTCGTTTAAACTGTTTGGATTAGCGATCTCCAGACTTTGGTAGGTCCTTTTGAGTTCGAGGATGCCTACATTTATTATTCTAGATTTAGTACATTAGACATAGATGGTGGATGTTGTCCCCATCGTTTCATTTCAAACATTTGTTCAAGCATTTGTATTAAGGCCGATTTGGCAAACTATTACTATTATTATGAATGCTTCATTTCGATTGTCAAATATTTAATAGATGGTTGTTTAGTTGGAGCTGTTTAGTATATTACTCTTATACAGTTATATGAAGTCGAAGTATACTTCAATAAAGTTTTAAAGTTTCCGCAAATTTAACTCTATGATTGTGATGAAAGCTAAGAAGAGGCTTGTCTGCAACCTCTGAGAGGTTAGCGACGCCGGTTGCATCTGGGGTCTAGATTACGGGTGTGACAAACTTGGTATCAGAGCATGAGGTTAAATTATCTAGGAACTAAGGCTCAAAACAACCATGTTGTGTAGTTTCTAGCTTATGATTGTGAAGTGCACCACAATCATGAATTAGAGACTAAATGATGTTAAGAATCTTCCCTTCTTCTACTTTTTATCGTGATGTCTAGAGCTTTGACATTTTGTGTCATTCTAGCATCTAACTTCCTTCTTTGTGTGCGTGTAGAAAAATGAACACAAGAAGAAACGCAGGAAGAAGAGTTGGAGAAGCAGCTGCTGGGGGAAAACAGGATCCTCCTCAAGCCCCAGCTGCTGGAGAGCAAGTGCCTGTCAACCCAGCTGCGTTGACGGATGGAGAAGTGAGAGAAGCACTGGTTCAGATGGCCCAAGCCATCACTGTTCAGGCAAAGTCTATACAGCCCAGGACACTAGAGAGGGTGCTCTCACGGAGAACCCTCATGCTAGCACCATGGCTAGTAGAATAAGTGATTTCACCATAATGAATCCTCCAGTATACTTCGGGTCCAAGACCAATGAGGATCCCCAAGAGTTTGTGGACGAGGTTCACAAGATTCTCTGTGCTATGGGTGTTAGTGAAGAGGAGAAGGCTGAGTTGGCTGCATACCAGCTCAAGGATGTGGCTCAGGTGTGGTACAGGATGTGTGGAGATGGCCGAGCACCAGGAGAAGTCCCCATCACTTGGGACGTTCTCAAGACTGCATTCCTGGAGAGTTTCTTTCCCAGATAACAAAGAGAGGATAAGGTTGAGGAGTTCATTAACTTACATCAGGGAGGTATGTCAGTCAAGGAATACTCCTTGAAGTTTGTTAAGCTTTCCAAATATGCTTCTTCACTGGTGTCCAATAGAAGGGATGAGATGAGCACGTTTGTGACTGGTGTATTGGAGGATTTTGAGGAGGATTGTCGGGCAGCCATGTTGAATGATAACATGGACCTTGGTAGGTTGATAGTGCATGCACAGTAGGTTGAGGAAAGTCATCGGAGAAAGAGAGGTCGAGAGAGCAATAAGTTTAGGCCCTCGGATCAGTCTGGTTGTATCTCTAGTAAGAGTTCGTTTGGAGTCCAGGACATGCCGAAGTTCAAGAACGGGCACCAACACTCAGGTAAACCTACTCATTCCAAGAACACTAATGTCAGGAAAGGCAATGATAGAAATGCCCAGCGTGATAGAAAGTAGTGTGGTAAGTGTGGCCGTATGCATGGAGGTGAGTGCATGGTAGGTTCTGATGCCTGCTATGGGTGTGGCAAGAGTGGGCATATGGTCAGGGACTAACCACATGTGAAGAATCAGGCCAAGGAAGATACTCAGCCTTGGCATAATCCTACATCTATAGTCGAGCCTCCCAAGAGGAATAGGTTCTATGCTTTGAAAGAAAGAGAGAAGCAAGAGAAGTCGGCTGATGTGGTCACTCGTAACTTGCTTGTATTTTCTTTTCCTATTTATGCATTGTTATATCCAGGATCTACCTTGTCTTTTGTTACTCCTTTAGTAACTAGTAAATTTGACTTGCTTCCTGAGATCTTGCATAAACCTGTTCTAGTTAGTACTCACATTGGGGACAACATTAGGGCCGAAAGAGTATATAGAGACTCTCTAATAACTGTTCTTGATAGAGTTACCCATGCTGACCTAATAGAATTATCCATGCTTGATTTTAATATAATTTTGGGTATGGATTGGCTTCATAAATGTTATGCTACCATTGACTGTCGAAACAGGGTAGTAAGGTTTCAGTTTCTAAATGAGTTAGAGCTGGAATGAGAAGGGCGTGGTTCAAATCCAACAGGCCAAATAGTCTCCCATCTTAAAACCAATAAGATGTTAGCTAAGGGGTATTTATGCCACTTAGTAAGAGTCAATGACTTAGAACATGAAGTTCCTTCCATAGACTCTGCGTCCATAGTGAATGAGTATCAAGATGTCTTTTTGAAGGAATTACCAGGAATCCCTCCTAAATGCGAAATTGACTTTGGTGTTGACTTAGATCCCAACACCATACCAATTTCTATTCCTCCCTATAGGAAGGCTCCATCGGAACTCAAAGAGTTGAAGTTGCAGTTAAAAGATTTACTTTATAAGGGCTTCATCAAGCCGAGCATATCCCCATGGGGTGCTCCAGTGTTGTTCGTTAAGAAAAAGTATGGAACTCTTAGAATGTGTATCGATTATCGACAACTCAACAAAGTCACTATAAAGAACAAATACCCTCTTCCCAGAATCGATGATCTATTTGATTAGCTTCAAGGTTCAAGTTTCTTTTCTAAAATAGATCTTCGGTCAGGGTATCACCAACTTAGAGTGAGACAAGAGGACGTTTCTAAGTCTGCCTTCCATACTAGGTATGGTCATTACTAGTTTCTTGTCATGTCATTCGGTCTCACTAACGCACCAGCCGCATTTATGGACCTTATTACACTACACCATTTTTGGCCTATGGCCACCCCAGTAAAGTGTTGTCTAAACTAGCAAAAAGTGTGGCCTTTGATAAAAGGCCACACTTTTGGACTTTAAGCAACACTTTTCCAGGGGTGCCCAATTGTAGCGTTACCTTAGAGTTTAGGCAACACTTTTTAAGTGTTACTTTATTATCTACGCTTAAAAGCGTAGCCTAAAAGGCAAAATAGCCACGCTTTTATGTACCTCAAATAGCAACATTTCTATCTCATACAACTACACTTTTAAGTGTGGCCTTAGCTTATTTATTGCCCACAATTTGTAGGTGTACAATTATTAAGTGTTGCCTTTATAATCTAATGTATGACAACACTTTGAAGTGTAATCCTTTCCCATGTGCATACCAAAATTTAAAGTCCTATGGCAACACTTTTAAGTGTGGTCATATCATTTTGGCTATAAAATATTTATATGCCACAATTTCTAATTTAAAAACACCAATATTATTTTGCAATAAATAATATCAAACATCAAATATAAATTTCTATTAGCAAAACTTAAGGTAAATATTTTTATATTTATTGTTAACAACACAAAATATTAAATCAAGATTATACTTTTAGCTTGTACAAAATAAGCAACAGAAATTATATTCCATCATTGGATATGACATACTACTTTTGGCTTAAATAAACTAAAAATAGTCTTGAACTTAAAAAATGTGATAACTATTGGGGGTATGCAACACCTAATCCAGCTCAGTAAGTACTACTTCAAGATGTGCCTCCGTTCTTTTCCTTTGGTTTCAATCACTTTCGGCAAACATAATGTTGCTTGGTGAATCTGGAGACAAATGAAGTGGGAGAAAAGTGAGTAAAAATCAATATCTGAAGTGTGATAGCTAATTTGAGTATCAAATATCAAACAAGGCATAAGAATGACGACATACCTTTGAGTCATATAACTTCACAGGCTAGTTTTCATATCTACATGACACACAACATAATTCATTTTCCACTTTCGAGTGTAAAAGAGTAATTTTAGGAATGGGAAGAAGTGTGAGTAAGTGCATAGGGTGAAATTAATGGTGAATTCTTTCAGGCATGTTAGAGAATACCTTATGGAGAAAGAAATGATAATGTTCACAACCATAAGCTATCCCGGAAATTATAATAGTACACATGTTCTATCTTATAACGACTGTTCCTCTTAGAAAAGGATGTTTGTGTCTTGAAATACAACAGATCACCATCACGAAGATGAGGCGGATCTTTTGACACACAACTTTCCTCTTCCTTTAAAATCAATTTGGAAAAACTTGTTATTTCTCTTTATATCTTTTTATGCCTCTGCCTAAATCTGTACAGAACAGCTTCCTGTCCATTTGCTCCATCCAACTGATCTTCTACTTGATATGAAGCATCTGATTTTTCATTCATAACTATTTTTCTCTCCCCTTGTTTGGGCTGGGATATATGTTGAGGATGATGAGTTAGTAAGTGAAGAACATATTTGAGCAGACAGTAAACGAGATAAATAGTTGGTAGCGAAATAGTAAATAACTGAATTCTAAGTTGTTATCATCAGAGCGTAAACCACAAACAAAAGATGGAAACCATGTGTTGAATGTACATAGTCCAACTACAAGCAGATGTACCAAGAAGACCTTTCTGGATCATGGCAATTTATTTTATATCTAGCAATGACCTATCCTATCATCTATCTTCCTTACTTTGAAGAGACAAAGTGGTATTGAGATTGTGAGGAACACAAGATGGAAGGTCATGCCAGAGTGAGAAACTGACATTCCTAAACATCATAAATAAGCACATAGCTATTTAGCATATATACATGTATAGATTTATTGAAACTAAATCATTATATATCTCGAAAGACATATCATTCCAGCTGAAGTTGAACAACATCTTTTTCTCTACAAATTGAACAACACATGCTAAGAAAAGAAAAGAAGTGTATGAATTAAAAAAACTAGTTAAGAGGTAATACATCTCACTATTAAAGAAAACTAATTTGTTGAGACATGCCAACTAAGTGGACAGGAAAAAATGAGGCTGACAATATGTTTCATCCTTTCTTGGTACTTCATATTTTCAACTCATTAATGTTGTTCACAGTTAATGCTCGAAGTATCTGAGGAAGTTATGTTTCAAGGAAAACATCCTTTAAATTTATCAATGATTTCCTACGGGCTCTACCACCAAAATCAATGCTAATTAATCCTACTCACACACTACCATAGTTGTCACCCAATTTTCCATTATCAACAACAACCTTCATGAAACCACAACACTAATCCGACCACCCTATCTACCAGAGTTTGAATTCCAAAAAATGATGAAAAATGATTGGGAAAGTGATTTTTTCCTCTAAACAGTCTGATAAATTTGAAACACTAGGGATCCTCCCAAAAGTTTGGTTTCTAAAATTAGTTTCCATAACGAAGCTTGCATTTCACGATCTCTCATGGTTACTTTGTACGCCTATAACATTTTTATAAAAAATAATAGAAATCATTCCTCAAAACTACACAAAAGTACAGATGGACAGATAAAGATGATTTCTTCCATGTCAAAAAAGTGGATGGAGAAGAAACTATAAAGCAACCCTCTAATTTTTATTTCTCAAAATGTTCGTGAATACTGTACTACAATTAAGTGTGTCGAATAAGGCATATCCAAAGCATATCCACTGCTCATAGAGGAGAAAGTTAGCAGCAACATAAAATAAACATCAGGGGATGATTATAATATGTGAATTGTGCAGCCATATCTAGGACCTAACACGTCACAAATGACTTCCATAGCAAACCTAAACAAGTACTACCAGAAAAGAGGAAACTCCAACATTACCAACATACATTTTTGTTAGATTAAGATTTTCCAACATTACCAGGTAATATTGGAGTTATTTTTTGGCTTATTTGGGCTCACTTTTTCTTTGCTGTGACAATACACCAATTGAAGCACAAGCTTTGCCTGTTCAACCACCATTATTTTTAGCACTTAAAAGGAATATAACAGCAGCATAGCTCCCTATTCATTCAATAGGTCTTGGATTTTGTACCTATTTACATTATCCCGTCAAGTTAAACGAGCAAGGAATTCCATGAAATGAGGCCTAGTTGATTGATTCATCAATTAAAACAGAAGAACCAAGACGATGACTTACATTTTGTTCCCTTATCCCAGAAAACAATTCCAAACATGATCCCTATAATTGCTGTCATGAAAAACCTTACTGTACTATATTATGGATGCCTCCAATAAGATAATTGTTGTTTCCAAAAGCAAGCTTTTCACTAATCAACAAACGATTGTGAATTTTTCGTATATCTGAGTTCATGTAAATGTCTCCAAAGTCCACATTTAGTTGACCCTCAACTGCTGGAGTGGTGATATCCACCATCCAAGTAGACGGATTATATCTCTCTTTTATTGTCGGAACTCCTGGAACACTCTGAAAAAAGCTATGTATAGTTAGTGATTTATCAATACGGTAAGTGGAGACAACTTGAAAATGCAAGTGACAATGGCTGGAAAGGAAGAACCATTCCTCTTTTTTGGATGCTCTTTTGACAATACTCAAGTTGTTCCTTACAACAATATCTATACCTGCAACAATCATTCAACAGACCCGCGAAATCAACTAAGAAATACATATCTCATATTGAATCAACACCAACTCAAAGATAAATCAAATAAAAAGATACAAACTCATCAGAACAACTTTCAAACCATCACAATATCACTCTTAAAATAGAAGAATAGGCGAAAAGAGTACTATAAGGAAAACGACATTACCTTTCTTCCGGCAGTGAACAGGAATGGGACGAGCAGGGAAATGAACTTTACCACGAGACTCGAACATGAATGACGGATGAGAATTCTAGGCCGAATCTCGGATTCAAACAAAGCTTGGGAAAACTGATGCAAATCGAATTAGAAAATGTGATAGTCTTATCAACACATAACTCTCCCTTTCCTTAAATGTGTTTCTATATATATATTTTAACTATTTTCGTCAGCTATTCTAATTGGTTTTGCTCAAATAAATCGCAACTTTTTTCCAGCCCCTAATAGTGACAAGGAGGGAGGTTTATATAGGGAGGCTAAAATACGAGCTACACTACCAAAAATCAACTGATGAAGCTAAAATACTAGCTACACTCCCAAAAACCATATAAAAACACAAGAATATCAAAATCCTAAAACTAAAATTTAGACTTTCAAAGATAGAATTATAACCTGATAAACCCTATTCCAACGAAATCTTTGTAAAATCGTGTTCTTTGGTGAGAAATTTGAGAGAAAAGCGTGCAGATAGACTAACTAGCTTCATTTCATCATGCCAACAACCCCAACGTAACCGATTCCTTCTAAAAATACACAAAAAATCAACTACTTCAGGTAACAAGAATACTGTTTTAGTACTTACGCTTGGCGAAATAGGTATTGGAAAACACAATCGTACTTACTTTTGAAGAAATTGTTATCGTAGAAGACAAGTTCATCGATCAGTTCTTCGATGAATTCAACTCTTCAACCCTGCAGATCAGTTCTTCGACGGCTTCAAATGTTCAACGTGTCTCACAAATCGGTATCGGAGAAGAGAATCTTTGGTTCTTCAGCTCTCTTTACCATGGCAGCAAGTTCTTCGGTGAAAGATAAGGAAAGCGTTAATTGAAAGAGGAAAGTGAAGTGAAAGAGGAATGTTTATGTTTTATGATTTATTAATGTTTTTTTATTTGTCCAATAAAAATGGGAGGGGAAGTAAAAAATATAGGAGTGAATATAATATTTTAGTGAAAAATTTAAGGCCACACTTATGATATGTTGTATTTTCAATTATATAAATAGGACACTTTAAAAGTGTGGCCATGTATGTAAATAGGTGTTGTCAATTATATCATATTATAGCAACACTTATAAAGTGTAGCTTATAACATTAAAGATTACACTTTTGAAGTGTTGTCAATATTATTGTAGGTAAAAGTAAAAAATTTTGGCTACGCTTTTAAAGCGTTCCCGAAACTACTTTAGGCAACACTTCAGAAATGTAGTCCAGAATTAGTGTGGCTGTAGGCCTAAAATGGTGTAGTGTGAATAGAGTCTTCCGTGAATACCTTGATTCTTTTGTCATAGTATTCATAGATGACATCCTCATATACTCTAAGACCAGAGAAGAGCATGAACATCATTTGAGAATGACATTGCAAGTACTTAGGGAACATCAGATGTATGCGAAGTTCACCAAATGTGAGTTTTGGCTGAGATCAGTGACCTTTCTTGGTCATGTTGTGACCGACCAAGGTGTAGAGGTCGATCCGAAAAAGATTAAGGCAGTAAAGAATTGGCCGAGACCCCTCACTCCTACAGATATTCAAAGTTTCTTGGGTTTGGCTAGTTACTATCACAGATTTGTTGAGGTTTTTTCCGCTATTGCCGCTCCATTGACAGCGTTAACAAAGAAGAAGGCGAAGTTTGAGTGGTGTGAAACTTGTGAAAAGAGCTTCTAAGAGCTCAAAGACCGACTCACTTTTGCCCTAGTTACCACGTTGCCGAGGAGTGGTGAAGGGTATGTGGTGTACTGTGATGCTTCCCGAGTAGGTTTGGGATGTGTTCGTATGCCGGATGGCAAGGTGATTGCATATGCATCAAGACAGTTGAAATTTCATGAGAAGAATTTCCCTACCCATGATCTTGAGTTAGCTGCTATAGTATTTGCATAAAAACTTTTGAGATATTACTTATATGGTGTACATGTTGATGTATTTACTGACCACAAAAGTCTTTTGTATGTTTTTACATAGAGAGAATTCAATCTTCGTCAGAGAAGATGGCTAGAGTTACTAAAGGATTATAACATGAGTGTCCAATATCACCCAGGTAAGGCCAACGTAGTAGCCGATGCTTTGAGCTGATTGAGCATGGGCAGTGTGTCTCATATCGATGATGAGAAGAAGAATTATGTTAAAGAGGTACACCAATTGGCTAGGTTAGGTGTACGGCTGGTAGGTACACCAAATGGGGGTGTTTTGGTTCATTCTAGTTCTGAATCCTCATTTGTTGTAGATGTTAAAGCCAAGAAGCATCTCTATCCAGTACTCATGGAGTTGAAAGATTCGGTGTTGAGTTAGCTGAATGAATCATTCTCCTTAGGGGGGATGGTGTGCTTTGATACCAGGGCAGATTGTGTGTGCCCAATATTGATAATCTGAGACCTAATATTATTGTAGAGGCTCATGGATCCAGGTATTCATTCATCCAGATTCTACCAAGATGTATCATGAACTCAAGGACATCTATTGGTGGGAAGGTATGAAGCAATTTATTTCTATGTTTGTGGAGGAGTGCCCGAATCGCCAACAGGTTAAGGCCAAACACCTTAAGCCTGGAGGTCTTAGTCAGTCGATTGAGATACCAATATGTTAGTGGGAGGCTAATAATATAGACTTTGTGGTTGATCTGCCCAGGACCAGGAAAGTGCATGATTTCATTTCGGTCATTGTTTATAGGATGACCAAGTCTGCTCACTTCATTCCTGTGAAGTCTACTTACAGAGCCAAAGATTATGCCAAGATGTATATAAATGAGATAGTGAGGTGGCATTGTATCCCTTTATCTATCATTTCGGATAGGGGAGCCCAGTTCACTTCTCACTTTTGGAGATCTTTCCAAAAGAGCTTGGGTACGCAAGTGAAGCTCAGCACTGCTTTTAACCCTTAGATGGATGGACAAGCAGAAGGTACCATTCAGACACTTGAATACATGCTGAGAACATGTGTTATTGACTTTAAGGGGAGTTCGGATGATCACTTGCCACTGATTGAGTTCTCTTATAATAATAACTACCATTCCAGTATTGGGATGGCACCTTTACAAGCACTGTATGGTAGGAGATGTAGGTCCCCATTTGGGTGATTTGAAGTAGGATAATCTACCATCCTTGGCCCCGAGATCATACATGAGGCTGTGGAAAATATGAGAATGATCAAGGATAGATTGGCTACTGCTTACAGTCGTCAAAAATCCTATGCTGATAACAAAAAAAGGGGCTCTTGAATTCGAAGTAGGTGATCAGGTCTACCTGAATATATCACCCATGAAAGAGGTGATGAGGTTTGGTAAGAAATGGAAGTTGATTCCAAGGTATATAGTTCCTTATGAGATCTTACAGTGAGTATGGAATGTTCCCTACGAACTGAAGTTACCAAATGGCTTGGCTTCCGTTCATCCAGTGTTTCACGTTTCGATGCTTAAAAAGTGTCTAGGCGATCCAGCATCCATCCTGCATGTTGAGGGGTTAGGAGTCGATGAGAACCTTTCTTACGAAGTGGTTCTAGTTGAAATTTTAGATCCCCAAGTGAAGCGGCTGAGGAACAAGGAGGTTGCCACTGTAAAGGTGTTACGGAGGAACCACCTTGTTGAGGGAGCAACATGGGAGGCTGAGGCCGATATGAGATCCCGTTACCCTCACTGGTTCAGTTCTTGAGGTTAAATATACTAGTCCTAAGTCTAATTTTTGGTTAGTAAACTCTAAATTTTAGTGCATTAGTCGGTTTTGGTGTTTATGTCCATAACTGTGTGTTTTATGCTTGCACTATATGAGTTAATATAAGTTCATTCTTGCATTCATGTTGCTGTTTTTGAGTAGCGTTGACGTGATTTTGTGGTGCATGAGTTGCGATGTGCAATGAGTGGTTATGATAGTCACTTTATGTGTAACTTGTGCCTAGTCTTCTACTTGAGTTGTGAATCTTTTTTATCTTTCTATGGTTATGACCATGTAAAGGGTTAGGTAATATCATGTGTAGGTGATGCCATTAATGATTTATAAAAGATTGATGACCCCCACCCATGGATCTATGTGAATGTGTGAATAGCTAATGTTAGGAGTCTTAAACTATACTATGAAGTTGTCTTCTCTCCTATGCTAAATGGTGTTGTGTGGTCTATACTTGAAAGTGTAATGTGGTCTAAGAGGGTGGCTGCCTCAATGAGTTGTTGATAGCCATTATGTGATCATGTTGACCAATGTACACACACTCAAACTTCATCATGCTTAAAAGTAGTAAAGGTTCATGGTGTCTAAATGAAAGGTAGTTCTCATATTAACTAGTTTCTACTACTATGCATGTTAAGTTTATATGATGTGATGAAGTATGAATGTTGATCTAGTCTTAGTTGGTTTTATATGAAAGGACTGCTCATATAGTTATACCTACAGACTTATGCCTTGATATATTAACATGTGTGACATTATGTGTTATGTGCAAGGTTTGCTCACATATAAGTATACACACACACATGAATGATGCTATAGTCAATAAAGGAGCCTTGAAAGGTGTGCTCAAGTGTGTTCTTAACCATATAGTGCTAATACATATGCTATGTCCATGTGAAAGGATTTCTCACATGAATTAGGTTGATGAACTCTCATCTATGACCTATGAGTTAAGAATATAAGGGGATGACTCTCCTAAACCTATGTTTTATAAAGATATGATAATAAAGGCTTTTTAAATAAAGGGAACTTAGCTTAGAACCGAGTGAACTTGTAGATGAGGGGGTGACACTTTCCAACATAGGGAAGGTAGGGTTCACTACGGTCCTCATGTGATGGAGTGACAATTTCCCTAAGTAGGAAAGCTAGGGTTCACTACGGTCCTCATGGGGTGGATATCCTCATGACCCAAAAAAGGTGTAGAGTTGATATTTCCATGATTGCCCCCAAGTTCCATAAACTATGCTTGCCACATAGTATCTAGCAAGTGATATCACCTAATATGCTAGCATGATGTATGTCTTATTTTGGCAAGTAAGATGCCCTCTTTTTGGTGTGAGGGGATGACATCAAATTCCATATTTAGCACCCATGGTCTTAGTGTCGGTTAAGGCTATAGTTTCCCTAAAGTAAAATGGACAGTGGAAGTAAAGAAATAGGATCATAACAAGGATGACTTAGGGGATGTTACTTAGTATAGGTGGAAGTAATGAACCCACCTAGACATTGCACAAGTATCTCCTTAGGAAGTCGTAGGAAGGTGACCTAATGAGTATGATTATGGATATGTCTTTATGCATGGAATGGTAGTATTAGTCTACTTGTTATGAAGATGTGCATGGCATGAATCTATGTGATGTGATCTTATCATTATATGCACTATGTTGGTCTAATTGACTATATGATGAAGGTCTTGTATTGACATGAATGAAGTTGTCTTTACTTGTTATGAGGATGTATGGATTGTATGTTATGGTTTGTGGTCTCATGAAGATTTGACTAAGTATGTGTGGGGTAATGGGACTTCACATGTACATTGCACTAGTAGACTAGGATTGGGGTCATGAACAAGGTCTTGTAATGATGAATATGAAAGAAGTTATAAGTTGATGTAACTCACTGTAATGGCTTATGTCCTTGACTTGAATGTGTCTTGTGATGGGTTATACTTCTATGATGATAGGGTTTGGATTGTGTAAGTTGTACGTATGGTTTTCATCGTGGTCCTTAGGTGATGCATTACACCAAGTATCACTAAAGGGTTGCTTGGGAGGTCAATGAATTAAAGGAAGGAGTTCACTGTGAAAGTAAAGGGGGTCACTGTAATGTGACTTGAAAATGTAATAAATTCTATATGTGATCTTATGAAATGTTTGGCCTTTGATTATGTTTATATGAAGTACGTGAATGATATAAATGCTATTATTTAAGGTTTTTATGGAGATTTACTCAAAATGGCATGAAGTATGATATCAAGAAAATGTCCTTTTTAAATGCATGTTTTTTCATGGTTGTCATACTTAGTACATTCTTGTGCTAATACCATTCTTCTCTATTTTTTACACAAGTGTAGGTTATGGATGTTTAAAGGATGTCTTGAATGTTGAAGAATTTGATAGATGATTCCCAAGATCAATGAAAGGAATCCTTAAGTTCAAGGATCTCCTACTTATGTCTTTACTGTAAAGTTTTTAAATATTGTATAGTTATGCAATGTGTCTTATGGGCCGTGTTCCTAATGTATTCTAATGTTGATTGAGTCTAACATGGCAAAGAGACATAAGATATATATATGTAATATGACTTATATTATATATATATGAAGTAATGTTCTAGCATATGATGTGCTAAGAAAGTTTTAAATTTTCCGCTAAATTTACTATGTCAATGCGATGAATGATAACTATGGGTTTGTACTAGACCTCCGAGAGGTCAAGTACACCATGTTACTTCTAGTGGGTGCTCCCCGGATGTGGCAGCTTATTGGGTGTTACACCCCCGAGGGTGAATCAAGAAGTTGTACCTCACCTCTATGGCTATGTTCTTCTAGTTGCTTGTCCAACACCGACTATCGCCGACAAATGTTGATAATGTCTTTACATGGGATAGGGCAGTGTTGGTAGAAGACATGGTGGCGGGTAGGAGATAGACTTTGCTCAGGCACTGATCACGGTGATCCATGAGAGGGCTTTCAAGACCTCTACCACTTACCCCTTTGCTTGTCTTATCTTCCAAACAGGGAAGCTGGAGTACCATTTTGGCACTATGATACACTCCATAGTCCGTTAGGGATTATTGATATAGGCCTTATTAAGGATAAGGTTAATATAACGGCACCACGGAGAGGGACTAGGATTGAGATGCCGCCATTGAGCGAGAATTTGGCGGAAACTGTGGAGTTAGCCCAAGGGACTGACTATGCCACTTTAAACCATGCTAAAACCACCTCGGTTGATTCCACCTAGCTCATGCCGATCTACGCTTCCTTCTGCAACACTAGTCTCTCTAGCACGGGTCCAGAGATTAGAGACCCAGATGGCCACCCTGCTTCACCACATACAACCTTGTATGAAGAAATCCATTTCTGATGCTGTGGACCGAATAGAGAAGAGGGTAGCCCAGCATACCGAGCAGAAGATTCGAACGGTTCACCAGCGCCTTGACGCCTTCGAGTTGCGGGTGCTAGCATGACAAGACCCTACGATACACCTCTCTACTCTTCAGGCTGTGGTTGATAGTTTGAGCTCTGATTTGGATTCCATCTTGGAGATGAAGATGACAGAGCCGGAGAGTGCACCAATCGAGCTTGCTGAGGACACATTGCTTGACGCCTTGATCAAACCTTCTGCTGATCAACCATTTGATCCACATGTTCATACCAAGAGGCACCGCTCCAGTCACACCACTGAGGCCGGTGATGAGTCCCGTGCTAAAAAGAGAGAGAGGAAATAGTTGGAGAGGGCTAGGCAGACTTCCCTAGTGGATGAGGAGCTACGTAAGAGGAGGGCACTGGAGATGGATGCTGGGGCATCCAGTTCTGTACCGGTGGTTGATGATCAGAGTACTACTTATCGTGCGGAGGTTGCAGTGGGCACTACTTAGGGCGACCCAAGTGTTGATCTTGTGGGTTCTGGGAAACCGAACCCACTGACATGTTGATAGTTCTTTGGTGCTTTGCACCACATGTTTTCTTCACCTACCACCCTATCGTTTTAATTTTATTGAATTGGGATAAATTTCAAGTTTATTTTTGTTGGGGGTGGGGTAAATGGAAAGTGAGTGGTGGGGTGAAGGCTGAGTAACCCAACTCGCAATCCTCTCTTAGGGTTTTCTTGCATGTGTTCTTTTTCCCCAAAAGAATGTTTACTGTTTTGTTGAACCGGCATGTCGTAATTTGTTCAAAGTAGGAAAGCACAAAAAATGAAGTATGATGGCTGATAAAATGTTACCCGTTCCTGCATAGTGCTTGCATGTATAGGTGAAAACAAGTTGAATGTGTTGGATCTAAGAATGACATAGATAGGCACCCACTGCATGACCTTCAACTAACACAACTGGGAAATTTGATAATCTGATAGTGTAATGAGGTGCCAAGAGAGTGTGAGGAGATTTGCGTGTTAAACAATTGGTAACTAACTAGAACTTGCCCGGTTAGTCCTGCGAAGGGAATCAGTGTTAGAAGCTACTAAGTGATCATAGGCCTTTGTTAAAAATAACCTATTTCTAGCCTAAAGGAAGATTACCAAATGAAAGAATTGTCCCTTGTTGATCCAAATCACCTTCCTAAGGTCTAATGTTTTTGCCCCAGTCCCTCCTTAGGCATGTGTACCTCGACTTAGGCCAAACCCCTAAGTTGAGGGTGGCTAATGCAGAAATTAACCTCCTATAATGCTAATTGATATCCCACAATGTGAGAATAGGCAATAACCGACATAGACTATGGTAACAAAACATGGAATCCAGATTTCTATCCTACTCCGATGAGGTTGTTCTACTTGCCAATGGTAGAACTTGGACACATCCCATTTAGGCACATGGTTAAGGAATATGAAGGGCTTAATTTATATTCTAGCCTCATCTTTTAACTAGAACTACTTCACTTACCAACTCTCTCGTTGCTAGCCTTCGTTCTCATAGATTAATTCACATAAGGTTTATACAAAGGGGTTCCATATCATGTTTATAAACCAATTACATTTACCCTACCAAATATGTCCTCTAGGGGCTGCCATATAATGGAGAAAAAAAGCTCATCATGACTTTCCTAAGGATTGATATGATGTCGTTCCAGCCAGTCAACCTTAAGTCCATCATTCATTACAAGAAGGATACCATTACGGCTTTCGACTTCAAGGTTCATAACCTTACCACTAGGTTCAAGGTTTCACATAAAGGACCCTATTGTCATCATTCAAGGTCTCACATAATTCATACATAAAATACTAAGATACTTTAGATTCCAAAGTCAAGACATCACATATTAACATTCATACATGCATCAAGTAAGGGACACAAGTCTACCTAAACAAGACACAACATACTTCACTTTAACACATATTACATGTCATTCTAGAAGCACATAGGAACAAACATTTTCATCTTAAAGTCATCATATACACTACTATATCATCATCAATATAACTATTATAGACCCATATAACCAAGTAGGAACAATCATGCATCAACTCTAAGACTACACACATGAACATAGTCCTTGTCTAACATGATCACCTAAAGTGACTTAGGTTAACTAGAGCCTAAAATGGTTGTCATGATGGTCTAAGGTCCTAAAAAGTTCTATAATATGGTATATAGGCAGTAGCTAAAAGAGTAGGTGCATTGGAAGTCAAACGGCAAGGGACGACTAAGAAGTTCGACGACTAAGTCACCTATGTGCCTCACTCGTGGTTCTATGTGTTTATATGTGATTAATGAGGTTTTGAAGTCCTTAAATGAGTTATTATGGTCTATATAGGGAATTTGTCAAGTTTCGTAAAGTTTGAAGGTCAAACGCTCCAGAACGTTGATACGCTCAAACTATACTTCCCTAAATAAGTATAAGCAGTCGTATCAAGTAAAGAACCCAATTGTTAGGTTGGGGTCGATCCCACAAGGAAAAGGATTTTAGACTTAACTTTAATCTACAATTACATCTATTTAGTCAATTCCTTTCCAAAAATAGTTTAAATAAAATGGGGGTTTTATGTAACAAAAATATTCAATTATTACTAAGTAAACAAGTAGCAAGATTAAAACTTTAGTGTTTATCTAGTGATGAGCGAAACTAGGTTATAAGTGTTCCCCATAAGGTTATAACGTGGTAATCCTAGATATGACATCTCTTTCCTAATATCTTGCATGCAAAGTGGTAAGTTATGTATCCCTAATTCCTTGGTCCGGCAACTAGGGAATTTCACTCCGCACCATGGTCCGGCGACGTGTGTTCACTTTACTAAGCCTTACCTTTACCTCATATTAAGCGTCATATTTAATGTATGTCTAAGTTACTATTTTGCACGAATTGAAACTAGCCTATTAGATAGTGTATACTAACTCTACGTTGCTAATTCTTTTCTTATTAGCTACCTCCTTTGTCCGGCAAGTAGCAACAAGGTGAGTTCTAACGTTGGCCACCGTTAAAAAGAATTCTAGACTAAATAATTATCAATACATGCAAGAAACTATTCTAGAATTTTTATTTAACTAGGTTTACTACGCTAATTAACCATGGTTCCCACAACCCTAGTTGTGATTTAGTTACCCATGCTAAGAATTACACAATTCATAATAGTTAAACACGAAATCATGTACTACTTTAACAAGTTTGAAGAAAACCCAGAAATATGACTTGAATTAACTAAAATATTGAAATAAAGGATTCCGGAAAATTAAAGTATTTCCTAATAAACCAAAGTTTAACTTCCAATAACACAAATCGGAATAATAGTAAAGAGTCTAACCTCAAAAATGAGGTTTTTAGTCCTATTTATAATAATAAAGTCCTAAAATAAAAAGGAGTTCTAAATAAGGAAAAATCTATCCAAAATGCATCTTCAGTTGACGACCCAACTGACGGTCCGTCGATGGAACGACGGACCGTCGATAGCTTCCGGCGTTACATACTTCAATTTTTTCAGCATCCATTTTTCAACACTTTCTGTTACCATCGACGTACCAACATCACGGTCCGTAAGTAGACCTACGGTCCGTCGATGGACTCCGTTCCTCCATACTTAGTGGTTTCTTTAAGTCGGGTACTGGGACTACTTTCTATTACCATCAACGATTTTTGAGTGATGGTCCGTCGATCAATCGATAGAATGTCGATCCTTTCATAGCCCCACACTTGGTCAGAATTCCCCGATTTTATTTCAGCAGCTTGAATCTTCAGTCGACGATCATCACCTACGGACCGTTAACGAGTCGACGGAACGTCAATGGGTCGACCGACAGTCGATGGCTCCGTAGGTCATCACTTCTGCACTGATTTCAGCACAGTCTTCAGCATTTCCGTTCTAGATAGTTTTCCTGCAAACACATATAAAAAGACATTAAAACTACTACAAAAAGGCCTTAGACACACACTAAACTTAAGAAAAAAGCATTGAAAGTACCGTGAAACCACGGTACATCAACACCCTCAACTTAAATTCGTTGTTTGTCCTCAAGCGACGCACTATGACAAACCACAACACCTTTGTACTAAAGTATCGTCATTTAAGCTTTCACAATCATCTGTCCATCAATACCGATTATTTTCATTGTTTTTATGCATGATATCACTCTTAGGGTCATTCATGTGGACCAGACCACGACACAGACTCACCACGCACCGACACCTCTCCACTTTTATCTCTCACCAAGGTACCAACTTTCCAATATTTTATCTAGTGTCCTCACTTTAAAAAAAACATCCTCCTTTTTAACAAAGTGATTTTAATTTGAGTATAAGGATTATTTTTCAACACTCGCTCTCAGAACCACTTCACACCTAATTTATACTTGTCGCCATAGGCTTGCCATTATTTTCACTGCATTAAGTTCATAATATTAGACTCGTCAGGATCACGATAGGACTTTCTTGGCTTGTAACGTAGGCTTAGGGTCAGGTAGGGTACTATTGGATGCATTTTAGTGACTTTTTGCCCTCCAAAACATAACTGCTAAGCGTCCTACCTTTTCATCGTTTGTTATGCCCTACTCTTCAGTTTCTTACATTCCTTGCCTTGCTTTTCTCCTTTCTTTTCCTTTTGTGCAAATGACCCTTTTTTTATTTTTATCTTCAAATTTTTCACTTGATTTCAACTTTGATTCAGTCACTTTTCTTCTCTTCTTCCATTAATTCTTTCAACCCCTCTTTCCGGAACATTCCTCATAATAGGCACCCTCAACTCATGGCTTTGCCATGAGTCAAGGTACACAATACCCAAAGTTGGGTCAGGGCTAGGACGAGCTTTGTTTCTGCATTAGCCACCCTCAACTTATGCTTTTGGCATAAGCTGAGGTGCACATGTCCAAGGATGGACTAGGGCCAATACATTGTACCCAGAAAAGATGAGTTGGGGTAGAAAAGAATGGTCCATTGTAAGCTCAAATTATTTGGATAAAAAATGATTAATTTCATTTGGTTTTCTTTCATTTAGGCTAAAGATTGACTATGTTGAACAAGGGCATATGATCCTTTCCTGATTGCCTAACACATGTTACTTTTTGCAGGACTAACCAGGCAAGTTCTAGCTAGGTACCAACGGTGGACTATTCAACTTTCCTCACACTCACTTACACATCATTACCCTACCAGATTATCGGACACCTAGTTCGAGCGTTAGATCGAGGGTCATGCAATGGTGTATCTCTATGTCATGCTTAGAGCCAACACATTAAATATTCAATTATGCCTAATCATGCAAGCATTCATTTTAGAATGGGATGTCACTGTATTTTAGCCATCATGCTTCAGATTTCACACATACTTTGTACAAGGTACTAACATGCCGGTTCAACAATAAAATAATCAGTCTCTTGGGGGAGAAGAACATAGGGAAGAAAACCCCAAGAGAGGATTATGAGTTGGGCAACTCAAACTTCACCCAAGCACTCACATTCCATTTACCCCAACCCCAACAAAGAAAGCATGCAATTGTCCCAAATGCATAAGAAATATAAATAGGGTGGTAGGTGAAGCAAACCTGAGGCGCATAGCGCCGATGATCAACAAGTTGGCGGGTCCGGTTTCCCGAACCCGCTCCCTTAGTAGTAGGGACACAATCAGTAGTGTCCGCAACAATGACAGCACCCTCAGTAGTGCTCCTTTCAACATTAACAATGCTGGATCTAGACGCCCCATCAGCCAACTCAAGATCCCTCATCTGCCGGGCCTCCTCATCCATCAACGAGGGTCTCCTCGAAGCCTCCAACTCAATACGCTCTCTCTTCCTAGCTCTAGCCTCATCACCCTCTTTGGATCGGTGCCTCTTGGCATGCTCAAGTGGCGGAGGTGGTGGCGCAGTGGTTGTACCCACACATCCAGAATGGCATCCAGACGGACCGTCGACCACCTCTGTAGGTAGACACTTAGAAAAAAATAGAGAAACCTTCAGTAAAAAGGGTTCTGTTACAGACGACGGACGAGCAGGACGGTCCGTCAATCAATCGACGGACCGTAGACCACATTCGTTGTTCTAGAGTTAGACAAGTATGGGGAGTGGCTATCGACGGACCCCATCGACGGTCTGTGAATTCCCCGACGGTCCGTAGACGGGGTCTCGTACTGTCAGTCAGACAGATTTTGGTAAGTTATTGTTCGCACACCCAAGGAACAATTTTCAAGCAAAATAAGACACATCAAGTTCATCTAGCATTTAACAAACCATTTTGTCATTCCTAGGGCTTGGACTATCGCGATTTCAATCCTAGATTCTAAAAGACCATCAAACCCTAAGTCGGAAACAACAACACTCAAAACACAGTACATTTAGACATTAACACCCTCAACCCATTCTCTTTCCATTACTCGAAGGGACTAGGAACCCATTTTCAATAGTTCAAGCCTGCAATTTTATCCCAAAGTCAAGACCCACATACGTATTTCATCAATTTCGCATGCAAACGAGCGAGAATACATTGAGCATATGAGAATGACATACCTGTGTACTGTAGTGGAGGGAATGGGGAGATGAATTGGCGCACGAAACCACACCGAACCCGCCTTTGAACACCGACCAGAAGGAAAACAGAAGAAGATTTGGGAAGTTGGGAGTGAGAGGTTTTGGTATTGAGTGGAATTTTGGTGAATAATGGAAAGCAGGAATTGATTAATGGGATTAAGTGTGTGAGTGAGTGGGGGGAGTTGAAGGAAAAAGGAAGGGAAATGGTTGGGAAAAAGGATTTGAAAAGGTGGTGGTGGTGGTGGTGGGGTAACTGAACAGTTTAAAATCAATATATAGACGGTCGGGTCGGGTCGGGTTATTGGGTCTGGGGAACTAACGATTCCTCGTCGACGGACCGTAAGTCCATCGATGGTCTGTCGACTGTTCCGTCGACTGTGCCCAAACTAAGGAAAAATTTAGAAATCATACCTGGGATCCACGGATGCCATCGACAGTCCATCGATGGATCAACGGCCCGTCGATTGGTCCGTAGATCAGTGCAAAGACCAATTTCTGCAGAATTCTGGTAATTTGGTTTCTGCACATTGAACACCCAATAAGCTAAAATTTTTGTGTTTTCTGGATGCTTTTTAGACACGTACCCTAGTCTACTCTCTAGCCAACACTTCTAAAAGAAAGTTAAAGAAAATGCATACATGACATTAAGTAAAAACTGAAATAATGCATTACTCCTAGAAAATCAAGAAAAACCTATTGTTGGCTAGAGGATACATATTGGGTTGCCTCCCAATCAGCGCTTGATTTAATGTCGCGGCACGATGCAGGACTCTCGAGTACTCAGACTTCATCAAGATGGTATGCCTCAATCACTTCATTCGCATTTTCCGCATGCCCTAGGTAGATTTTTATTCTTTGTCCGTTCACCTTGAACCTTGCACCCTCCTTGTTCTCCAACTCAACCGCACCATGAGGAAATACTTGATTGATCAAGAATGGACCAGTCCATTTGGACTTCAGTTTGCCCGGAAACAAGCGCAACCTAGAGTTGAACAAAAGGACCAAGTCCCCAACCACAAAGTCGCGCTTCTCAATCTTTTGGTCATGGTACTTCTTCATCTTTTCTTTGTAGAGGGATGAACTTTCATATGCCTTCAAGCGAAACTCATCAAGATCATTTAACCTATTCAACCTCTATTTCGCTGCTTCATTCCAATCCATCTTCAGTTTCTTCATTGCCCACATGGCCTTACGCTCTAACTCATCCGGCAAGTGACACGCCTTTCCATATACAAGTTGGTATGGAGACATACCTATGGGAGTCTTGTATGCTGTCCGATAGGCCCAAAGAGCATAATCAAGCCTCCTTGACCAGTCCGTTCTACTCGCATTCACCATTTTCGCCAGAATCTGTTTGATTTCTCTGTTTGACACCTCAACTTGCCCACTAGTCTGAGGATGGTAAGGAGTGGCCACATTGTGGCCAACCCCATATTTATCCAATAACCCTTTGAACAACTTGTTGCAAAAGTGGGATTCCCCATCACTAATAATGGCCCTTGGGGTGCCAAATCTGGAAAATATGTTCTTTTTCAAGAAAACGGTGACACTATTTCCTTCATTATTTGCAAGGTCTAAGGCTTCCACCCATTTTGACACATTATCAACCGCCACAAGAATATACTTCATCCCATGAGAACTCACAAAAGGGCCCATAAAGTCAATACCCCACACATCAAATGACTCAATTACAAGAATGGGATTTAAAGGGAGCTCTTGCCGTCTAGAAACACCTCCATCTGTTTGGCACCTATCACATGACTTGGCGAACTCATGAGTATCTTAGAGGATGGTTGACCAATAGTAGCCACAATGCAAGATTTTATGGGCAGTTCGGATACCACTATGATGCCCACCCACAGGCGAGGAGTGGCATGCCTCCGAAACACTCAACATCTCAACTTCGGGTACACAACGCCGAATAAGCCCATCGGCACAACTCCTATATAGATATGGCTCATCCCAAAAGAACTTTTTCCCATAATGCATGAACTTTTTCCTTTGATGAAAGGACAAGTCCGATGGGACGATATCACTAGCCAAGTAATTTGCAAAATCCGCAAACCATGGAATCAAATCATGTCTTGTTTGCTCCTTCTAGTACTAATAATGATTCTTTATAGGTACTATCTCTCATGGCACCGAAACAAGATTAAGTTTACGCACATGGGCGATCAAAGTCCATCGCCCCGTCTGCCCGACTGGTTATAGGCTCTGATGATGAGCATGATCCCGAGTACGTGCCCCCAGGCACTGCCACTCCAGCACGAGCTGCACGTGCAACCAGAGCCACGCCCAAGAAGGTGGAGTCCAGCGTAGTCACTGCCTCCCAGTCTGATGAGGAGAGCACACTGACCGGCACACCTTCTGGGTCAGCTGCACAAGACGAAGGAGCATATGGCTCCTTAGGAGTTTCTTGGTCGGAGGAAGCGTCTGGGTCCGCAGAAGCCTCTGCACCCACCACAGATGCACAGTCTGCCTCGTCTGAAGAGGCTGACAGTACTGATTCCACTCCAGGCTCACCGACTGGAGTTCCCGCCCCGGTTGCCGATCAGCCCAACCGGTGGTGTGTCGATGGGCAATACCAAGTGTATTCAGACGCCAAGCTGCTAAATGATAAGGGCGTCATGACACGGACCCTTACACTGGAGAGGCGAGTCCTTACGGGAAGTCTCCCCACCATGCCGGATATCCACACTCTCTTCACCAGACACCGGCTAGAGTGGACGTCTCGTTCTTTGGGCCGATACAGTGAGGAGTTGGTCCGAGAGTTTTACGCCTCTTATGTGGCTACTCTCCGATCACAGATCGTTAGGTGGGCTGGCCCCGCCAAACAGGCCCCACTTGATCATGTCAGAGTCCGCGGCAGGTCGACATCTCCCTGCCATCCATCCGCCGGTATCTGTACGGCGAGGATGTTGATGCCACCAGGACCCCTCTCACCGCCGAGTTCGACTACCGGTGGCAAATTATTAAAGAGGGTCAGTTCTTGCGTGAGCCATCGCTGAGAGAGACCACCAAGAGGTGGATGGCCCAGCACTTATCTATTGATGGAGAGGCTGCGGACTGGGTAATGGAGCCGAAGGGAGCCATCAGGAAGGCTAACTTGACCTTCACGGCTAAGTTTCTATGGTTAATTGTCCGCTTCTACCTCTCCCCCACTGCTGCAGATAAATTAGTTACATGGGATAGCGCAGTTCTGATGGCAGCGATGATGGCACGGTTTGAGGTTGACTTCGCTTGGCTTCATTAGGCGGTCATGCACGAGAGGGCTTTCAAGGTCACCACGACTTACCCTTTTCCGTGCATGGTATTTTCCTTATGCAGGTCCGCAGGTGTTCCCATCTGGCACATTGATCAACTCAAGACCCCGCAGGGCAATGTTAATAACGGCCTCATCAGGGATGAGGCCAATGAGTTGGCTCCACGCAGAGGGCCCCGCCTGGAGGTGCCTCCACTTGGTGAGAACCTGGCAGATACTGTAGCGCATTCTCAAGCGGCTACCCAGGCTACTTCTGCACCCACTGACACTACCCCGGTCGAGTCTATCCCGGGTAGTAGCACTGCCCCGAGCTCCTCTCGCTCAGCCCATTCCACCGCTCTGGTCCCACTTGCTATGGTCCAGAAACTAGAGGCTCAGATGGCCACACTTCTGCATCACATCCAGCCTTGGATGCAGAGGTCTATTGCTGAGGCGGACGAGCGCATGGAGCGTAAGATGGCACAGCACACATAGAGGAAGATCTCAGAGGTCCATCAGCGCTTAGACGCTTTTGAGTTGCGGGTGCTAGCCCGGCCAGCCCCTCCGCTGGACGTGTCAACCCTTCAAGCTACGGTTGAGAGTTTGCGAGCGGATCTTGATACGATCCTAGAGGCTAGGGTGCCTGAGTCTGAGGTCCCTTCTGCTGAGCCTGCTGAGGACACAGTGATGGCTGCTTTATTCGCCACTTCTGATATTCCACCACCTCCCCCACGAGAGCATGCCAAGAGGCGCAGGGGTCGAGAGGAGAATGAGGATAGGGAGAGGAAGAAGGAGCGCCGTGAGATGGAGGCTGCGAGGAGAGCCTCGATTGCTGATGAGGAGGCCCGTACGTTGAGGGCTGTAGAGTTAGCTGCCGGGGCGTCTAGCTCCAGAGTTGTGGAGATAGTGAGAGGCACTACTGATAGTGTTGTTGCTACTGCGGACACTACTGAGTGTGTCCAGACTACGGAGGGAGTGGGTTCCGGGGAACCAGACCCACCAGCTTGCTGATCGCCGGCGCTTTGCGCCTCAGGTTTGCTTCACCTACCATTCACGTATTTTAGTTTTTTTATGCATTGCGGACAATTGCATATTTTTTTGTTGTGAGTGGGGTAAATGGAAAGTGAATGCTAGGGTGAAGTCTGAGTAGCCCAATTCACGATCCTCTCTTGGGGTTTTCTTACCTGTGTTCTTTTTCCCCAAGAGACTGATTATTTTTATTGTTGAACCGGCATGTTTATATCCTGTGTACATAGTATAACTCTGAAGCATGATGTCGAAAACTGAAATGATATCCTGATGTAATGAATATGATGCAATGACTAGGCATAGTAATTGATAAATGTTTGGCTCTAAGCATGACATAGAGATACACTACTGCATGACCCTGAATCTAAGACTCGAACTAGGTGTCTGATAATCTGGTAGTGAAACAAGATGTCAAGTGAGTGGGAGGAAAATTTGAATGATCCACCATTGATACTGAGCTAGAACTTGCCTGGTTAGTCTTGCTGAAAGTAAGCCAAAATAAACAATTAAGAAAGGATCATAGGCCCTTGTTCGAAATAGTCAATCTTGAGCCTAAAAATAACAGAAAACCAAATGAAGTTAATCCCTTTTTGATCCAAATGAGCTTAAAATAGATCTTTCTTTTTCACCCCAAATGATCTTCTCTGGGAACAATGTGTTGGCCCTGGTCCCTCCTTGGACATGTGCACCTCAGTTTATGCCAAAAGCATAAGTTGAGGGTGGCTAATGCAGAAAGCAACCTTGTTTTGGCCCTAACCCAACCATGGGTATTGTGAACCTTGACTCATGGCAAAATCATGAGTTGAGGGTGGATGTTATAAGGAAACCCCCGAAAAGTGGGGTTGAAAGAATGAAGAGAAAGAAAGAACAAAACAGAAGTGACTATAAAAAAAAAGTAACATATGAAACAAACAAACACAAGAAAAGAGAAAAGTCACTTACACAAGTCTAAGAAAGGGAAAACAGCAAGGTGAAAAGAAAATTGAGAAATAGGGCAATAAACGATAAAAAGGTGGTACGCTTAGCCGATATGTCAAGGAGGGCAAAAAGTCACTAAAGAATACCTAAATATACCCTACCTGACCCTGAGCCTATTTTACAAGCTAAGAAAGTCCTGTCGTGATCTAAGAGTTGTATGGCAAACTTAAAGGAGTGAAAATAAGGGCAAGCTTATGGCAATATGTATAAATGAGTTGTAAATTTGTTCTGAGAGTGAGTGTTGAAAAGTAATCCTTCTACTCATACTGAAATCATTGTGTGAAAAATGGGGATGTTATTTTGAAGTGAGGACACGAGTTGCAAACCGGAAATATTAGCACCTCGGTGAGAAATTGAAGAGGATAGGTGTGATTGCGTAGTGAGTGTGTGTCATGGTCTGATTCTACATAATTCAAGCCTAATAGTGATATTATGCATGAACATAATGAGAATGATCTGGATTGATAGACAAATGATTGCGAAAACTAAAATGTGGATACTCTTGTACAAAGATTTTGTAGTGAGTCATAGTGCGTCGCTTGAGGACAAACAATGAATTTAAGTTGAGGGTGTTGATGTACCGTGGTTTCACGGTACTTTTAATGCTTTTCTCTTAAGTTTAGTGTGTATCTAAAGCCTTTTTGTATTGATTTTTATGTAGGTTTCTCTTTATTTTGTAGGAAATCTGTCCAAAGATGAACGCGGGAGTTTTTGAACAGGAAATGCAGAAGATACCACCTACGGAGCTTATGATGGTCCGTCGAGGTTGTGAAGGTCCGTAGGTGGCATCGTAGTGAGGAGAGAAGCTGCTGAAGGAAGATGGGGAAGTCTGACCAAGTGTGGGACTACGGAAGTTCATGACGGACCGTTATAGCCATGACGGTCCGTCCTGCTTGTTTGTCATGATGATCAGAGAGTAGTCCCAGTACCCAATTCCAAGAAGTTAAATATTATGGAACGGAGCCCCTCGACGTATCGTCGTGCTTAAAACGGTCCGTCATACTTGTCCGTCGAGGGTAATGAAAAAGCAGAAGAAGAATTTGTGAAGTATGGGACGACGGAGGCCGTGACGGTCCGTCGTGCCCACAACGGTCCGTCACGAGGTCCGTCGACTCAGACGCGTTTGGATAGATTTTCATTAATTAGAATCCTTCTTTTATTAGGTTTTGTTTTTATTATAAATAGTTCGAAAAACCTCATTTTTGGGGTTAGACTCTTGGATATTTTTCAGTACACTTGTTTTAGTATTTGAACTATTGATTTTAGTATTTGATATACTTTTTTTGGAATCGACTGTTGGTGTTTTTGTTGATTTATCAAGTGAACTTCTGGATTTTATTCATTCTCATAAAATTAAGTGCATGAATTATTACATTATCCATATGAACTGTGTGACTATGACCATGGGTAACTAAACTCCATAACTAGGTTTGTGGGAACCATGGGTAAATAACAAGGTAAAATCTAGATAAAATAACAAGTCTTGAATAGTGTCTTGCATGTATTGATAATTCTTTCGTTTAGAAGTCTTTTTAACGGATGGCCAACGTTAGAACTCGCCTTAATGCTACTTGCCGGACCAAGGAGGTAGATAATAGGAAAAGAATTATCAACGAAGATTTAGTGTATAATATCTAATAGGCTAGTGATGGTTGGTACGTAGTAAGAACTTCGTCAAATATCGATTATGATGATGAATATGAGGTAAAGATAAGGTTTAGTAAAGCCACACACGTAGCCGGACGAAGGTTCGGAGTGAAATTCTCTAGATGCCGGACCAAGGATTTAGAGATACCTAACTTATCACTTTGCATACAAGATATTAGGAAAGAATTGTTATAGTTAGAATTACCGAGTTAGGAGCCTGTGGGGAACACTTAAGCCCTAGTTAATCTCATCAGTTGATTAAAACTTCAATACTTAAATCTGTTAGTTGATTACTTTAACTTAGTTAATTGTTTTTATTAATTAAAAAACCCTTTTAGTTATTTGTTTTCTCGGAAAATAGTTGACTAAATAGTAGTAATAATAGAATAAAGTGAAGTCTGACCCATTTTCCTCGTGGGATCCACCCTAACCTCATTAGTTGGGTTCTCTACTTGATACGACCGCTTTTACTTCTTATTTGAGAAGTAAGTTTGAGTGTATCAAATTTTGGCGTCGTTGCCGGGGAAAGTGGCTTTGAGATTAACTTAAAACTTATTACTAATGTTTAGTCATTATTTTCCTAATTTTACTTTATTTGTTGTTTTTGTCTCTTGCAGAACTAACTTCCTTGTATGCCAAATACGCGAAGAGGAAGAGAACCTTTGTTTCCCTACTACCACAAATTAGAGCGTACATTACGAAATATGAATCGAAATTTGGGTATTAATGATGATTATCCGAACCAGAACATCCCTGCTCCAGTTGATGCTCATGGTTGATTATTACCCGAAAATCGTGGTGAAGATGAACAAAAGGGGATAAAACCCCGCTCCACGCCCTCAAGAGTATTATAGGGGTTATGATAACATTGCAGACTCTGACGGGCTACTTGTCTTGCCTCCTCTACCACACGGCCACACTTTTATGGTAACTAGTAATCTAATGCAAATGCTCACTGCCAGAGGTTTGTTCTAAGGGCTACCTTCTGAAAATCCACATGCCCACATCGCTAAGGTAAGGGCAGTGTGCAAAAGTTGTGTAGGGAGGCCCGGTTTGAACATGGATGTAACTGGGCTAAGAGTATTTCCTCTTTAACTTACGGGAGAGGCTGCTATATGGTTTACAGAGCTCCCTTATAACTCAATCTTCACTTGGAATCAACTGAGGGATGCTTTCTTAGCATGTTACTATCCGATCTCTAAGAAACTAAACCACAAAGAAAGAGTAAACAACTTTGTGGCACTATCGGGAGAGTCAGTTAGCAGTTCTTGTGATAGGTTCACTTCATGCTTAAGAAGTGTCCCCAATCACCGCATCGATGATGTGTCACTGAAAGAATACTTCTATCGGGGACAGGATGATAATAATAAAGCGGTATTGGATACTATAGCGGGTGGTTCTTATGGGGAGTGTCCTTATGCTGAGATCGCTGAAAAGTTAGAGAAAATCTCGCGAAATAATAAAGTTTGGAGTACTAGGAAGTCAGATACAGGAAGAAACACCATCGCAGTACAATCCATACACAACCCAGCCACAGACAAGATACGTGAAGAAATGGCTCAAATGAGAACGGAGCTTGGGTTGGTATTAAAACATGTCACTGGCGGTGCAGAAAAGATAAATGCAGTGAACTACTTGTCTAAACCACCACCACCAAATGATGAATATTATTATGAGGTGGACACCTATGCGGTGAATGAGCAGACGGGGGGTTTCCGGCCGAATGCCCAAGGCTCCAATCAGGAAAAATGGCGCCAAGGTCAAGGAAACCAAGGTCGGAACTATGGTAATTATAACCGTGAGGATAATTATGTCCGAGATGGAAATTACAACCGCGACAACAACTTCAACAGGGGTAACTATGGTAACAGAAATGATAGGAGTGGGCCTTATATTCCTCCTCAAAATCGTGAAGTTGCTCCTAGGGATGGTGGAGGTAGTATGGCGCGAGTTGAGGATATGTTGCACAAAATGATGAGGAGGTTTGATGCTAGTGATGAGCACACTAAAGAGTTAAGGAGTGATAAAGCGGGTATTGGGCAGAAAGTCGATACACATGCAATATCCATTAAGCAGCTTGAGTTGCAAATGGCCCAATTATCTGCGACGGTGAACACACGGCAACCGTGCACTCTCCCTAGCAACACTGTCCAAAATCCAAAAAATAATGGACACTGTATGGCAATCACTACTCGGGGTGGTAAGCAAACCATTGACCCAACTATGCCGTTTGATGCAGAAAAGGTGATAAGAGATAATGATAAAGTGGTGGAGCTTAGTGGTGAGTTAAAAGATAAAATGGGAAAAGATGCTGAAGTGACCAAAAAAGTGACTCACATGCCTAGACCCCCCCCCCCCTTCCCTCAAAGATTAGTGAAAAAGACCAAGGATGGTAAATATCGGCGTTTTATAACGATGTTGAAGCATATTTCCATCAATGTCCCTTTGGTAGAAGCTCTGAAACAAATGATCGGTTATTCTAAGTTTATAAAAGATCTGGTTACGAAGAAAAGATCGGTCAATTTTGAGGATGATGATAGAATGCAGCATTGTAGTGCTATTGCTACAACGTCTCTAGTGCAAAAGAAGGAAGATCCGGGTGCTTTCACTATTCCTTGTACAATCGGGTTATTACATTTTACAAAAGCATTATGTGATCTTGGGGCAGTCATAAATCTTATGCCCCTCTCGATTTACAAGAAGTTGGGTTTGGGTAACCCAAAGCCCACTGCGATGCGGCTACTGATGGGTGATCGAACAGTAAAGGCCTATTGGGATACTCCACGATGTACTAGTAAAAGTGGAGTCATTCATATTTCCGGCCGATTTTGTTATTATTGATTGTGAAGTCAATTTTGAGGTGCCTATTATTCTTGGGAGGCCATTCCTTGCTACGGGTAGAGTCTTAGTTGATATGGAAAAGGGGCAGATGAAATTTCGGTTGAACAATGAAGAAGTGACCTTCAACATTTGTAGGTCCATGAGGCAGAGTGGTGAGCTCCAATCTGTATCTGCTATATCCTACAAAATTGATAAGTCATCCGAGACACAAATAGAAGAACGTCTAGGTGTAGAAGCACTAGCGGCAGTGATAATGGATTTTGATAGCGATTGCATTGAAGAGTATGGGTCATTAGTTGCGGCTCTCGATCGTGGTGATGTTCGGTTTAAACCGAAGAAATATGAGTTAGATATGAAGAATCGCGAGTCTCCACCCGCGAAACCATCTATAGAGGAGGCTCCAAAGTTAGAACTAAAAGCTCTCCCACCTCATCTCAGGTATGAATTCTTAGGAAATGGTGACACTTTGTTGGTAATCATTGCATCAGACCTGAATGAACAACAAATTGAGAGTTTAGTGAAAGTGCTAAAAGGGTTCAAAAGAGCTATTGGGTGGACTATTGCGGATATTATTGGGATCCCTCCTGGTATTTGTTTTCATAAAATCCAACTCATGCCCGACCATAAGCCAAGTATTGAGCACCAGAGACGCTTAAATCCACCTATGCAAGAGGTCGTGAAGAAGGAAATCATTAAGTCGTTGGATGCCGGAGTAATATATCCGATCGCCGATAGTAGTTGGGTATGCCCTGTTCAGTGTGTACCTAATAAAGGGGGAATGACTGTGGTCCCCAATGAAAAAAATGAACTTGTTCCAATGAGACCAGTGACTGGATGGAGGGTGTGTATGGATTACCGAAAATTAAATGCATGGACAGAAAAAGACCATTTTCCTATGCGCTTCATGGATCAGATGTTGGATAGACTTGCCGAAAAAGGGTGGTACTGTTTTCTTGATGGTTATTCGGGGTATAATCAGATTTCTATTTCATCGGAAGATCAAGAGAAAACCACCTTCACTTGCCCATATGGGACCTTTGCTTTCAAGAGAATGTCATTTGGGTTGTGCAATGCACCTGCCACATTTCGGAGATGTATGATGTCGATATTCTCCGATATGGTGGAGGACATTATTGAGGTGTTTATGGATGATTTTTTTGTGGTTGGTGACTCATTTGAGCGGTATTTGAGTCATTTATCTGAGGTTCTTAAGAGGTGTGAAGACTGCAATCTAGTATTAAATTAGGAAAAATGTCACTTCATGGTGAAAGAAGGTATTGTTTTGGGTCATCGCATTTCAGAGAAGGGTATAGAGGTTGATCGAGCTAAAGTCGAGGTAATAGAGAAACTTCCCCCACCTATCTCTGTAAAAGGTGTGAGAAGCTTTCTTGGGCATGCAGGTTTTTACCGGAGGTTCATCAAAGATTTTTCAAAAATTGCGCATCCGTTGTGCAAATTGCTAGAGAAAAAGTGTAAATTTTATTTTGATGAATCCTGTCTGAAAGCATTCAGCGAGTTAAAAGAGAAGTTGGTGTCTGCACCTATCATTATTTCTCTGGATTGGAGCAGTCCATTTGAGGTGATGTGCGATGCTAGTGGGGTTGCTCTAGGTGTGGTATTGGGACAAAGAAGGGAAAAAATCCTTCATCCCATTTACTATGCTAGTAAAGCCCTCAATGAAGCCTAGAAGAACTACACAGTGACTGAGCAAGAGCTCCTTGCAGTAGTCTTTGCATTTCAAAAATTTCGATCCTATTTGCTAGGTACTTGAGTTATAGTGCATACTGACCATTCAGCGTTGAGATATTTAATGGCAAAAAAGGATGAGAAACCGAGGTTGATTCGTTGGGTTTTACTACTGCAAGAATTTGACTTTAAGGTGAGGGATAGAAAAGGGACCGAAAATCAATTTGCTGATCACTTGTCCCATTTAGAAGATGAAGCTATCAGAGAGTTAGGGGATAAGAATGATATTGATGATACTTTCCCCGATGAGCATGTATTGGATGCCTCACAAGACTTGATTCCATTGTTCGCATATTTTTTGAACTATCTAGCTAGCGATATTGTTCCATCGGACTTGTCCTTTCCACAAAGGAAAAAGTTCATGTACGATGTGAAGAAGTTCTTTTGGGATGAACCATACTTATATAGGAGCTGTTTCGATGGGCTTATTCGGCGTTGTGTGCCAGAAGTTGAGATGTTGAGTGTTTTAGAGGCATGCCATTCCTTACCCGTTGGTGGACATCATAGTGGTATACGGACCGCTCATAAGATCTTACAATGTGGTTAATATTGGCCAACTATTCATCAAGATGCTCATGAGTTCGCCAAAGAATGTGATAGATGCCAAAGAGATGGCGACATTTCAAGAAAGCAAGAGCTCCCTCTAAACCCCATTCTTGTGATTGAATTATTTGATGTTTGGGGTATTGACTTTATGGGTCCTTTTGTGAGTTCTCATGGAATGAAGTATATTTTAGTAGCGGTTGATTATATATCTAAATGGGTGGAAGCTATCGCCCTCGCAAACAGTGAAGGGAAGATTGTCACTGCGTTCTTGAAAAAGAATATATTCTCTCAATTTGGTACCCCAAGGGCAATTATTAGTGATGGGGGATCCCACTTTTGCAACAAATTGTATAAGGGTTTATTGGTGAAATATGGGGTTTGCCATAATGTGGCCACTCCTTACCATCCTCAAACTATTGGGCAAGTTGAGGTGTCAAATAGGGAGATCAAACAGATTTTGTCAAAAATAGTGAACGCTAGTAGAACGGACTGGTCAAGGAGGCTTGATGATGCTCTTTCGGCCTACCGGACAGCATATAAGACTCCCATAGGTATGTCCTCATACCAACTTGTATATGGGAAAGCTTGTCACCTACCGGTTGAATTAGAGCACAAGCCATGTGGGGTATGAAGAAGTCAAAAATGGATTGGAATGAAGCTGTAGAACAGAGGTTAAATGGGTTGAATGAACTCGATGAATTTTGCCTAAAAGCTTATGAAAGTTCAGCCCTCTACAAAGAAAAGATGAAGAAACGCGATTTTATAGTTGGCGATTTGGTGCTTTTATTCAATTCTAGGTTGCGTTTGTTTTCGGGCAAGCTCAAGTCCAAATGGACTGGCCCTTACTTCATCACCCAACTATTCCCTCACGGAGCGGTTGAGTTGGAAAACAAGGAGGGTGTGCGGTTTAAGGTGAACGGACAACGAATAAAAATCTATTTAGGGCATGCTGAATCAGCGAATAAAGTGATCGAGGCATACCATCTTGATGAAGTCTGAGTAATCGAGTATCCTCCGTCGTGACGCGATGTTAAATCAAGCGCTGGTTGTGAGGCAACCCAATATGTATCCTCTAAGCCAACTATAGTTTTTTTTCTAGTAATAGTCGAATTTCCTTTGTTTTTTGTTTTTTAGAACTGTTGGCTAGAGCGTAGTTTAGGGTCCGTGTCCACTAAGTCTTCAGCCAAACACATAGAGAATAGCTTAATGGGTGTTAACTTTTCTGGTAGCACATCACCAGAAAAAAATCTGCAGAAATTGGTCTGAAACACTCAATCACGGATCCATCAACGGACCGTCACGCTTGCAATGGACCGTCATAGGAATCTGTCGTGCCAGGTAAGTATTTCTATTTTTTTAAAAATTAGGGCACACGCGGCGGAACCCACGACGTCGTCACACGTGTGATGGATCGTCATCGGGGACTCATCGCGTCATTAACCAGCAACCCGACCCGACCGGGCTGGGGAATTTTAAAAGTTTTAAACCTTTTAAACTCCCCACCCCTTCACTTAAACCGTTTCTTTCCCTCTTTCTCCCATTTCCTCCCTTTTCAACTTCCTTCCACTCTCATCCTCTTCCATATCAACTGATCCACCATCACTTCCCCATATTCCCACACTATCATCCCCTTCCCACAATCTCCTATTTGTTGGTCAGAGTCTTCTGCTGTGTTTCTGCTCTATCTAGCTGTGTGCCTCACCTGTTTGTTTCTTCTCTACTTCTCAAGGTCTCAGGTATGTGTTTCTGATCTCTACCCATTTACACTACATTATTTTTTTTAATTACTAGTGGCCTGTTTCTTTTTGTTGGGCTTTTGATTTTTGACTCCTTGTTGAATGCTAAACCTTATGACATGCTTTAAAGACCCACACTGATAAATAAAAGTGATGTGGGTAGTGGGTTAACCGAATCAAAGCAGGGGTATATGTGTTTAGAAAACTTGTCTGACCTAGGTTGATAGTCCCCCGAATTGACATGTTAAAACTCGAGAAAATAGTGCTTTAGTATTGTTAGTTTCCTGGGTATTTGGGTTAGAAATATGTGGGCTACTATCAAGCCTTTAGTTTGGACTCACAAGAACTTATTGTGGCATCCTCAGTTCTGTCACTAAATGACAGAACGAGAGCCCATCAACGGACCGTCGTACCCACGACGGACCATCGTAGGGTCCGTTAAACACCCCACTATTTGTTTTCCATAAGTGTCCACTGACGGACCTATACGATGGACCGTCGTACCCACGACGGACCGTCCTGTACAACCGTCATTGTTGTCAGAGACCCCAGTCTTAAGGGTCTCCAACTTTTTCTAAGTGTCCAATTACGGACCTATACGATGGACCGTCGTACCCACGATGGTCCAACCTGCAAAACCGTTATGACGGTCAGAGATCCCTCTCCTTAGGGTCTCCAACCTTTTCTAAGTGTCCACTGACAGACCTATACGACGGACCGTCGTGGGTACGACGGTCCGTCCTGCACAACCGTCATGGTTGTCAGAGACCCCAGTCCTAAGGGTCTCAAACTTTTTCTAAGTGTCCAATTACGGACCTATACATGGACCGTCGTACCCACGACGGTCAATCCTGCACAACCGTCATGACGGTCAGAGATCCCACTCCTAAGGTCTCCATACTTTTTCCAAGTGTCCCATGACGGACCTCCACGACGGCCCGTCATAGCCACGACGGTCCGTCCTACTTATCCGTCATGACTTTAAGAGACTTTCCTTCAGAGGTCTCCAAATAAATAATGTTAAGTAATTCATGACGGACCCCCATGATGGTCCGTCGTACTCACAACGGACCGTCAACTAGTCCGTCGTGTTTCACTGCTACTTCAGAGATGTCATTACAGCTTTGATCTTATGTGTATTTTGTTTATTTTTTGCTTGTCTTGTTTGTTCCTTCTAGTACTAATAATGATTCTTTACAGGTACTATCTCTTATGGAACCGAAATAAGATCGAGTTTACGCACGTGGGCGCTCAAAGTCCGTCGCCCCATCTGCCCGACTGGTTATAGGCTCTGATGATGAGCATGATCCCGAGTACGTGCCCCCAGGCACTGCCACTCCAGCACGAGCTGCACGTGCAACCAGAGCCATGCCCAAGAAGGTGGCATCCCGCGTAGTCACCGCCTCCCAGTCTGATGAAGAGCGCACACTGACCGGCACACCTTCTGGGTCAGCTGCACAAGACGAAGGAGCATCTTGCTCCTTACGAGTTTCTTGGTCGGAGGAAGCTTCTGGGTTCGCAGAAGCCTCTGCACCCGCAGCAGCTGCACAGTCTGCCTCGTCTGAAGAGGCTGGCAGAACTGATTCCACTCCAAGCTCACCGACTGGAGTTCCCTCCCCGGTTGCCGACCAGCCCAACTGGTGGTGTGTCGACGGGCAATACCAAGTGTATTCAGACGCCAAGCTACTAGCGTTCACTGTTTTTGACAAAATCTGTTTGATCTCCCTATTTGACACCTCAACTTGCCCACTAGTTTGAGGATGGTAAGGAGTGGCCACATTATGGCGAACCCCATATTTCTTCAATAATCCCTTAAACAATTTGTTGCAAGTGGGATCCCCCATCACTAATAATTCCCCTTGGGGTACCAAATCGAGAGAATATACTCTTTTTCAAGAACGCAGTGACACTCTTCCCTTCATTGTTTGTGAGGGCGATAGCTTCCACCCATTTAGATACATAATCAACCGCTACTAAAATATACTTCATTCCATAAAAACTCACAAAAGGACCCATAAAGTCAATACCCCAAACATCAAATAATTCAATCACAAGAATGGGGTTTAGAGGGAGCTCTTGCTTTCTTGAAATGCCGCCATCTCTTTGGCATCTATCACATGCTTTGGCGAACTCATGAGCATCTTGATGAATAGTTTGCCAATAGTAACCATATTGTAAGATCTTATGAGCGGTCCGTATACCACTATGATGTCCACCAACGGGTGAGGAATGGCATGCCTCTAAAACACTCAACATCTCAACTTTTGGCACACAACGCCGAATAAGCCCATCGGCAGAGCTCCTATATAAGTATGGTTCACCCCAAAAGAACTTCTTCACATCGTACATCAACTTTTTCCTTTCATGAAACGACAAGTCCGATGGAACAATATCGCTACCCAGATAGTTTGCAAAATCTGCGAACCATGGAATCAAGTCTTGTGAGGCAGCCAATACATGCTCATTGGTGAAAGTATCATCAATATCATTCTTATCCCCTAACTCTCTGATAGCTTCATCTTCTAAACGGGACAAGTGATCAACAACTTGATTTTCGGTCCCTTTTCTATCCCTCACCTCAAAGTTAAATTCTTGCAGCAGTAAAACCCAACGAATCAACCTCGGTTTCGCATCCTTTTTTGCCATCAAATATCTCAACGATGAATGGTCAGTATGCACTATAACTCTAGTACCTAGCAAATAGGATCAAAATTTTTCAAAAGCAAAGACTACTGCAAGGAGCTCTTGCTCAGTCACTGTGTAGTTCTTCTAGGCTTCATTGAGGGCTTTACTAGCATATTAAATGGGATGAAGGATTTTGTCCCTTCTTTGTCCCAATACCACACCTAGAGCAACCCCACTAGCATCGCACATCACCTCAAATGGACTGCTCCAGTCCAGTGAAATAATGATAGGTGCAGACAACAACTTCTCTTTTAACTCGCCGAATGCTTTAAGACAGAATTCATCAAAATAAAATTTACACTCTTTCTCCAGCAATTTGCACAACGGATGCGCAATTTTTGAAAAATCTTTGATGAACCTCCGGTAAAAACCTGCATGCCCAAGAAAGCTTCTCACACCTTTTACAGAGATAGGTGGGGGAAGTTTCTCTATTACCTTAACTTTAGCTCGATCAACCTCTATACCCTTCTCTGAAATGCGATGACCCAAAACAATACCTTTTTTCACCATGAAGTGGCATTTTTCCCAATTTAATACTAGATTGCAGTCTTCACACCACTTGAGAACCTCAGATAAATGACTCAAACACCGCTCAAAGGGGTCACCAACCACAGAAAAATCATCCATAAACACCTCAATAGTGTCCTCCACCATATCGAATAATATCGACATCATACATCTTTGAAATGTGGCAAGTGCATTGCACAACCCAAACGACATTCTCTTGAAAGCAAAGGTCCCATATGGGCAAGTGAAGGTGGTTTTCTCTTGATCTTCCGGTGCAATAGAAATCTCATTATACCCCGAATAACCATCAAGAAAATAGTACCACCCTTTTCTGGTAAGTCTATCCAACATCTGATCCATGAAGGGCATAGGAAAATGGTCTTTTTCGGTCCATGCATTTAATTTTCGGTAATCCATACACACCCTCCATCCAGTCACCGGTATCATTGGAACAAGTTCATTTTTTTCATTGGGGACCACAGTCATTCCCCCTTTCTTAGGTACACACTGAACAGGGCATACCCAACTACTATCGGCGATTGGATATATTACTCCAGCATCCAACCACTTAATGATTTCCTTCTTCACGACCTCTTGCATAGGTGGATTTAAGCGTCTCTGGTGCTCAATACTTGGATTATGGTCGGGCATGAGTTGGATTTTATAAGAACAAATACCAGGAGGGATCCCAATAATGTCCGCAATAGTTCACCCAATAGCTCTATTGAACCTTTTTAGCACTTTCACCAAACTCTCAATTTGTTGTTCATTCAGGTCTGATGCAATGATTACCGGCAAAGTGTCACCATTTCCTAAGAATTCATACCTGAAATGAGGTGGGAGAGCTTTTAGTTCTAACTTTGGAGCCTCCTCTATAGATAGTTTCACGGGTGGAGACTCGCAATTCTTCATATCTAACTCATATTTCTTCTGTTTAAATCGAACATCACCACAATCGAGAGCTGCGACTAATGACCCATACTCTTCAATGCAATCGCTATCAAAATTCATTATCACTGCTGCTACTGCTTGTACACCTAGACGTTCTTCTATTTGTGTCTCAGATGACTTATCAACTTTGTAGGATATAGCATATACCGATTGGAGCTCACCACTCTGCCTCATGGACCTACAAATGTTGAAGGTCACTTCTTCATTATTCAACCGAAATTTCATCTGCCCCTTTTCCATATCAACTAAGGCTCTACCCGTAGCAAGGAATGGCCTCCCAAGAATAATAGGCACCTCAAAATCGACTTCACAATCAAGAATAACAAAATCGGCCGGAAATATGAATGACTCCACTTTTACTAGCACATCGTGGAGTATCCCAATAGGCCTTTTTACTGTTCGATCAACCATCAGTAGCCGCATCGCAGTGGTCTTTGGGTTACCCAAACCCAACATCTTGTAAATTGAGAGGGGCATAAGATTTATGCTTGCACCAAGATCACATAATGCTTTCGCAAAATGTAATAACCCGATTGTACAAGGAGTAGTGAAAGCACCTGGATTTTCCTTTTTTTGCACTAGAGACCTTGTAGCAATAACACTACAATGCTGCATTCTATCATCATCCTCAAAAGTGAACGATCTTTTCTTTGTAACCAGATCTTTCACAAACTTGGCATAACGGGGCTTTTGTTCCAGATCTTCTACCAAAGGGACATTGATGGAAAGATGCTTCAACATCGTTATAAAACGCCGATATTTACCATCCTCGATATTTTTCACTAATCTTTGAGGGAAGGGGGGGGGGGTCTAGGCATGGGAGTCACCTTTTTGGGCACTTTAGCATCTTTTCCCATTTTATCTTCTAACTCACCACTAAGCTCCACCACTTTATCATTATCTCTTATCACCTTTTCTGCATTAGACGGCATAGATGGGTCAATGGTTTGCTTAACACCCCGAGTAGTGATTGCCATACAGTGTCCATCATTTTTCGGATTTTGGACAGTGTTGCTAGGGAGAGTGCCCGGTTGCCGTGTGTTCACCGTCGCAGATAATTGGGCCATTTGCAACTCAAGCTGCCTAATCGATATTGCATGTGTATCGAGTTTTTGCCCAATACCCGCTAAATCACTCCTTAACTCTTTAGTTTGCTCATAACTAGCATCGAACCTCCTCATCAGTTTGTGCAACATATCCTCAACTCGCGCCATACTACCACCACCATCCCTAGGAGAAACTTCAGGATTTTGAGGAGGAACATAGGGCCCACTCCTATCATTTCTGTTACCATAGTTACCCCTGTTGAAGTTGTTATCGCGGTTGTAATTTCCATCTCGAACATAATTACCCTCACGATTATAACTACCATAGTTCCGACTTTGGATTCCTTGACCTTGGCGCCAATTTTCCTTATTGGAGCCTTGGGCATTCGGTCGGAAACCCCCCGTCTGCTCATTCACCGCATAGGTGTCCTCCTCATAATAATATTCATCATTTGGTGGTGGTGGTTTAGACAAGTAGTTCACTGCATTTATCTTTTCTGCACCGCCAGTGACATGTTTTAATACCAACCCAAGCTCCGTTCTCATTTGAGCCATTTCTTCACGAATCTCGTCTGTGGCTGGGTTATGTGTGGATTGTACTACGAAGGTGTTTCTTCCAGTATCTGACTTCCTAGTACTCCAAGCTTTATTATTTTGCGAGATTTTCTCTAACTTTTCAGCGATCTCAGCATAAGGACACTCTCCATAAGAACCACCCGCTATAGTATCCAATACCGCTTTATTATTAGCATTCTGTCCCCGATAGAAGTATTCTTTCAGTGACTCATCATCGATGCGGTGATTGGGGACACTTCTCAAGAATGAAGTGAACCTATCCCAAGAACTGCTAACTGACTCTCCCGGTAGTTACACAAAGTTGTTCACTCTATCTTTGTGGTTTAGTTTCTTATAGACCGGATAGTAACGTGCTAAGAAAGCATCCTTTTGTTGATTCCAAGTGAAGATTGAGTTATAAGGGAGCTCAGTAAACCATATAGCAGCCTCTCCCGTCAGTGAAAGAGGAAATACTCTTAGCCCAATTACATTCATGTTCAAATTGGGCCTCCCTACACAACTTTTGCACACTGCCCTTACCTTAGCGATGTGGGCATGTGGATCTTCAGAAGGTAGTCCTGAGAACAAACCTCTGGCAGTGAGCATTTGCATTAGACTACTGGTTACCACAAAAGTGTGGCTGTGTGGTAGAGGCGGCAAGATAAGTGGCCCGTCAGAGTCTGCATTGTTATCATAACCCCTATAATACTCTTGAGGGCGTGGAGCGGGATTTTGTCCCCTTTGTTCATCTTCACCACGATTTTTGGGTAATAATCGACCATGAGCATCAACTGGAGCAGGGATGTTCTGGTTGATATCATCATCATTAATACCCAAATTTTGATTCATATTTCGTAATGTACGCTCTGATCATCACGACGAACAAGCAGGACGGACCGTTATGGCTATAATGGTACGTCATGAACTTTCGTAGTCCTACACTTGGTCAGACTTCCCCATCTTCTTTCAGCAACTTCTCTCCTCACTACGATGCCACCTACGGACTGTCACAGCCTCGACGGACCGTCATAAGCTCCGTAGGTGGTCTCTTCTACATTTCCTGCTCAAAAACTCCCGCGTTCATCTTTGGACAGATTTCCTGTAAAATAAAGAGAAACCTACATAAAAATCAATAGAAAAAGGCTTTAGACACACACTAAACTTAAGAGAAAAGCATTAAAAGTACCTCGAAACCACTATAAGAATCTTCCTCATAGTAAAATTCATCTACCGGCGGTGGTGGCTTAGTCAAATAATTCACCGCATTCACTTTCTCTACACCCCCAGTGACATGTTTCAACACTAACCCAAGCTCAGTTCTCATTTGAGCCATCTCTTCACGAATATCATCTGTGGCTGGGTTGTGTGTAGCATGCACTGCAAAGGTGTTTCTCCCAGTATCCGACTTTCTAGTGCTCCAAGCTTTATTATTTTGGGAGATTTTCTCAAACTTCTCAGCGATCTCTGCATAAGTACATTCCCCATACGAACTACCCGCAATAGTATCAAGTATCGCCTTATTGTTATCATCTTGCCCCTATAGAACTACTCTTTCAATGACTCATCATCAATGAGGTGGTTTGGGACACTTCTCAAGAATGAGGTGAACCTATCTCAAGAACTACTTACCGACTCCCCAGGCAATGCCACAAAATTGTTGACCTATCTTTGTGGTTAAGCTTTTTAGAAACCGGGTATTACCTTGCTAGGAACACATCCCTCAACTGCTCCCAAGTATAGATTGAATTGTAGGGCAACTCAGTAAACCAAATTGCGGCCTCCCCCGTCACTGAGAGAGGGAACACCCTTAATCCAATTACATCCATGTCTAAGCCTGGCCTCCCTACACAACTCTTACACACCAACCTTAGTTTGGCGATGTGAGCATGTGGATCCTCAGATGGTAGCCCCGAAAACAAACCTCTAGCGGTGAGCATCTGCATCAAGCTACTAGTTACCACGAAAGTATGACCATGTGGTAGAGGAGGTAGGACAAGTGGCCCATCAGAGTCAGTGATGTTAACATTTCCCCAATAGTACTCTTGAGGGCATGGGGCAGGAGTTTGCCTCCTCAGATTACCTTCACCAGGGTTATCAACAACCACTTAATTATGGGCATCAACCGGCGGAGGAAGTTGAGTGTTGATCTCATCATCAATATTAGCAGGATTGTTTAGATTGTTCATTCTACCAAGTGTACGGTTTAGTTCTGGATCAAGTGAAAGTATTTGTTCTCCTCGACTCCGTGTACTTGGCATACACTAAAGCTAGACCTATAAGAGACAAAAAGAAAAAGAAAAAGTAAAATCAGGAAATTGTTGACTAAAATTCGGTAATGAACTTAAATTTTAATTTAAAAGCCACTTTCCCCGGAAGCGGCGCCAAAATTTGATACGCTCAAACTATACTTCCCTAAAGAAGTAGAAGCGGTCGTATCAAGTAAAGAACCCAATTGTTAGGTTGGGGTCGATCCCACAAGGAAAATGGATTAGACTTAACTTTAATCTACGATTACATCTATTTATTCAAGTCCTTTCCGAAAATAGTTTAAATAAAAGGGGGGGTTATGTAACAAAAATTTTCAATTATTACTAAGTAAACATGTAGCAAGATTAAAACATTAGTGTTTATCAAGTGTTGAGAGAAACTAGGGTATAAGTGTTCCCCATAGGCTTATAACATGGTAATCCTAGCTATAACAACTCTTTCCTAATATCTTGCATGCAAAGTGGTAAATTATGTATCCCTAATTCCTTGGTCCGGCGACTAGGGAATTTCACTCCGCACCTTGGTCAAGCTACATGTGTTCACTTTACTAGGCCTTACCTTTACCTTATAGTAAGCGTCATATTCAATGTATGGCTAATTTACTACTTCGCACCAATTGAAACTAGCCTATTAGATAGTGTATACTAACTCTACGTTTATAATTCTTTTCTTATTAGCTACCTCCTTGGTCCGGCAAGTAGCAACAAGGCGAGTTCTAACCTTGGCTACGGTTAAAAAGACTTCTAAACTAAAGAGTTATCAATACATGCAAGAAACTATTCTATAATTGTTATTTAGCTAGGTTTACTACGTTAAATACCCATGGTTCCCACAACCCTAGTTGTGGATTTAGTTACCTATGCTAAAAATTACACAATTGATAATAGTTAAACAAGAAATCATGTACTTACTTTAACAGGTTTGATGAAAACCTTGAAATATCACTTGAATTAACTAAAATATTGAAAGAAACAATTCCGGAAAATAGAAGTATTTCCCAAAAAAACAAAGTTTAACTTCCAATACACAAATCTGAAAAATAGTAAAGAGTCTAACCTTAAAAAATGATGTTTTTAGTCCTATTTAAAATAATGAAGTCCTAAAATAAAAAGAAGTTCTAAATAAAGAAAAATCTATCCAAAATACGTCTTCAGTTGACGACCCAACTGAATAGATGGACCGTCGATAGCTTCCGTCGGTCCATACTTCAAATCTTTTTTCAGCCTCCACTTTTCAACACTTTCTGTTACCATCGATGGACCAACAACATGGTCCGTCAGTAGACCTATGGTACATCAATGGCCTCTGTTCCTCCATACTTAGTGGTTTATTCAAGTTGGGTACTGGGACTACTTTCTGTTACCATTAATGATTTTCTAGTGACGGTCCGTCGATCAGTCGACAGACCGTCAATCCTTCGGTAGCCCCACACTTAGTCAGAATTGCTCGATTTGATTTAAGCAACTTGAACCTCCAGTCGACGATCATCACCTACGGACCGTCAATGGGTCGACGGACAATTGATGGCTCCGTAGGTCATCACTTCTGCACTAATTTCAGCACAGTCTTCAGCGTTTCCGTTCTGCACAGTTTTCCTGCAAACACAGATAAAAAGACATTAAAACTACTACAAAAGGCCTTAGACACACACTAAACTTAAGGAAAAAGCATTGAAAGTACCTTGAAACCACGATACATCAAACGTCAATGACGTTCAAAAAATGTGCCTTGAACTGACCTTGTGTATCTAAGAAAGTTTCATCGATTTTTACATGATCGTTTTGGGTGAAATTCAGATGAGAGGTCCTAAAGTAGTATAAGTTCATGTTTGGGTTGGAAACATCCGGGAAAATTGTCACAACCAGAATCTGGACCCTAGACGAGACTGACGTTGTTGACTTGTTAGAGGTCGTAGACAAGCCTACATACGTCGTCGTTACTTCATCTAGGTTAATTTTAGCGGAAAATTTGAACTTTTCTTTACTTAAACTTTATATTGAAAAACATTGATCTCGCATAATACTATCTACATAAACTCATAAGCGTTCACAACAACCATCTAAATCAAGATAATCAAATGAAAGATATAGCCATAAATATAGAGTTGCCAAAATGGCACCAATACAACGTCTGAAAGTAAATGCGAAAGAAACGCTAGTGGAAAATAATCCACTAGCTCATGCCTACGTCTACGGTAGAATAAATCAGTAAGCATCCTCGAAAGCATGATGGCCTACCAAATCCGGATGAAATCTCCACGTCCGGATAACTTCTGCGTCGACTCGTAAGCTCTAACGTCAAGCTGCACCTGCACCTAAAAGTAGATAAATGTATGGAATTCGTACACACTTGTACTAAGTGAAGGTATATGCAAGAACACACCACGGACATGCATGATTTAGAATAGCTCTCTCCTAACGATATGAGTTATGGAAAGTCAAGTCATTGGACTTGCCAAAATCGGATTAGGAAAGTCATGCCATGAGAGTAACATGCATCATCGTACGTATCATATTACACACAACACATAACATACTGCATATAGCAAATAACATATTGCATATAGCACATATCATATTTCATTTCAATCGTTCATATGCCATGATACCTTGGAATCATGGACTTAACATTAGGGCTTCCCAAAAGGAGGGCTCAACATATGGGACCGCAACTAGGGAGCCTTCTTTAGCAAACACAGAGTCTACTTCATTCATTCATACGTACTTCATTTCATCTGCTAAATATATTTCAATAGGTGTATCTATTCCTTCTCTAAAACAAGCTTTTATCAATATTTATGTTCCTCCTAAGTGTACGTACTTTATGGGTGTTTTTGCTTTTATATCTTGTATTTCTTTATTTATTATTCTCTTATTTAATATAGGTATTTGTGCTTTTTCTTTTGTATATTTACAATCTATGATGTGTTCTTTTTGGCTAACTACATAGTATTCATCTTTTTGTCTTTTGAACCAATTTCTTATTGTAGGTATTTCAAGTACTTTTTCAACACTTAAATCTAATTCTTTTCCTTTTATTTGTTCAAAAATTGTATTATCAAATATAATTTTTTGTTCTGCTAATTCTTCATTTTGATATTCTTCTTTAGATATTATTTTTATGTCATCTTCAGACATTAGATTTCTTCGTTCATTTCATCATTATCTAGTTCAATACCTATTCCTTCATTTTCTAATTCAATTTCTATATCCGATACTTCATATATACTATCATTTTCACTTAATTCATAGTCTATGTAATCTATCTGCATGTATTCTTCATTATCTATAATTACTTCTGCAATTTGTTTTCCTTTTGGATTTTTAGGTAACTTACAATTTCTAGCTAAATGTCCTAACTTTCCGCAGTTATAACAATTACAGTCTGATAGTTTTCTCTTTGGTCTATAAGGTATTTTTAGTTTATAATTTTTTACATAATATCTTTGTCTAGTTTTTTTGTATTTATATCTAGTTTTGGTTTTTTTATACTTGTTGTGTCGTTTAGGTTTTTTATAATATTTATCTGTACAACCAAACTGTGGTGCTGTTTTATCTTTACAACATAGAAAATAACGCTAATGAAATACAAAGATTAAATCTAATTAAAGAAGAATATTATGAAAAAATATTTTATTCTTAAAAATATGAAGAATAATTCAAATAAAGTAACTACTATAACAAAAACGAAGATAGAAAGAAAAGTACGAAAGACACAGAAAAATTTAAAAAAGTTATATATGGAATATGAACTATTACAAATTACTAAAAAAGATACTAGCAAAACAAACTTTTTGATAAATATAATTTCTAAAACAGAATATAAATATGTTTGTTATCTGAAAAAACAATATGAACAAAGAAATATATAAGCAACAATTGATAGAGAATATAATTGAAAAAAAAAAAAGACAAGAGTTAAAATATAGAAAATAAAGACTAGAAGAAAATATGTTCGCGCCAAAATAAAAAAGGCCATGTGTAAAGTATGAATAAAGTAGTGTCGGTAAAGTAGTAAAGTAGTGTCGGCCACCTTGCCAGAATAGTAAGTTTTTCTTGTATAAATAGAGGGTTTTCCCTCATAATAATATCATCCTTTACAAGAAACTCTCTTCTCTTTAATATTCCGCTTCCACCCCCAAATTGGTATCAGAGCATAGGATTTTATGGAGCTCACATGATCTAAGTCGGTTAAAGTTAAAGTTCCCAAATAAAGAATAAGGCCAGACTCATGTAATGCACACAATGAAATGAACGATACCAAAGGTGTTTGGGTAGGATAATCGAAAGGTGAACTAGACTTATGTAATGACACTAGGTCATTCTTAGTCATTGCATAGTGAACCCAATGAGAGTCTTAAACTACATCCGTATATAGAGAATTGAACCCTGCTAGATCCCTATGTTGGCTGCATAGGTTCAAAGACTAGGAGATATAAGGAGATCCATACCCGTCTGGACGGACAGTCTCATGTCATGAGAATGACATGAACCTCTGCCTTCCCGAAAGAAGGAATCGCCACTCATAGCTAGCCTATCGGTGTTCAGTATAAAGTTCCATTACATTCATGTTTTACCTTATAGAAGCTGGCTTCTAGCATGAGGACATCATTGCTCATTAGATGATTTCTCATATCATCATTAGTATTAAGTATATATTAACTTCAATACTTTCATTAGAGTGTTTATAGAGACTGGTCTCTTCATTAACTTTACACTCTCATAGGTGAGTACGTTTTGGTAACATTTACTTAGGCTCACTTGAGATTACTCTCATATTTCACATTAGCCTCTTATCATGTTGTCACCAAATTCATTAGCCTTAGCAAATTTGCCCTTCATAATTACTCACCCCTTTTTACATGAATGTTCATTTCATCATATGCCAATGCACTTGGCCTTTTAGTGTGTTTCACACTCTTACTTAACCCTTCTGGGGTCACATCATTCATTATATAACACCTTAGGTTCACTTACTTTTAAACGTATGCTGGACTTATGGATCCATACATACATGCCATGAGGCTTCATTCGTAATTCATCTAAGTGATTTATACTTACCCAAGGTTATGTGGTACAAGATTTATGCATCTTGTAAGTATGCCAAAGTCTAAGTTTCGATCCTTTAAGGTAGCATTCATTTAATCATTTATTCACGTACGACTTATGTGTCAATACGAAAATTGGGCAAGGGAACCCTATTTCAAATCCCTTGTATAACACTTAGTTAGTTTTCTTTATAATTTTTGTTGACATAAACTTTTTGGCTAGGGAACCCGAGATCCATCCCTCACACCTACACTTCCTTTCTTTCTTTTTCTTGATTTTTATGTCTTAAATATTTTGTCTTGGGGGACCCATGTTCGAATCCCCACGCCCACATTTCTTTCTTTACATGATTCCTTCATTAAGACCAAGAGGGTGTGGGATCGATTCCCCACCACCTCACCCTATTTTTTATTAATATTTTCTCCTTACTTTCTCATTCGTCCAAGAGGTTGTGGGTTCGATCCCCACATACCTCATTTTATTATTTCTTTATTTCATTTTTATCCTCTCTCCTTCACCCATCCAAGAGGTTGTGGGTTTGAACCACACACGCCTCACTTCATTTTCTTTCACTTTTCTTCTAACTTTTCACTTGAGCTTTACCCAATTTCAAATCCCTCTTAACTCCTTTTTTATTATTTGATTTATTATAACTTGTATATGGTGAGGTCTTGGGTTCAATCCCCACTGACCTCATGCATTTAAAAAAAAATTAAAAACTAAATTTTTTACAGTAAGCTGGCCAAAACCATTCTGGAAATTTGGTCACCTTTTTGCAGTCCATTTTCTCAACTTTTAAACGTTAGATTTAGGACAATTCTCGTGTAGCATCTAGTGCATCTTTAGGTGAGTTTTCATGGTTACTTTCGGAAATTTGATCACCTTTTTACAGTCCATTTTCTCACCCTATTTCACGTTAAACATTAAGACATTTTGGGTAGTTTTTAGGGAGATCTTTAGGTGCATTTTCAAGGTTACTTTCAGTCAAGAATTATTATTCAATTCAGCAACTTTGAACTCATATGAACATCACATTTTTAACATATTCGCACACACATAATTCATAACCATTTAACATGTCAATATCAAGCTTCAAACCGTGGCTAATTCACAGCACACACATGCACAAACAAGTTAACGAACTTCACATTTTCGGAACACCTCTTTCATTTCTACATAATTCCGAATACACATTCAAACACGTAATCACAACCAGCACTAAAATCATCTACCAGAAGTCATACCAACGCATACTTGAATCTTTCAAAGGATCTAATGACAGGGCATGCAACGGGGACAACCTTAGTTTTCGATTGTGAATAGTCTGAACCTTAGGGGTGTCTTGGGAAAGGGACCAAGAGGTAAGAAAACCCATACCTGAAGTCGTTCAACACTTGTTTCAATGCTGCCAGTTCTCACAAAATGAAGCCTCACCACCAAAACCTCAGCACAATCCCGTCGAGAAACCCTTTTTTGCTTTACGTTTTCAGATTGTCTTTACTTTTGAGTTTTAGTGTTCAAGTTCTTGATCGTGTAAATAAGGTGAGAGTAGAGAGAGACGTGAGAAAGAGTGGTAGCTTAGGATTAGGAGATTAGCTGGCGACTTAGTCAAATTAGGACTTCTCTTAATTGTTTAAAAATATGATTTTATTTATAAGGTAAGCGAAATGACCACCAAGCCCTACAAAAATCAGATTATAATCATCAATTCAATCCACCTAAATGTCGCTTCCACCAAGGCTTGAACCCGGGTGAAGCTTAACTTGCAAAAAAGGGTCAAATTCGGCCAACCCTACCCGAATTGCCCCTCCTCTTTAAATTAATTAATTAATTAATTAAATACTTATGGTAATTACAATACTACCCCTAGCTTGGAAAAGACCATTTTACCCCTAGACCCTCCAAACCTAAGATTACCCCTTTCAAGTCCGATAAAAACTCATCCGGGTGAATCTTCAATTCGGGTGCCCTACATGGTTGGTTCTCACCTTGCCTAGCTCAACTAACTCACCAAGTTGGTTGGCTTGGGTAGTGCATAGATTCTGAGGTCTGGTTCTTCGTGCAACAAGTTGTGTGAACCCGGTCTAATCCAGGCATTCTAGGTACGTTTAAGCATTACTTAGCATAGTCATTTTCAGGTTGTTGCACAAACATCCCCAAGGACCATCCAAGTGTCCTTGAGGATATACCCAAAGCTGGTGGCAAACACTGTCCAAGAAAGCCAACCTACGGATGGCAATCAATGCCCAGTGGGTCAATTGATGCCCCGTAGGTGAGGTATCGTCGATTGGCACTTAGTCTTGGGGGAGAGGAAGCCAAAGACAAGCCTCACTCCAGACCACGGACCAGAAGGACAGTATGTTGGTCAAGGGACGGGCCGTCGATAGTCAACCATCAATTGGGTCTGTCCTGCGTGCAGGCCACTGTTAAGTGAGGGGTGAAGTTGTAAATTCACCCCACTTCAAAATAAGAAGTTTGGCGGTATCTTAAGGGTTTGTTGGGTATTTTATACATGTATATATGTCTTTAAAACTTAGAAGAATTCTTTCTTTAAAATAAAAAGTCAAAAATCCCTTAGAAATTCCTTAAGACTCCATTGAAGCAAAAACTCAAGGAAGAGCTTGGATTGGAGATTTGAGCGGTGATTATTAATAAAATTGGACGATTAACATAATTGAGGTATCATTTTGATCCTTGAAGCTTGATTCATCAAGGAGCCCAAATTCAAAGAAGTTTTCTAAAGTTTTCAAAGTTGAACTAGACCTATTTCAGTATCTATCCATGGGTTCTTGCATTAAAGATTTTCTAATCATTGTTTAGTGATTGAATTGTTGTTAGTAAGATTATTTTAACTCAATTGACCTATGAACCCATGTAATTGATGAACCCTAGTTTTTGACTACTTTATGGGTTACTTGTTATTGGTCTAATGCTTATGAATAACAGTGTAGATTTATATCAGCTTTCTAATGATGTGATAATTATATTCAATTGAGGTCTAATTGGTCTTAGATGGATAAAGCTATATTTAATTAATCTAGTTTCATCTAGTATTATGATTTATGCTTTGAATTGATGTTGATGGCCATGGGTAAGGGCCTTATGGTATTGAAATAGATGGTTTAAACATGAATTGAGGGGGAGAGAATGGATTGGTGGTACGCTGACCTATTTCCATTTTATTTTATGTTAATTAGACTACAATTATGTTGTGATTGATTTGATCCACTTATGGTGGCGGTGTTATGTGATTGATGTGGCCTTGTCGGCGTTATTTTAAGTATTATGATGATAATGGCCTTATCTCCACTACTTTAATTCATATGATGATTTGTGTAGTTGATTAGCTGAAGTATGATCATATCTACCTATATGTGAAGTGATGTGAAGATGTTTGTTTCTTCTATTGACGCTATTTGTGTGATTATGTTAGACTAGGACTATGTTCATGTGTGTAGTCTTAGAGTTGATGCAGGATTGTTCCTACTTTGTTATACGGGTCTGTAATGGTTATATTGATGCTGATATAATAGTGTATAGGATGACTTTAAGATGAAAATGGTTTTTCTTATGTGCTTCTTGAATGACATGTAATATGTGCTAAAGTGAAGTATGTTGTGTCTTGTTTAGGTAGACTTGTGTCCCTTACTTGATGCATGTGTGAATGTGAATATGAGATGTCTTGAGATAGGAAGCTAAAGCGTCTTAGGCCTCATTTCTTTACACTTAATGGAGGTCTGAATCTTAATCATTCAGTTTCAGCCTATTAAGTACGCTTGATTTTTAGGTCTGAATTTGAATCATTCAGATTCAGCCCATTAAGTTTATTTGTTTTATTTTTAAAAAAACCTCTTAATGGGTCTGAATAGGTCTGAATGAATTAGATCTGTAGGAGACTCTTAACAACATTCAGACTCATTTAATAAGATATCAAATAATAAATCAATGATTTTCTGCTTTAGGCTTGCCTTTTTATTTCATAACTAAAAACTTTCTTTCTCTTTTTGCTTAATCAAACACCATTTTTTCCCAACTGTTAAGTTTTCATAAATCTTTTCAAGCTTTTTTTTTATATTAACAATTTTCTTGGATTGATGTGTGTCAAGAACAATGGTTGCTAATAATATATTTTAAATTAATAAATTTCTTGTATTGATGTGTGTCAAGAACACTGGTTGCAATAATATTATTGATGTATTGTTGTTTATCAAGGTTTTTGAATGAAAAAATAGTACTCCAAATCATGATTATTAAAACTTTTAAATTTTTATCAAAACACTCAAATCTTATTGCAAATCTTAATATTCATATGTGTATTCAGATTTAGACCTCTTAATATTAATGAAAACAAATGATTCCTTAGTCTTTTATGTATGAATGATGTGAGACCTTGAACCTAGTGGTAAGTTATGAACCTTGAAGTTGAAAGTCGTAATGGTATCCTTATTGTAATGAATGATGGACCTAATGTTGATTGGTTGGAATGTCATCATATCAATTGGAAATACATGATGAGAATCTTTTCTCCATTGTAAGGCATCCCCTAGAGGACCTCTTTGTTAGGGTAAATGTAATTGGGTTATGAACTTGATATGGAACCCCTTTGTATAAACCTTCATGTGAATTAATCTATGAGAACGAAGGCTAGCACCGAGAGAGTATAGTAAGGGAAGTAGTTATAGTTAAAGGATGAGGCTAGAATACAAAATAAGACCTTCATATTCCTTAAGCATTTGCCTACATGGGATGTGTCCAAGTTCTACCATTGGCAAGTTGAACAACCTCATCGGTGTAGGATAGAACTCCGGATTCCATGTTTTGCTATCATGGTCTATGTCGGTTATTTCCTATTCTCATCATGTGGGATACCTATTAGATTATAGGAGTTCTATGAAGTTTAGGTGGTGGTATGGGACGATATCTAGACATTGCACAATAAGCTTTGAAGATGTTAGTGACATTCCGTAGGTCTTCTCCAAGGCCATTACTTGAATGTCCTTATGTGATGAATGTCTCTTAAATGAACTAAGTAATGTAATGACTTATGCTAGAAAATATATAAATAAATGAGTACCTAATCTAAAGTTACTTATGGATTCCTTGGTTAAAGTGTGAGGAGGGCATAGGGGATGATCTCTTCATGTCTTATCTATTGAAGTCTTGAGAATGATTCTAGTTAGGGAAGTTGGTTGTTATGTTGGACATGATCTAATCTTAGGAAGTCTTAAGGATTACTTAGGTAACCTTGAAGAGGGTGTATGGCCGTTCTCTTTTAGGAATACTTAAGTAAGTATTTTGATAGTTTTAGTAAAGAGAAGGTCATATTATGTATGTTATGTGTTTGGTGTATTGTAAGTGTGTATGTGTCTCGTTCTAAGTTGTCTTAAGGGTCGTTTAGGCATGCCTAGAGTGGGTGTATGGGTGGTCTCTCTTTGTATGACTTAAGTGAATCTTAGGATAGCTTTTAGTGGGATAACTACATGCTAAAAGGTGTCTCATATGAAGGTAAGTGAATGTACAGTCAATTGACCTCACTTTAAGGTGGAAACTAAAAATATGATAATTGGTTTAAATGTTATCTTATGCGTTTCTAAGTTGGTAAATGTTGTTCTTATGATTATATTATGATAATTAAATGAAAGACGCATATTTCCAATAAATGTCCGTTTTCATGATTTTATGCATTATGTCATACTTAGTACATGTGGTTGTACTAATTCCACGCTTTTATCTATCTCTATAGTAATTGGTAGGTTAGGAGAATTTGGAAAGCAAGACTTCGATCATAGCATCGTTCTAGAGAACTTGAAGTATGTCCTCATTTGACTCGACGGCATAGATGTCTTTCATTTCTTTTATGAAGTATTGTAATAGACTTAGTAGTACTATATTTTCTAATTCATATGGGTCGTGTCCCAAGTAGTCTTGTGTTTAAGATTGATGAGATTCAGACTTAGTATTTCCTATTACTTTTATATAAAAGAGTTTTAAAGACTATGATATATTTTGTTGAAAGATTTAATTCTGCACTACTTTTCACTATGTATATGCGATGAATGATATAAAAGGGCTTGATAAGACCTCAGATATCGAGTACGCCAGTTGCAATCCGAGATTGTGCAGTATCATTTAGGGTGTGGTCTTGGGATGTGACAAGCTTGGTATCAGAGCATAGGATGTAAAAGTAGTCTTAGGAATTAAAAAGTCTCATCCAGTCACGTCTAGTAGAGTCTTGACCATCGGTGTGAGTCACGACACATCTATGGGCGAAAGGCTAAAGAACGATAGAGTTTCCCTTCTTTTGTATTCCTATTTCGTGCGGTAGAGTAAATGTTATGATTATCCTTCTTAATGTGTTTCATTGTGTTTCTAGGAGATGAATACTAAAAGGATGGTTGCTAGAAGGCTGGAAGAGGAAAGGGTGAATGAAGAATTTCCTTCTCAAGTTGAGCAAGTTGAGAAAGTTCCTCAATATGGGCAAGGAGTCCAAGGTGCTCAAGGTTATGAAGTTCTTCCCCAAGGTGATCATGTCCCTAATGTGGAAGGAGGTAATGATGTTCCGGTGGATTCCTCGGAGTTAAGTAATAGAGATATTAGAGAGGCTTTACTTGCTTTAGCCCGAGCCGTGACTACTCAAGCGAATTTGAGTTTGGTGCCTAGGATAAATGTGGTGGAGAGCACTATGACCTCTAGGTTGAGAGAATTTGTGAGGATTAATTCTCCAATCTTTATTGTCTCTAAGGTGGGTGAAGATCCCTAAGAATTCCTTGATGGTGTGTACAAGGTATTGAGTGCTATGGGGGTTACATCTAGGGAGAAGGAGGAGTCCGCTTCGTATCAATTGAGGGATGTTTCTCAAATATGGTACACTCAATGGAAGGATAATAGGCCGGTGTAGTCGGATCCTATTGAGTGGGAAGAATTTAAGGAAGCTTTTCTAGATAAATACTTTCCCCGTGAGAGGAGGATGTTAAGGTAGAGGAGTTTGTCAATATCAAGCAAGACAATATGAGTTTTGAGGTGTATTCTTTGAAGTTCTCAATGTCGTTTAGGTATGCACCATTCCTAGTGTCTAATTCATGGGATGAGATGAGTCGTTTTGTGATCGGGGTCGCTGACTTAGTGAGGAAACAATGTCGTACGGCTATTCTACATGACGATGACCTTAGTTAGACTCATGGTGTATGCACAATCTATTGAAGAGTCTAAACTTGGTAGGATTGCTAGAAATTTGAAAGTGACCAAGGGCAACCTAGATCAAAAAAGAGGGTTCACACTCAAGAAGAATCTAGGAGTGCTAAGTTCAAAATAGAGAAAGGAGGTAGTTCTCAAAATGGCAAACCTACATATATTAATTGTGGCAAGAAACATTATGGTGAGTGTATATTGGGTACCGGTAGTTGCTTTGAATGTGGAAAAGATGGACACAAAGTTAGAGATTGCCCTAATAGATATGGTAAGAAGGTTGCTCCTAATGTTCCAAAGGATGATACTCCAACAAAGAGGCGTTTCTATGCACTCCGGACTAGAGAAGAAAAGTGGGGTGAGAGTGATGATGATGTTGGTAAGTCCTTATATTTCTCTTTCTAGTGATATGAGTTCCTTATAAGTGGGGGAGTATGGTAATAGATGGTATAGAAAGTCCTATAAGTTTGTTGTATGTGCATGGTGTTTAGGAGTTTGGTTGAAATTAAATTTCATTAACTTCTTGCATTGTGTATTTTATGAAGCTATGATCATGTTGTAAAAGATGTTTATATGATGTTACCTTGCATATTAGCATGTTTCTATCATGAATTGTCTAAAAGTTGCATTTTAGAAAAATTGCTCAAATCACTGTAGGTACTACCTGCTAACTGTAAAATTTTGCTAAAATTGACTAATTCATTTGTTGGTTTAAAATTGTTGTAATATGTTTAGAACTGATGTGTATGATTATAATAATGAATATAAAATGAGGTTGTACTATTTGGAATGAAGGATGTGAGTTTTGTAGCATGATGAATAATAGAATTTATTCTAGTTTCTTATTGTGTTGTGAATTTTTTGACTATGTGAAATAGATGTTTTTTTCCTTGGTTATGTGTTATATGGTATGGTTATGAGCTGATAGTTGAATCTCATTCTTGTAACTATTCGGAGAGTGACAAGTGTCATTCGAGGACGAATGTTGTCCAAGTGGGGGAGATTGTAAGGACTCGAAAATGACTTAGGTCAACTAGAGCCTAACATGGTTGTCATTATGTTATAAAGTCCTAAAAAGGTCTACAATATGGTATAGAGGCAGTTGCTAAAAGTGTAGTTGCATTGGAAGTCAAACGTCAAGGGACGACTAACACATTCGACGACAAAGTCAACTATGTGCCTCATATTTGGTTTTATGTGTTTATATGTGATTCATGAGTTTTTGAAGTCTTTAAATGAGTTATTATGGTGTATATAGTTAGTGTGTCAAGTTTCGTGAAGTTTGGAGGTCAAACGCTCAAGAACGTCCATGACGTTCGAAAGATGTGCCTTGAAATGAACTTGTGTGTCTAAACATGTTTCATTGAGTTTTACGTGTTTGTTTTGGGTGAAATTCATGTGAGAGATCCTAAACTCGTATGTGTGCATGTTTAGGTTGGAAACGTCTGGGAAAAAATCCGAAAGGACCATCCAAGGGTCCTTTAGGAAGGACCCAAGGCAGGTGGCCAAGACTGTCCAAGACAGCCCACCTACGGATGGCAATCGACGCCCAATGGGTCAATCAACGCCCCGTAGGTGAGGTATAGTCGATTCTCACTTAGTCTTGGGGGATAGGAATCCAAATACAAGCCTCAGTCCCAGACCACGGACCAATAAGATGGTCCATTGGTCAAGGGACAGGCCGTAGATTGGGTTTGTCCCTGCGTGCAGTCCACTGTTAAGTGAGGGGTAAAGTTGTAAATTCACCCCACTTCCAAATAAGAAGTTTGGCGGTTCCTTAAGGGTTTGTTGCTATTTTAGACATATATATATATACATATATATATATATATATATATATATATATATATATATATATATATATATATATATATATATATATATATATATATATATATATATATATATATATATATATATATATATATATATGTCTTTAACACTTAGAAGAAATCATTCTTCCAAATAAAAAACCCAAAATCCCTTAGAAATTCCTTAAGACTCCATTGAAGCTAAAACTCAAGGAAGAGCTTGGATTGGAGATTTGAGTGGTGATTCTTCATCAAAATGGAGTATTAACATCATTGAGGTATGATTTTTGATCCTTGAAACTCTATTCATCAAGGAGCCCCAATTCAAAGAAGTTCTCTAAAGTTTTCAAAGTTGGACTAGACCTATTTCATGATCTATCCATGGGTCCTTGCATTAGAGGTTTTTAATCAATAATTAGTCATTGAAATTTTTTGTTATTAATATGATTTTAACTCAATTGACCTATGAACCCTAGTTTTTGACTACTTTATGGGTTACTTGATATTGATCTAATGCTTATGAATTCTAGTGTAGATTTCTATGGGCTTTCTAATGATGTGAGAAATATTTTCAATTGAGTTATAATTGGTCTTAGATGGATGAATATATATTGAATTGATCTAGTTTAATCTAGTATTATGATTTATGCTTTGAATTGATGTTCATTTTCATGGGTAATGGCCTTATGGTATTGAATTGGATGGGTTAAACATGGATTGATGTGGAATGAATGGATTGGTGGTATACTGACCTATTTCCCTTTTATTTTATGTTAATTAGACTACAATTATTTTGTGATTGGTTTGGTCCACTTATGGTGGCGGTGTTATGTGATTGATGTAGTCGTGTCGGCGTTATTTTAAGTATTATGATGATCATGGCCTTGTCGTCACTACTTGAAGTAATATGATGATTTGTGTAGTTTATTATGTGAAGTATGATCATATGTACCTATATGTGAAGTGATGAGAAGATGTGTGTTTCTTCTATTGACGCTATTTAGGTGATCATGTTAGACTAGGACTATGTTCATGTTTGTAGTCTTAGAGTGATCCATGATTGTTCCTACTTGGTTATATGGGTCTATAATGGTTATATTGATTATGATATATTAGAGTATAGGATGAGTTTAAGATGACAATGATTGTTCCTATGTGGTTCTAGAATGACATGTAATATGTGCTAAAGTGAAGTATGTTGTGTCTTTTTTAGGTAGATTTGTGTCCCTTACTTGATGCATGTACGAATGTTAATATGTGATGTCTTGACTTAGGATGCTAAAGCGTCTTAGACTTGTATGTATGAATGATGTGATACCTTGAATGATGATAAGAGGGTCCTTTATGTGAAACCTTGAACCTAGTCGTAACGTTATGAACCTTTAAGTCGAAAGCCGTAATGGTAACCTTCTTGTAATGAATGATGGACTTAAGGTTGATTGGCTGGAACGACATAAAATCAATCCTTAGGAAATTCATGATGAGCTTCTTGTCTCCATTGTAAGGAAGCCCCTAGAGGACCTCTTTGGTAGGGTAAATGTAATTGGATTATGAACTTTATAAGGAACCCCTTTGTATGAAACTTAATATGAATTAATCTATGAGAACGAAGGCTAGCACCGAGATAGCATGGCAAGGGAAGTAGTTCTAGTAAAGGACGAGGCTAGAATACAAAGTAAGCCCTTCATGTTCCTTAACCATGTGCCTACATAGGATGTGTCCAAATTCTTCCATTGGCAAGTAGAACAACCTCATCGGAGTAGGATAGAACTCCGGATTCGATGTTTTTGCTACCATGGTCTATGTAAGTTATTGTCTATTATCATCATGTGGGATACCTATTACCATTAGAGGAGTTCTATGAAGTTTAGGTGGTCTTATGGGACGCTATCTAGACATGCACAATAGGCTTTGAAGATGTTAGTGAGAGACCCTAGGTCTTTTCCAAGACCATTACTTGAATGTCCTTATGTGATGAATGTCTCTTAAATGAACTAAGTAATGTAATGACTTATGTTAATGAATGAGTACCTAATCTAAACTGACTTAAGTATTCCTTAGTTAAAGTGTGAGGAGGGCATAGGGGATCATCACTTCATGTCTTATCTATGGAAGTCTTGAGAATGACTCTAGTTAGGGAAGTTGGTTGTTATATTGGACATGATCTAAACTTAGGAGGTCTTAAGGATTACTTATGTAACCTTGAATAGGGTGTATGTGCGTTCTCTTATAGGAGTACTTAAGTAATTCTTTTGATAGCCTTAGTAAAGAGAAGGTCATATTATGTATGTTATGTGTTTGGTGTATTGTAAGTGTGTATGTGTCTCATTCTAAGTAGTCTTAAGGGTTGTTTAGACATGCCTAGAGAGGGTGTATGGGCGGTCTCTCTTTGTATGAATTAAGTGAATATTAGGATAGCTTTTAGTGGTATGACTACATGCTAAAAGGTATCTCATATGAAGGTAAGTGAATTCACTGTGTAACAGTGAAGCACTTCACTGTACAGTGAATTGATCTCACTGTAAGGTGGGTTCTAAAAATGTGATAATTGGTTTAAATGTTATCTTATGTGTTTCTAAGTTGATAAATGTTGTTCTTATGATAATATTACGATATATAAATGAAAAGATGCATATTTCCAATAAATGTCCATTTTGATGATTTTATGCATAATGCCATACTTAGTACATGTGGTTGTACTAATTCCATGCTTTTATCTATCTCTATAGTGGTTGGTAGGTGAGGAGAATTTGGGAATCAAGACTTGGATCATAGCATCGTTCAAGAGAAGTTGAAGTATGTCCTCATCTGACTCGACAACATTGATGTCTTTCATTTCTTTTATGAAATATTGTAATAGACTTAGTAGTACTATATTTTCTAATTCGTATGGGCCGTGTCACAAGTACTCTTGTGTTTATGATTGATGAGATTGAGACTTAGTATTTCGGATTACTTTTATATGAAAGAGTTTTAAAGACTATGATATGTTTTGTGAAAAGTTTTAATTCCGCACTACTTTTGATGATGTATATGCGATGAGTGATATGAAAGGTCTTGTATAAGACCTCCGAGAGGTCGAGTACGCCGGTTTCTATCCCAAATTGTGCCCTATCTTTTAGGGTGTGGTCTTGGGATGTGACATAATGTTTTGGCCCCAGTCCCTCCTAGGACATGTGTACCTCGACATAGGACAAAAGCCTAAGTTTAGGGTGACTAATGCAAAAAGTAACCTCGTCTTGGCCCTGACCTGACTTCGAGTATTGTTTACCTTAACTCATGGAAATCCTTGTGTTGAGGGTGTCTATTATGAGTGAAGACCGAAAAATGGGTATGAAAAGAGTTGAATGTTGAAAAGAAAATCTTAATTAAAAAGATGTGATTCTTTGAAATTATCAATTGATTGAAAAAGAAAAGAAAAAAAGAAAAGAAAAGAAAGAAAAGAGATTTTAATGAAAAGAAGATGGAAAAAAAGTAAGAGTCACATCCAAAAATAGGGAAGCAAGGCAAAGAAGAAAAGCGAAGAAAAATAGGGTGTCAAGGGTAATGAAAAGAGGTAGGAAGCATAGCCGTAATGTCAAGAAGGGCAAAAAGTCACCAAAAATGTACCCAAATGTACCATACCCGACCCTGAACCAACGTTACAAGCCAAGAAAGCCCTACCATAATCCTAGAGTCTAGTATGGTGAACCTAAGAAGTAAAAATAATAGCAAGCCTATGGCGAAGAGTACTAACTGTATTTGAACTTGTTCTTGAGCGTGATTATTAAACAAAGATCCTTTAACCCAAATTCCTGATCACTGTCTGAAAAATGAGGATTTATGTTGAAGTGACGGCACTAGTTGCGGTATCGGAAATTTGGTACCTTGGTGAGAGGGAAATTGATAGAGCCATCTAGGCACGATGATTTTGTGGCATGATGTGATCCACATCAGTTAGCTTGTTGAACCTAAGAGAGTGAGCTTGCACTCAATCAAAGAAAGACTTGGTTTTATAGCCATGTGATTGCTAGAGCTTGAAAGCGTATACTTTTGTACAAATGTTTTTTTGAGTCATTGTGCATCGCTTTAGGACAAACAACGAATTTATGTTGCGGGTGTTGATGTACCGCTGTCACACGGTGTTTTCAATGCATTTTGCTTAAGAGTTGTGTGTGTCTAGAGCCTTTTTGTAGTAGTTTTATCATGTTTTTATGTTTGTTTTGGTGGAAAGATGTTTAGTTAGAAAATGTAGAAGTAAGCTAAAAAAGTGTAGAAGACGACCTACGATGGCCATCGATGGCCCATCGTTCAATCGACGGTTCGTAGGTGGTAACTGTCGATGTGCATTTCAAGGTAAGGGAGATCAGGTAAAACTGATTATGTGTGGAACCACAAGCAAAAATGACGGTCCTTCTACTGATTGACGGACCGTACTGGTGAACCGTCGATTGGTTCAGAGAGGGTTCCAGTACCTGACTATTCAAGATTCTAAGTGTGGAGCGACGGAGGAGCATCGACGGATAGTAGAAGAGTCGACGGACCGTACTATAGGTCCATCGTTTGATCTAGAGAATATGCTAAGCCTATAAAGAAAATAATTCTAAGTCAGGACTAACGGAGGCAGTCGGCGGACCATCATTCCATCGACGGTCCGTTAATAGGGTCGTCGATTTAAGCCGCGTCAACTAAACAAAATTTCCTTATTCTAATTTCTTTTTCCTTAGGACAATATTTTCTATAAATAGGGAATTAAAACCTTGTTTTTGGGATTAGAAACACTTAGTATTGTTCTATTTTGTGTTGGAGATTATTGGTTCCAAACTTTTAGCAATTAATCAATTTCCGAAATCGTGTTGAAGGGTTTTCTTGCAATTTCAAGTGGAATTTATAGGTTTCTTCTTTTAGTTAAGTATGTTCATGAATTCTTTCTGAAAAACCATGAATTGTGATCTTGCTTGCCTGGGTAAATAAATTCACAACTAGGGTTGTGGGAACCATGGGTAATTAACAAAGTAAACCTAGGAAATAATCAATACTCAAGTAGGTTCTTACATGTATTGATAATTCTTTCATTTAGAACTCTTTTTAACGAGCGCACGCGTTAGAACTCACCTTGTTCCTACTTACCGGACCAAATGGGTAGGAATAAGAAAAGAATTATCAACATAGATTTAGTGTGATATTATCTAATAGGCTAGTGGTGATTGGTGATTAGAAATAACATAGCCATACATCGATTATGATGTCTAATATGAGGTAAATGTAAGAGTTAGTAGCTTATACACACGGAGCCAAACCAAGGTACGGGGTGGAATTCTTTAGATGTCGGACCAAGGATTTAGAGATACATAACATACCACTTGACATGCAAAACACTAGGGAAGAATTGTTATTGCTAGGAATACGACGTTATGAGCATGTGGGGAACATATTGACCCTAGTAAGTCTCACAAACTTGATAAAAACTCAATATTTACTTTTGCTTACTTGTTAACTTAGAGTTATTTAAGAAACTTGTTTCATAAACACACCTTTTAATTACTTCCTTTCGGAAAGACCTTGGATAAATAGACGTGATTGCTAATTGAAGTTAAGTCTAAAGAATTTTCCTCCTGGGATCGACCCCAACCTACTAGTTGGGTTCTATACTTGATTCCGACCGCTATACTTCTTTAGGGAGGTATAATTTGAGCGTATAAGCAACATAGCTGAAGAACTAGGAGATGTGCTTGGGAACCTCTTTATGCATCATGCATTATAGTCTCTGATCTCATGAGTACAATAGTGAACCTACCTTCCCTAGTTGGGAAGGTACACTCCTCACTACTAGCTCACTCGGTGCTAAGCTAGAGTCCCTTTTGAAATGTCTTTCTTTAACAATCATAACTTAGTTTAGGTCATAGGAGACTACTCCTTGTATAGTCATAGTCATTAGCTCAATAGGAATTGCATCAGAACATCCTTTCAATACAACCCTCACATGTGAGATTAACACATTAACATCATCATAATATAATATGTGCCAAATCATAACAAACCTTATATCATTACATCTTAGCCAACATCTGACAAGCCATATCATCAAGACATTTCAATTACATCATCATATCAACCCTATTCAATCTACTCATAAGATACACCTCAAATTGAGTTTCATCACCAATCTCCTTCACAAGCTATCATCCAAGGTTTTACCATCAACCATCCATTTTGACCCAATAATGGGTGTAATATATGATTTACTCGAAAATAAATATAATATAAAGAAATAACTAAGTTTCGAAATATCAATTAATCCTATATTTTAAGAAAAATCGATTTTCCAAATTGACAGAGTCGCCACTTAATATTTTTTAATAAAAATCAAGATAAAACATTAGGTTTTCAAAAGATTTAAACATATAAAAAATCTATTCGAATAATGGGTTCGAATTTCAATGTACATTCCGAGAAGGTGTTAGGCCCTCGAAATCCCCGCCAACTCACAGTTGACCAGCGATTTGACTGAAAGACTTTTTTCAAAAAATAATTTTTTTAAAGAAAAGTAAATAAATAAAAATTTAACCAATTTTAACAAAAGAAATTAGAGTTTAAGTTATTACTTTTAAAAAAGAGATTCGACATAATTAATATTGAAACTAAATATTTAATGTATAACTAAATATATAAATAAATAATAGATATTTTGAAAATAAGAAAAGGCTATCTTGGAGAACTTAATTAAATTAAACATAAAAACACAAATAAAGGTTAGTTAATAAAAAAACAAATAATAATAGAGATAAAAAGAAAAAAAAATGAAATAATAGACTTGGGATTTAAGGATTTCAGCCCATTTAACTGTCACATCCGGGGAGCACCCCCTAGAAGTAACATGGCATACTTGACCTCTTGGAGGTCTTATACAAGCCCATAGTTATCATTCATCGCATTGACATAGTAAATTTAGCGGAAAATTTAAAATTTTTCATAGCACATCATATCCTAGAAACTTTATGTCATATATATATAATATCATATTACATACTTAGACCTTAAGTCTCTTTTCCATCTTAGACTCAATCAACATTAGAATACATTAGGGACACGGCCCTTAAGACATAAACTTAAGTACAATAAGAATGCACTTTACAGTAAAGACATAACATTGGAATCCTTGGACTTAAGGATTCCTTTCCTTGAGCTAGGGACTCACATATCAATCTCCTCAATCAAATATACATCCTTTAATCATACATAACCTACACTTTGTGTAAAAAGAAGAGAAGAATGGAGTTATTACAAGAATGCACTAAGTATTGCAACCATGCAAAAACATGCATTTAAAGGGACATTTTCTTGAAATCATACTTCATGCCACTTTGAGTAAATATACATAAAACCTTAATCCAATAGAATTTATATCATTCAAATACTTCATATAAACATATTCAAAGTACAGACATCATATAAAATCATATATAGAATATAAGTCACAATTGAGGTCACTTTACAGTGAGCTAACTTCCTTTAACAGTGAACCCTTTTCCTTTCAACTCATCAACCTCCCAAGCCTAGTGATACTTGGTGCAATGCATCACCTTAAGGCCACAAGGAAAACATGCATACAATCTACCCAAGGCAACACATACCATCATAGAAGTATAGTACAACATAGACGTATTTAAGCCAAGACTATAAGGACATTACAGTGATCTACATTCAACTAGCACATATACTAACTTCACTTCACATCAATGCATTATAAGACCTTACTCATAATCTTACTCTAACTTTACTAGTGCAATGTATATGTGAATCTCCATAACCTCACACATACTTAGTAAACCTACATAAGATCACAAGCCTGATCACTCAGTTCATACATCAACAAGTAAGTGAAGACAACTTCATCCATGTCAATACAAGACCTTCATCATATAGTCACTTAGACCAACATAGTGCATAAAAGAATACGATCACATCATATAGACTCATACCATGCACATTTTCATAAAAATTAGACAATTAATACCATGTCATGCATAAAGACATAACCATAATAATACACATTAGATCACCTTCCTAGGACGTCCTAAGGAGCTACTTGTGCAATGTCTAGATGGGTTCATTACTTCCACCTATCCTATGTAACCTCCATTAAGTCATCCTAGTTAGGATCCTAGTCATTTACTTCCATTGTCTATTTTACTTTAGTGAAACTATAGCCTTAACCGACACTAAGACCATGGGTGCTAAACATGGAATTTTGTGTCATTCCCTCACACCAAAAAGAGGGCATGTTACTTGCCAAGGTAAGACATGAGTATCATGCTAGCATAGTTTATGGAACTTGGGGGCTATTATGGAAACATCTCTCTACACCCTTTTGGGGTCATGAGGCTATCCACCCCGTGAGGACCGTCAGTGGACCCTTTAGCCTTCCCTCCTTAGGAAGGTGCCACCCCCTCATCTACAAGTTCACTCGGTGCTAAGCTAAGTTCCCTTAACTAAAAAGTCCTTTATTATCATTTCTTCATAAATCATAGGCTTAGGAGAGTAATCCCCTCATATGCTTAGCTAAGAGGTCATAGATGAGAGTTCATCAACCTAAATCAAGTGAGAAATCCTTTCAGATGGACATAGCATATGTATTAGCACTATCTAGTTAAGGATACACTTGAGCACTATCTTTTTTTCAGCCTTTTCTACCAGTATCCCCTCTGTCTTTCTAACTTCTTCTTTTTTCACCCACTTTTGTCAATAACTCTCTCACAACTTCCTACAATGAAAAAGAGCAGAGGTTTAAAAAGAGGGAATTTAACCAAATTTGGGGGGGGGGGGGATATCAGGTTGGATTTGGAGTGAGTTCTGAAATTCAAAATTCGAATTGGAGAGATAAGGTTTCTTAATATCAATTAATTAACGAGCTTCATAATTTTAACAAAAATAAAATAATTAATTTAATTGTGCACTAGTGATTCAAAAATCTAACCATAATTTAAACTAAATTAATTTAATAAAATACTTACTAAAAAATAAAATCTTTTTGAGATAATTTTCAAATATTTATGAAATATACCAATTATATCTATAAAACTATATGAAAATATATTTACTAATTATAAATTATAAAAATCGACTAAAATGACTTTGGAAAGTATTTTAATTTTATAAAACTAATTATTCTAAATTGTTTGGAAATTAAGAAGCTCGTGAATAAAAAAAAATAATAATAATAATAGAGAGAAAAGAATAAAAAATTAAATAATATACTTGGGTCTTCTTGCCCAAATCCCATTAAATTGGGCTTTGGCCCACCTGTCCTAATTCTAAGAAATGGGCCAACTGTAAATTCAAGGATTTCAGCCCATTTAACCTTTCTTCAACTTGTCAGAATTTTCTTTTGAGCTTATCTCCTTAAGAATAACAATGCATACATTTTATGTATACAACTGTATACAAACTGTATCCAACCCATTTTGGGATTTCCCGAAACTTGTATTTTATTCAAACTTCGTATTTCTTAATTCCACGACTTGTTTTGACAAGTTTTGAACATGTATATTGTATTTCTGATGGTATACCACTGTATACAACAAGAATATCAATGTATACTTCCTATTTTTTGGCATTTGGAGCTTGAAAATTTGAATTCTAGCTTTTTGTAACCTACGAAAACCTGTATTTCAACTTTCTGTTGGCTGACTGGAGTGATATAATAAAGCCTTCATTTCTCGATTAGGAGATGTGAGGGAGATAAGTCCATCATGGACTCGGAGATGGTTCATGCCAAAAAACGGAAGAAGACTCAATTAACACTTTAGATAAAGAAGTGATTAAGACATTAATTCGTTGAAAAATATGAGTTGTTTAGGTCAATCAAAACCAAAGCACAACAAAACCATATATTTAAGAAAGACAAAATTAACTAAACAAACAAATGACAAGAATGAACAAGCAACAAGCTAAAAATTTTACATTAACACACACATATAGTTATGAATATTTGAATATAAAGGGTCAAAGAAAGTCAACAAGAGCAGGCTATATTATAAAGAATAAGTAAACGACAATCAACAACAACATCAAAAGGTATACCAAGAGCATTGTAGGAAGCAAGCCCATAACTCCCAAAGGTTGTCCACATTAGAAACACATTCCACGAAGCTTACAATTTAAGATAAAACTTAACTGCAAATGGAGGCACAAACTCGAATAAAACATGCTCAACTAGGTAGTAGAACAATCATAGGACTTCAAAATGAAGAAAACAATCTAATACATCAACAAGAAATAGACAAAAAGAATGATTTACATTCCGTATTAGTTAGCTTTTATATTCTTTAATTATTTTGAAAACAAAAAAGAACCACTAACAGTAGAAATATTGAATGTAAAAGCTGGAAACGAAAAGAGGAAAAACCCATAACTGATTAAAATACAGCAATAAATAAAGAACAATACTAAATACAAAATGGCAAAACTCAAATTTACATTAAGGTTGAACCATAGGAATCGAGACATGTCCAAGTATAGAAGAAGACGAGGAGAAATTTATGGAAGAAATGTTACCTTTTTCCGGGCAGCGACTGGAGACAGTTACGAGCTTGAGACGGATTCTACCACACGAGCACAGGCACGAACCCTAATGCGAACAGCAAAGTGAAAAACGGATGAAAACTCGGCCTCCAACGAACTTATGTCAAGCGAAAATAGAGTAATAGAACTTAGACTCGAATTATTTCTTTCTTATGCTTTCTTAAAATGTATTTTCTCTCTTATGCTTTCTTTAAATATATGTATTATATATCTATTTTTTTTCTAATCTATTCTCTTATTATCAATAGAAAAAATCCCAATGCTTTCAACTTTGTCTCCTAACTTTTTTTTCAACCTTTTTTCCCAGTATCCCCTCTGTCTTTGTAAATTTTTTTTTCACCCACTTTTCTCTGTAACTATCTCCCAACTTCCTACAATGAAGAATAGAATATGTTTAAATAGAGGGAGTTTGATAGGATTCGGGGGGGGGGGGGGAGTTTAAGGATGGATTTGGAGTGAATCCCAAAATTCGAAATTCAAATTGGAGAGATAAGCTTTCAACATATGGAAATAGTACAAATTCCCAACGGATTCAAAGAGGAGACCGTCGATTTTAGTAGCTAGGACGATCGACGCAACACGATGGATACGCCTGGATGTTTAAAGGAAACGACGACACCAGAGAGGGAAGAGGGACTGGGCCGGATTTTATTTTCCTTGGTTCGCGTCTGTAGTTCGCGCGGAAGATAAGATGAAGGCGCAGGGGTCGGGTCACGTTTGGTATTTGTGTATTGTGGGCTGAGAACATGAAATAAAGTAAATAGGAAATGTGTTGGGCTGCTGAAATTGTTGGGAAAAATTGGGTTTGGGCAATGGGTTATGTCTTGGAACTTAAGGAATAATCAAAAGAAATTTAATTTAGGGAATTTGACTAAAATTTAAATAAGACGAATTAATATCCATTAATTAACGAGCTTCTTAATTTTAACAAAAATAAAATAATTAATTTAATTGTACACTAGTGATTGAAAAATCTAACCTTAATTTAAACTAAACTAATTTAATAGAATACTTACTAAAAAATAACATACTTGTGAGATAATTTTCAAATATTTATGAAATATACCAATTATATGTATAAAACTGTATGAAAATATATTTACTAATTATAAATTATAAAAATCGACAAAAATGACTTTGGAATGTTTTGAAATTCAAAATTATTTGGAAATTAAGAAAATCATGAATTAATTCCTACCGGGGAGGGTCAAAATTGGGTGTCAACAATATCATCACACAATAGTATATAACATAATGCCTAAGTCCATTATAACCATCCTAAACAATTCAATCAAGAGTTCATAATCTAGTGTTAGGGAATTAAGTCGATTTCATCATCCCTATCACATTCAAGGTATAATCATCAAGAACCAACTCAATTAGTCAATAATATATCATGATCTACTCATAATAACCAATAGGAACAATAAACAATACAATTTAGAAGATCAAATTTGTATTAGGAAGAAACCCATATGAAATCATTTTTTGAAAACCAATTTTGGAAGAACCCTTTGAGGCAGACTATCACCTCGTTGACTAGTCTTCAAACATCATGGACGTTCCTTCACTTTTTGACTCTAAAACTTCATAAATGACTTTATACATTTTTATTTACCTTAAAACAGTGTTACAAACCTTAGACACTCATGTGAGTATCTATATTAGGTTTTGAAATTTCGGAGATTTACATATAATCTTGATGAAGTCTAAGTAATCAAGGGCCCGTCATCCTGCGGTGACGTTAAATCAAGTGCTTCGTGGGAGGCAGTAAAAGGAGAACCCTTTAGACAACGATAGGTTGTATTTTTCTTATAGTAATAGTCGTTGTTTTGTTTAGATTTTCTTATTTTTTCTTCTTGTTTTTATTTGTGTGCTAGTGTTGGCTAGAGATTAGTATAGGGTCCGTGTCTAAAAATTATTCACAAAAACACAAAAATATTGGCCAAATTGGTATTACATGTGCAAGAGGAAAATTAGAAACCTGCAGAAAATGTTCTGGTGCAAAGGTCTACGAACCCCATGGACGGGTCGTCGACAAATCGACTGACCGTTGATGGTGTCCGTAGATCCCATGTAAGCCTCAATTTCTTTCTTAGTCTAAGAGTGATCGATGGTCCTCATCGACGAACCGTCGATAGATCCACGGCCCGTCGATGGGGTTTCTTGGATCTAAGTCTGCGAGTGATCCGACCTTACCCGGTAGGTTATAATAAAAGCCAACCCTTTCAAATTCCTTCCCTCTTTCCATTTTATTTAAAATTTCCTTCCTTAACCGTTTCATCCCATAAATTCTTCCCCTTTTTACTCCCAAATTATACTCCCATCTCCCAAAATCATTTGTCCCTTCAGTTTACCTCAATCCCAAAACATTCTCTCTCCAAAATTCTCTTATCTTCCATTCTCAAGAGTTCGGTTATCGGGTTCGGAGGTGTAGGCTTATTCGTCAAATTTCATATCACTATGGGCACACAATCACAACACTCTACACTACTTTAAGGTACTTCGATTCACCTTTATTATGAATTCCCGTTCATAGTTGGATATAGGAATTCGGGAGTGGGTCTTGACCTTAGGACTGAATTATGTTATTTGCATGCTAAAAGTCGTGTAGTTACTTCCCTTGGAATGATAGACAATGTTTGTGTACAAAATGGGTCTCTCTAAAATGTTTTGTGTTTTCGTCTTCCTGAAATTTCTGACTTAGGGTTCCATGTTTTCATTCAAATGGGCTCAAATCTTTTACGAAATAGAAACCCTAGCAATGACAAACTAGTATCTAGTGTGTTAAAAAGCATTTTCAAACTTGATTGCTTTCAAATGGGTCACTAAAGAAACTTAAAACCTGCACTTGATAGAGTCCTGAAAACTGTCACACGCGCAAAGTATGAGACTCCGTCTACAGACCGTCGATCAGTCGATGGGCCATCGATTGCCACATCCTACAATAATCCTAAGTGTCAATCAACGAAAGTGGACTACGATCAATCGATTGATCGACGGGACGTTCTGTACGTCCGTCATTTCCATCAGAGAGTTTGTTTTAAACCCAAACAAAAATAATTCTAAGTTTCAGGCGACGGATGTGGTGTACGTACCGTCAATTGATCGACGGGTCATTGATGGGTCTCGTGAATTTGAATCAATAGTAAAGATTTCTGTTTTTATTTTCATGTTTTCTTTCTTTCGTTGTTTTTGAGTGTGTCATGATGATGCTAGGATACTAACATCTACTCCACAGGTACATATGGCCCCAAAACAATCAGTGTCTACTCCAAGAAGGGAAAATGTAAGTCGTTTACCCCAACTTATCGGCAGATCGATGAAGACTCCGACACGGAGCAAAACCCAGCCTATGTTCTTCAATGTACTGCCACACCAACCGCACTAGATCGAGCCACTAGGGAAACCCCCCGAAAGGTGACTCCTGATGTAGTCACAACCTCCTAGTTTGATAAGGAGCTCACAATAATCGGTTAACCAACTGGGGATGCTTCTAGATCAAAAGGGAGCTGAGCATCTGGCTCCAAGTCTGCCTCAGCTTAAGGGTCAACCCGATCTTCAGGGTCCAAAGAAGCCACTGCCTCTCGTTTAAACTCATAGGGAGCCACTAGATCGGGAGGCCCAAATCAGCAAGCCTCGTATGATGAGGCCACTAATTCAAACGGTGCACCAGCACCCCTAGCAGCTGACTCTGCACCAGTTATCGATAAACAAAAGCGTTGTGCATGGAGGGGCGGTGGCGGTTATATAGAGACACTAAAATGCGCAATGAGAAGGGGTTGCTGACCCGGATGGTCACTGAGGAGCGTCGACTCCTCACTGGGTGTTTGCACATTATTCGAGAGGTGCACAGACTCTTTAATCTACAAAAATACGACTGGATGGCTCGGGATTAGGAGAGTTACAGCGAGGACATTGTTTGGGAGTTTTATGGCACCTACGTGCCACTCTCCAAGGTCCATCGATAAGCGGGCAAAACCCACCAAACAAGACCCTCTCACCTATACACTAGTCCGGGGCTGTCAATTTGACATATAAGAAACCACCATCCGCCGAATACTATACGACCCGACCACCGATTCACAATGGAGCCGCAATACTTCAGAGTTTGATTACAGGTAGAAACTATACAGAGTGGTGAGTTTAATATGAGTGCGGAGAAGCGTGAGGCGGTTAAGAAATGGCTGGCTCAATATCTTGCGATGGATTGTGAGAGGGATGATTGGGTTATAGATCCCCGATGGCTATTTAAGAAGGCTAACCTTTCTTTTGTGTCCATGTTTTTCTAGCTGTTGGTCTGCCACCGATTATAGCCCACAAAAGCCGACAATGTAGTTACATGGGATAGGGCGGTGATGGTGTCACACTTGTGGCTGGACTAGAGATAGACTTTGCTTTGATGATTATTGTGGAGAATCACTAGAGGGCATTAAAAACATCCACTACTTACCCTTTTCTGTGTCATATCTTCCAGATGTGTAGGGATGCTGGAGTGACAATTTTGAACTGTGATAGACTCCATCGACCAGCAGGGATATTGGATATAGGCCACATAAAAAATGAGGCCAATGTAGCGGCACCCCGCCGGGCGTCCCGTATCAAGGTTCTCCCACTGAGTTAGAATTTGGCAGACACTGTGGATCTAGCCCAAGGGGTTGACCCTACCTGTCACGACCGGAGTTTAGACCCCAGACGAGACCGGCGTCGTTGACCTCTCAGAGGTCGCAAACAAGCCTACATACGTCATTCCTACTTCATCTAGGTTAATTTTAGCGGAAAATTTGAACTTTTTATTCCTTAACATGCATGTATATCATTCTACTTAAATTCATATACGTTCACAACCAACCATATAACATTAAGATCATCAACTGAAAGAAATAGTTCATAATTGCATTAAACGTATTTTTGCCAAAACGGCACCAATAAAAAGTCTGAAATGCAAGTGGAAAGAAACACTAGTGGAACATGCTCCACTAGCTAAAGCCTATATACAATCTAGATAATAACGGTAGACATCCTCGAAAGTACGAGGGCCTACCAAGTCCGGATGAAAGCTTTACGTACGGATAGCTGCAACGTCAACCTGTAAGCTCTACCATCCACATGCACCTGCACCTGAAATATAGAGTTGTATGGGATTAGTACACACTTGTACTAAGTATGGGTATATGCAAGCACACACCAAGGACATTCATGAGTAAGAATAGCTCTTTCCTAATAATATGATTTATGGAAAGTCAAGTCAATAGACTTGCCAAATTTGGATTAGGAAAGTTAGTGGACTTGTCAAATTTGGATTTGGAAAGTCAGTGGACTTGCCAAATTGGATTAGGAAAGTCACGCCATGAGAGTAACATACATCATCATACGAATCATATTGCACACAACACATAACATCTTACACATAGCACATAACATATTGCATATAGCACATAACATCGTTCATATCGTTCATTCATATTCCATGAGACCTTGGAATCATGGACTTAACATTAAGACTGTAACAACCCTAAAAAGATGAAGAAAAAAAAGAAAGATAATTACTTAAGGTGTCAAGAATGCTTGCGATTGGACCAAGGTCCACACGGATTGATACGCGTAGAACTAGACCTCAGAACCCTTACTACGACTAAGCCAACTAACTTGGGGAGTTAATTGAGCTTGGAAAGGTTGGAACCAACCATGTGAGGCAATCAAAAATGAAGATTTAATCGAAAGAGTCTTTACCGGACTTAAAAGAAGAAATTTTAACTTTTGAGGGTCCAGGGGTAAAATGGTCTTTTCCACGCCAAGGGTAATATTGTAATTACCCTGAGAAATTAATTAATTTAATTAGAAAGATCAATTCGGGTTGGTACGACCCGAAGTGACCCATTTTCGCAATCACTCGGGTTCGAGCCCCACTAGAAGGATCAAATTAAGGATTTAATTGTTGATTAAAAATCTGATTTTTTTCATGGGCATAATGGTCCTTTCCCTAAGCTAATTAAATCAGGTTTTTATTTAAAATTAATAAGGAGTCCTAGTTTGACAAATTCCCAAACTAAAACTCCTATTATTTGAAAACAACAAAGAACTGAAAATACATCAAGAGTTCTTCACACTTGAAGAACACACAAAATGTTTTAAGAAAAACAAAGAAATCAAAAACGTTAAGGCAAAGAGAAGTTGTCCGTCAAGTGGTGTGGACGTTGAGGAAGCTTGGACTGAATTTGGAGAAGGTTTGGCAGCAACTCCACGTTTGAACAAGAAAAATTGAGGTATGGGTTTCTTCTCTCTTGGTCCCTTTCCCAAGAGACCCCTTACGATTCAAGATATTCACTCCGAAACTAGGTTGTTTCCCCGTTGCATGTCCTTGTCACTAGCTCCCAATGATTCGTAGGTTGGGTTTGTTTGCTGGTAGATTTAGGTATGTATGATGTTTTTATGTTGAATTTGAATATGTTTATGTGCGTGAAATCACAAAAATGATAACCAATGTGTAATCGAAGAAAATGTGTGTGTGTGTACGTTGGCAGTGAGTTTTAGCCACTGTTTGGAGACGTGTAAGGCATGTTTTTCTTCTTGTATTCTATGTGTTAAAGTTGTGCATAATGTGATGTTCATAAGGTGTGTGAAGTTACAAATTTTGAGTGAAAACGATTAACTAATGTAACCCCTAAACTACATACTAAGTGCTTGGTGAAATGCCCTAAGAAACTAACATGAAAAGTTGATTCAAGGAAGCTAAACAATTATGAATGAATTTCCAGATATGTGTACTATAGTTTCTGTCAACAAGGAGGTTAAAATCTGGGTTTTTAAAGTGAAAATAAAACAAGTGAGGTCAATTGGAATTGAACCCAAGACCTCACATGTTAAGAAGGCTAAAAAAGAAAATGGGGTTAAGGGGAATCGAACCTGGCTACTGGTTTCGCGAGAAGGGAAAAAAGAAAATGGGGCTGGGGGGAATTGAACCTGGCTACTGGTTTCGCGAGAAGGGAAAAAGAAAACGTGGCTGGGGGGGAATCGAACTTGGCTATTGGAGGAGAAAGAAGAGAAATAATTTAAATAAATAGATGGGAGGCGTGGGATTCGAACCCACAACCTCCAGGTAGCGAGTGAAGGAAGAGAAAAATAAAGAAAAGAAAAAGTGAGGCGTGATGATCGAACCCACGACCTCAAGGCTAGAAATGGAGAGGAGCGAAAAATATTAAGAAATAAAGGAAGGCTGTGGTGGCTCGATCCCACAACCTCACTGCCAAACGTTTAGCCTAGCGAAAATAAAATAAAAAAAATTATAGGAGGTTGTGGGGGTTCGAACCCACCACCTCACAGCCTCTAGCGAAATTAAATTAAATCAAGGAGGCTGTGGGGGTTCGAACCCACAACCTCCCTAGCCCAGCGAATTAAATAACAAAAATAAAAGAGGTTGTGGGGGTTTGATCCCAAAACCTCTTGGTTTAGGCGAAATTGGGCAATGAAATATTAATGAAAAATAAAAAGAGGTTGTGGGGGTTCGAACCCACAACCCTTTGGCCAATTTAAGAGGAAAATTAAGTATAAAATTGATGATACGATGTTAATGTTGGGATTTAATCTAGAGTTCTAATGTTATGAATATTAAAAATAAAACCAATGAAAAGTGTAAATGATATCCAAGTGATTCAAACTTGGGTTTCCTTGACCAAACTTCCGTATTGATACATAAATCATACGTGAACAAAATATCCAAGAATAATGCCACCTAATTAGATCACCTAATTAGATCGAAATCATGATCTTGGCATATATACAAGATACATAAGTCTTGTACTACATACTCTTAGGAATGTATGAATCACTTAACGATTTATGAATGAAGCCTCATGACTTGTGTGTATAGACTCATAAGTCTAGCATACATTTAAAATTAAGTGAACCTAAGATGTATGTACTGAATGATGAAATGAACAACGAAATGATGAAACCCTAGAAGGGTTAAGTAAGGGTATGAAATACACCAATGGCCAAGTATATTGGCATATGATGGAATGAATATTCACGTAAAATGGGGTGAGTAATTATGAAGAGTAAATGTGCTAATGATAATGAATGTGGTGACAACGTGATATGAGGCTAATGCAAATGATGAGAGCAATCTCAAATGAGCCTAAGAAAATGTAACCAAAACGTACTCACCTATGAGAGTATAAGATAATGAAGAGACCAGTCTCTATGAACACTCTAATGAAAGTATTGAGATTAACACACTTAATACTAATAATGTGATGAGAAATCATCTAATGAGCTATGATGTCCTCATACTAGAAGCCAGCTTCCATGACGTATGAGTTGAATGTAATGGAACTTTATACTGAGCACCGATAGGCTAGCTATGAGCTGTGATGCCTTCTTTCGGGAAGAACGGAGGTTCACGTAACTCTCATGAGATGAGACTGTCCGGCTTGCCGGGTATGGGTCTCCTTATATCTCCTAGTCTTTGAACCTATACTACCAATATAGGGATCTGGCAGGATTAAATTCCCATGTACGCTAGCATGTTTTCGTTCACCTTGGCCGGTGATTCCACCTCTTTTCGGTGTGGAGGAGACACTGGATTTCATGATGCTCACATGATCTATGTCGGTTTAAAGTTAAAGTTCCCAATGAATGACTGTGGCCAGTATCAAATGAAGCACATATGAAATGAATGATACCAAAGGTGTTAGCATAGGATAATCAAGAGGTGAGCTACAGTCAGGTAATGACATTAGGTTATTCTTGATCATTGCACAACAAACCCGTTGAAAGTCTTAAACTACACCCGAGGTATAGCTGGTGTTCACACTGGCCTATGAATGAAATGAAATGAAGTACCTATGAATGAATGAAGCAGACTCTGTGTTTGCTAATGATGACTCCCTAGTTGAGGTCCCATATGTTGAGCCCTCATTTTGAAAAGTCTTAATGTCAAGTCCATGATTCCAAGTTCTCATGGCACATGAATGAATGATATGAAAGAAGCTATGTGTTCTATGTTATGTGCTATATGTAAGATGTTATGTGCTGTGTGCAATATGATATTTATGATGATACATGTTACTCTCATGGCATGACTTTCCTAATCCAAAATTGGAAAGCTCATTGACTTTCCTAATCCAAATTTGGAAAGCTCACTGACTTTTCTAATCCAAATTTGGCAAGTCCACTGACTTGACTTCCCATAATCATGTTGTTAGGGAAGAGTTATTCTTTCTCATGCATGTCCTTGGTGTGTGCTTGCATATACCCATACTTAGTACAAGTGTGTACTAACCCTATACAACTATACTATTTTAGGTGCAGGCACAGTGGACGATAGAGCTACAGTATCATTGTTGCAGTTATTCGGACGTCCAGCATTCATCCGGAGTTGGTAGGTCCTCATGCTTTCGAGGATGCTACTGTTTTATATTCTAGCTTAGTTTTAGAGTTGAGCTAGTGGAGAATGTTCCACTAGCGTTTCTTTCCTATTTTTATTCAGACTTTGTATTGGTGCCATTTTGGCAATTATACACTTATTACTTATTGAACTATTTCTTTCAGTTTCTTATCTCTTAATGTTACATGGTTGATGGTGAACAATTATGAAATGATAAGAACGTTTAACAAGTATGTTAAGAAACAAAAAATTTCAAATTTTCCGCTAAAATTAACCTAGATAAAGTAAGAATGACGTAAGTAGGCTTGTCTGCGACCTCTGAGAGGTCAACAACGCCGGTCTCGTCTGGGGTCTAGATTCCGATCGTGACAAAGTTGGTATCAGAGCACTAGGTTAAATTCCGATAATAATGAGTTCACATCAACCACATTGAGTACTTTCTAAGTCATGGTAGTGAAGTGCACCACTATCCTGGATTAGAGACTGCATGATGCGTAGGAAAATTTCCCTTTTTCTGATCTTATCGTGCTTTCCTAAAGTCTAATTTCTTGGTGTTATGACTGTGTCTAACATCAACCTTTGTTGTTTTCAGAGAATGAACACTAGGAGGACTATTGGTCAGAGGAGAGGAGGTGCAGCTGCTGGGGGCAATCAGGTTCCACCCCAGGCTCCAGCTGAAGGAGTGGCTGTGCCAGTTAACCCAGCTGGGTTGACTGATGCTGAGGTGAGGGCATCTCTCGCCCAGATGGCACAGGACATTACTATGCAGGCCGAGGCTATGACTGTCCAGGTTAACCGGCAGGATGTTCAGAGGGAGAACCCATCGGTTCGTAGCATGGATGATAGACTGAGAGACTTCACGAGGATGAATCCTCCTACTTTCACAGGGTTTAAGACTTCAGAAGAACACTAAGAGTTTGTGGATGAGGTACATAAGATTCTGGTGGCTATGGGGGCCACATATACTGAGAAGGCTGAGCTGGCTTTCTATCAGATCAAGGATGTGGCACCGACTTAGTGCAAGATGTGGCAGGATAGCCGAGCTTTGGGCGGAGTTCCAGTCACTTGGGAGATGTTCAAGACAGCATTCCTGGAGAGATTCTTCCCCAGAGAGATGAGAGAAGCCAAGGTTGAGGAGTTTATCAATCTTAAGCAGGGATCTATGACAGTCAGGGATCATTCCCTGAAGTTTGTAAAGCTATCCAGGTATGCTACTTTCCTTAGTATCTAATAGCAAGGATTAGGTGAGTACTGAAGTTTGTTAAATTATCAAGGTATGCTACTTCCCTTGTGTCTAACAGCATGGATGAGATGAGCAGGTTCCTCATAGGAATCAATGGAGATCTGGAGGAAGAGTGTCGGTCTGCGATCCTCCATGATAATATGGACCTCTCCAGGTTGATGGTGCATGTCCAGCAGGTAGAGGACAACCGTAAAAATAGGGGCATTCGTGATGCTAGGTGGCCTAAGCCTCAAGATCAGACAGGTCCCAGCCATGGAGGCCACAGAAACAATTTTGGCGTCTGTGAGCAGCCCTGGTTCAAGATGGGGCAACCGAGTTCTGGGAACTCAAATTTTCAGAGGAGTACAACACCTAGAGGAGGCAGACCTGAGCCCAAGAAGGGCAATGGAGGTGATATGGTGCGTCCTAAAAAGAATTGTGCTAAGTGTGGCCGAGCTCATAGTGGATAGTGTAGACAGGGCACTAATGCCTGCTTCGGTTGCGGTAAGAGTGGCACATGGTTAGAGACTGCCCATAGAACAGAGGTCAGGCTGGAGGTAATGCTCAGCCTAGGCCTAATGCACAGGGTGTAGCAGCAGCCGAGCCTCCTAAGAGGAACAGGTTCTATGCCCTGAAGGGTAGGGAGGAGCAGGAAAAGTCCGCTGATGTGGTCACAGGTATGCTGCAACTATTCTCAACTTCTGTTTATGCTTTACTTGATCCAGGGTCTACGCTTTCCTTTGTAATTTCTTTGCTTGCTCTCACTTTTGAGATATTGCCTGAAGTTCTGCATGATCCTATAGTGGTTAGTACACCTTTAGGAGAAAATGTAAGAACTGATAGAGTATACCAGGGTTGCCCAATAGTGATAAGTGGTAAGACTATGTGTGCAGACTTGGTTGAGTTACCCATGCATGATTTTGATGTTATTCTTAGCATGGACTGGCTTCATAGTTGTTATGCTTGCTTGGACTGTCGTAGTAGAGTGGTGAGATTTCGTTTCCCTAATGAAGAGGATCTAGTCTGGGAGGGGTACAACTCGAGTCGTCCTAACCTCTCAATTTCGAACCTTAAGGCCAATAAAATGATGTCCAAGGGGTGGTTGTGTCATCTTGTGTGTGTTAATGATTTAGATCATGACATTCCTTCCATAGACTCAGTGCCTGTAGTGAATGAGTTCTTAGATGTATTTCCTGATGATTTGCCTAGAGTCCCTCCCCCTGGAGAGATTGATTTTGGTATCGACTTAGAACCCGATATTAAACCAATTTCCATTACTCCTTACAGAATGGCTCCAGTTGAACTCAAAGAGTTGAAGCTGCAGTTAAAAGATCTCACTGACAAGGGTTTCATTCAGCCGAGCATATCCCCTTGGGGCGCTCCAGTGTTGTTTGTGAAAAAGAAAGATGGAACCCTTAGAATGTTTATCGATTATCGGCAGCTCAACAAAGTCACTATAAAGAATAAGTATTCACTCCCCAGAATAGATGATTTGTTCGATCAGCTTCAAGGGTCTAGTTTCTTCTCTAAGATTGATCTTCGTTCAGGGTATCATCACCTTAGGGTTTGGGATGGAGATATCCCAAAGACAGCCTTTTGTACCCGTTATGGTCACTATGAGTTCTTAGTCATGTCATTTGGTCTTACGAATGAACATGCTGCATTTATGGATCTCATGAACAGGGTCTTCCGTGAATACCTTGACTCTTTCGTCATAGTATTCATTGATGACATCCTCATCTACTCTAGGAGCAAGGAAGAGCATGAACAGCATTTGAGACTAACCTTGCAGGTACTTAGACAACATCAGTTGTAGGGCAAATTCAGCAAATGTGAATTCTGGCTAAGATCAGTGACCTTCTTGGGTCATGTTGTGTCCGATCAGGGCGTGGAGGTGGATCCCAGGAAGACTGAGGCTGTGAAGAACTGACCAAAGCCTCTTATTCCCACTGACATCCGTAGCTTTTTGGGATTGGATGGTTACTACCTCAGGTTTGTGGAGGGCTTTTCTTCCATTGCTGCCCCATTGAAAGCTTTGACTAAGAAGAAATCCAAGTTTGAGTGGACGGAGACTTGTGAGAGGAGTTTCCAGGAGCTCAAGGACAGACTCACTTCAGCCCTAGTGCTTACTTTTCCTAAGTGTGGTGAGAATTACACTATTTACTGCGATGCATCTAGGGTTGGTTTGGGTTGTGTTCTTATGCAGGTTGGTAAGGTGATAGCCTATGCGTCCAGACAACTCAAGGTTCATGAGAAGAATTATCCCACTCACGACCTGGAGTTGGCAGTTGTGGTGTTTACACTGAAGCTGTGGAGGCACTACTTGGATGGAGTGCATGTGGATGTATTCACAGACCACAAGAGTCTCCAGTATGTGTTCACTCAGAGGGAGTTGAATCTACGTCATCGGAGATGGTTGGAGCTGTTGAAGGATTATGATATGAATGTGCACTACCATCCAAGTAAGGCTAATGTTATAGCTGATGCTTTGAGAGGGATGAGCATGGGAAGTACATCCCACGTTGAGGATGAGAAGAAGGAGCTGGTGAAAGATATACACAGACTGGGAAGACTGGGTGTACGATTGGTTGACTCTACTAGTGGGGGTGTTTCAGTTCATCCTAGTTCTGAATCATCCTTGGTAGTTGAAGTCAAGCAGGGTCAGCATCTAGATCCTGTGTTGATGGAGCTGAAGGACTCAGTGCTGATGAAGATGAATGAGTCTTTCGCTTTGGGAGGTGATGGCATACTTAGGTATAAGGACAGACTGTGTGTACTAGATGTGGATGATTTGCGGACCAGGATTGTTGCAGAGGCCCATGGTTCCAGATATTCCATACATCCAAGTTCCACCAAGATGTATCATATTCTTAAGCAGATTTATTGGTGGGATGCCATGAAGAAGGACATTGCATAATATGTGGCCAACTGTCCTAATTGTTTGCAGGTCAAGGCAGAGCATCTTAAGCCTGGCGGTCTGACTAAGATTATTGAGGTTCCAACTTGTGAATGGGAGGCCATTAATATGGACTTCGTGGTTGGTCTTCCGAGGACTAGGAGGAAGCATGACTCCATATGGGTTATTGTGGACAGATTTACTAAGTCTGCCCACTTTATCCCTGTGAAGTCTACTTACAGAGCCGAGGATTATGAGAGAATCTATATTGATGAGATTGTGAGATGGCATGGGATTACTTTGTCTATCATTTTAGATAGAGGAGCTCAGTTTACTTCACATTTCTGGAGATCTTTCCAAAAGAGCTTGGGCACGCAGGTAAAGCTTAGCACTGCCTTTCATCCTCAGATAGATGGGCAGGCGGAGCGCACCATTCAGACATTGGAGGACATGTTGAGAGCGTGTGTGATTGACTTTAGAGGTAGCTGGGATGACCATCTGCCTTTGATAGAGTTCTCGTATAATAATAGCTATCACTCCAGCATTTGGATGGCAGTGTTTGAGGCACCGTATGGTAGGAGGTGTAGATATCCAGTTGGGTGGTTCAAGGTTGGAGAGTCATCCATTTTGGGTCCAGAGATCATTCATGAGGCCTTAAAGAAGGTTAGAGTGATTAGGGAAAGGTTGGCTACTGCTTACAGTCGGCAGAAGTCATATGCAGATAATAGAAAACGGCCCTTAGACTTTGATGTTGGTGACCAGGTTTACTTGAAAATATCACCTATGAACGGGGTGATGAGATTTGGTAGAAAAGAGAAGCTGAGTCCGAGGTATGTTGGGCCATATGAGATCCTACAGCGTGTGGGTGAGGTGGCCTATGAGTTAGCATTGCCTGCGGAGCTAGCTTCTGTTCACCCAGTCTTTCATGTCTCTATGTTGAAGAAGTGCCTAGGTGATCCAGCATCAATTCTACCTGTTGAAGGCTTGGGGGTTGGTGAAGACTTGTCTTATGAGGAGGTACCTGTTGAGATCATAGACAGATAGGTCAAGCGGCTAAGGAACTAGGAGATTGCCACAGTGAAGGTATTGAGGAGAAATCATCTTGTTGAGGGTGCTACGTGGGAGGATGAGGCCGACATGAGATCCCGCTACCCTCATCTTTATAGCTCTTTAGGTTAGACTTCCTACTCTTAAGTCTAGGTTTCCTTATCTCTCCGTATTTTGTTGCTATTGCTTGACTGTGCATAGTGATTTTGTTATGATCTGATTGGCATTACGATATGTAGTGGTAGTGTAATTCAAGGACGAATGTTCCTAAGGGGGGGATAATGTAACAACCCTAAAAAAATGAAGAAAAAAAAGAAAGATAATTACTTAAGGTGTCAAGAATGCTTGCGATTTGACCAAGGTCCACACGGATTGATACGCATAGAACCATACCTCAGAACCCTTACTACGACCAAGCCAACTAACTTGGGGAGTTAGTTGAGCTTTGAAAGGTTCGAACCAACCATGTGAGGCTCTCGAAAATGAATATTTAAGCGAAAGAGTCTTTACCTGACTTAAAAGAAGAAATTTTAAGTTTTGAAGGTCTAGGGGTACAATGGTCTTTTCCAAGCCAAGGGTAATATTGTAATTACCCTGAGGAATTTAGTAATTAATTAATTAATTTAATTAAAAAGAGCAATTCGGGTTGGGGCGACCCGAAGTGACCCATTTTCGCAAATAGGGTGTCACTCGGGTTCGAGCCCCACTAGAAGCATCAAATTAAGGATTTAATTGTTGATTAAAAATCTGATTTTTTAAGGGCATAATGGTCCTTCCCTAAGATAATTCAATCAGGTTTTTATTTAAAATTAATAAGGAGTTCTAGTTTGACTAATTCCCAAACTAAAACTGCTATTATTTGTCTACTCTCTCACAATCTCTCTCTCACGTTTCATCACTCTCTCTCACGATTAGTTTCTGCCAAAAATAACAAAGAACTGAAAATACATCAAGAGTTCTTCACACTTGAAGAACACACGAAAATGTTTAAGAAAAACAAAGTAATCAAAAACGTTAAGGCAAAGAGAAGTTGTCCGTCGAGTGGTGTGGGCGTTGAGGAAGCTTGGACTGATTTTGGAGAAGGTTGGGCAGCCACTCCACGTTTGAACAAGCAAAATTGAGGTATGGGTTTCTTCTCTCTTGGTCCCTTTCCCAAGAGACCCCTTACGATTCAAGATATTCACTCCGAAACTAGGTTGTTTCCCCGTTGCATGTCCTTGTCACTAGCTTCCAATGATTCGTAGGTTGGGTTTGTTTGCTGGTAGATTTAGGTATGTGTGATGTTTTTATGTTGAATGTGAATATGTTTATGTGCGTGAAATCACGAAAATGATAACCAATGTGTAATCGAAAAAAATGTGTGTGTGTGTGTACGTTGGTAGTGAGTTTTAGCAACTGTTACGTGTAAGGAATGTTTTTCTTCTTGTATTCTATGTGTTAAAGTTGTGCATAATGTGATGTTCATAAGGTGTGTGAAGTTACAAATTTTGAGTGAAAATGATTAACTAATGTAACCCCTAAACTACATACTAAGTGCTTGGTGAAATGCCCTAAGAAACTAACATGAAAAGTTGATTAAAGGAAGCTAAAAAATTATGAATGAATTTCCAGATTTGTGTACTATAGTTTCGGTCAACAAGGAGGTTAAAATCTGGGTTTGTAAAGTAAAAATACAGCAAGTGAGGTCAATGAGAATTGAACCCAAGACCTCACATGTTAAGAAGGCTAAAATAGAAAATGGGGTTAAGGGGAATCGAACCTGGCTACTGGTTTTGCGAGAAGGGAAAAAAGAAAATGGGGCTGGGGGGAATCAAACCTGGCTACTAGTTACGCGAGAAGGGAAAAAGAAAATGGGTCTGGGGGAATCGAACCTGGCTACTGGAGGAGAAAGAAGAGAAAAATAATTTAAATAAATAGATGGGAGGCGTGGGATTCGAACCAACGACCTCCAGGTAGCGAATGAAGGAAGAGAAAAATAAAGAAAAGAAAAAGTGAGGCTTGGGGATCGAACCCACGACCTCAAGGCTGGAAATGGAGAGGAGCAAAAATAATTAAGAAATAAAGTGCGGCTGTGGGGGCTCGATCCCACAACCTCACTGCCAAACGTTTTTCCTAGCAAAAATTAAATAAAATAATTTATAGGAGGCTGTGGGGGTTCGAACCCACCACCTCACAGCCTCTAGCGAAATTAAATTAAATCAAGGAGGCTGTGGGGGTTCGAACCCACAACCTGCCTAGCCCAGCGAATTAAATAACAAAAATAAAAAAGGCTGTGGGGGTTTGATCCCACAACCTCTTGGTTTAGGCGAAATTGGGCAATGAAATATTAACGAAATATAAAAAGAGGTTGTGGGGGTACGAACCCACAACCCTTCGGCCAATTTAAGAGGAAAATTAAGTAGAAAATTAATGATACGATGTTAATGTTGGGATTTAATCTAGAGTTCTAATGTTATGAATATTAAAAATAAAACCAATGAAAAGTGTAAATGATATCCAAGTGATTCAAACTTGGGTTTCCTTGCCCAAACTTCCGTATTGATACATAAGTCATACGTGAATAAAATATCCAAGAATTGTACCACCTAATTAGATCAAAATCAAGATCTTGGCATATATACAATATACATAAGTCTTGTACTACATAATCTTAGGAATGTATGAATCACTTAACGATTTATGAATGAAGCCTCATGGCTTGTGTGTATAGACTCATAAGTCTAGCATACGTTTAAAAGTAAGTGAACCTAAGATGTATGTACTGAATGATGAAATGAACAATTAAATGATGAAACACTAGAAGGGTTAAGTAAGGGTATAAAATACACCAATGGCCAAGTATATTGGCATATGATGAAATGAACATTCACATAAAATGGGGTGAGTAATTATTAAGAGTAAATGTGCTAATGATAATGAATTTGGTGACAACATAATATGAGGCTAATGCAAATGATGAGAGCAATCTCAAATGAGCCTAAGCAAATTTTACCAAAACGTACTCACCTATGAGAGTGTAAGATAATGAAGTGCCTAGTCTCTATGAACACTCTAATGAAAGTATTGAGATTAACACACTTAATACTAATGATGAGATGAGAAATCATTTAATGATCTATGATGTCCTCATACTAGAAGCCAGCTTCCATGACGTATGAGTTGAATGTAATGGAACTTTACACTGAGCACCGATAGGCTAGCTATGAGCGGTGATGCCTTCTTTGGGTAAGGGTGGAGGTTCACGTAACTCTCATGACATGAGACTGCCCAGCTTGCCGGGTATGGGTCTCCTTATATCTCCTAGTCTTTGAACCTATACTGCCAATATAGGGATCTGGCGGGGTTAAATTCCCATGTACGCTAGCATGTTTTGGGTCACCTTGGCCGGTGATTCCACCTCTTTTCGGTGTGGGGAAGACACTAGATTTAATGATGCTCACATGATCTATGTCGGTTAAAGTTAAAGTTCCCAATGAATGAATGAGGCCAGCCTCAAATGAAGCACATAATGAAATGAATGATACCAAAGGTGTTAGCATACGATAATCAAGAGGTGAACTATACTCAGGTAATGACATTAGGTTATTCTTGATCATTGCACAGCAAACCCGATGAAAGTCTTAAACTACACCCTAGGTATAGCTGGTGTTCACACTGGCCTATGAATGAAATGAAGTACGTATGAATGAATGAAGTAGACTCTGTGTTTGCTAATAAAGACTCCCTAGTTGAGCTCCCATATGTTGAGCCCTCATTTTGAAAAGTCTTAATGTCAAGTCCATGATTCCAAGGTCTCATGGCACATGAATGAATGATATGAAAGAAGCTATGTGTTCTATGTTATGTGCTATGATATGTGCTATATGTAAGATGTTATGTGCTGTGTGCAATATGATATTTATGATGATACATGTTACTCTCATGGCATGACTTTCCAAATCCAATTTTGGAAAGCTCATTGACTCTCCTAATACAAATTTGGAAAGCTCACTGACTTTCCTAATCCAAATTTGGCAAGTCCACTGACTTGACTTCCCATAATCATGTTGTTAGGGAATAACTATTCTTTCTCATGCATGTCCTTGGTGTGTGCTTGCATATACCCATACTTACTTCAAGTGTGTACTAACCCTATACAACTATACTATTTTAGGTGCAGGCATTGTGGACGATAGAGCTACAGGATCATTGTTGCAGTTATCCGGACGTCCAGCATTCATCCGGAGTTGGTAGGTCCTCATGCTTTCGAGGATGCTACTATTTTATATTCTAGCTTAGTTTTTGAGTTGAACTAGTGGAGCATGTTCCACTACCATTTCTTTCATGTTTTTATTCAGACTTTGTATTGGTGCCATTTTGGAGATTATACACTTATTACTTATTGAACTATTTCTTTCAGTTGCTTATCTCTTAATGTTAGATGGTTGATGCTGAACAATTATGAAATGATAAGAATGTTTAACAAGTATGTTAAGAAACAAAAAGTTTCAAATTTTCCGCTAAAATTAACGTAGATGAAGTAATAATGACGTAAGTAGGCTTGTCTGCAACCTCTGAGAGGTCAACGACGCCGGTCTCGTCTGGGGTATAGATTCTGGTCGTGACAAAGACTTCCCAAAATTAGGATTCAACATATGGGGCCTCAACTAGGGAGCCTTCTTTAGCAAACACAGAGTCTGCTTCATTCATTCATACGTACTTCATTTCATTTCATTCATAGGCTATTGTAAGCACCAGCTATACCTAGGATGTAGTTTAGGACTTTCATCGGGTTCGCTGTGCAATGACCAAGAATGACCTAGTGTCGTTACTTAAGTCTAACTCACCTCTTGATTATCCTATCCTAACACCTTTGGTATCATTCATTTCATTATGTGCATCATTGGAGGCTGGCCTCATTGATTCATTTGGGAACATTAACTTTAACCGACATAGATCATGTGAGCATCATAAAATCTAGTTTCTCCCCCACACAGAAAAGAGGTGTAAGAGGTGTAATCACCGGCGAAAGTGACCCAAAACATGCTAGCGTACAGGGGAATTGAACACCGCCAGATCCCTATATTGGCAGTATAGGTTCGAAGACTAGAAGATATAAAGAGACCCATACACGGCATGCCGGACAGTCTCATCTCACGAGAGTTACGTGAACCTCCGCCCTTCCCGAAAGAAGGCATCACCGCTCATAGCTAGCCTATCGGTGCTCAGTATAAAGTTCCATTGCATTCAACTCATACGTCATGGAAGCTGGCTTCTAGTATGAGGACATCATAGCTCAATAGATGATTTCTCATCTTATCGTTATTATTAAGTATACATTATTCTCAATACTTTCATTAGAGCGTTCATAGAGACTGGTCTCTTCATTAACTTTACACTCTCATAGGTGAGTACGTTTTGGTAACATTTACTTAGGCTCATTCGAGATTGCTCTCATCTTTCACATTAGCCTCTTATCATGTTGTCACCACAGTCATTAACTTTAGCACATTTGCTCTTCATATTTACTCACCCCTTTTTACGTGAATGTTCATTTCATCATATGCCAATGCACTTGGCCATTAGTGTGTTTCACACTCTTACTTAACCCTTCTAGTGTTTCATCATTTCATCGTTCATTTCATCATATGTCAATGCACTTGGCCATTTACTGTGTTTCATATTCTTACTTAACCCTTCTAAGGTTTCATCATTTCATTACATACATCTTAGGTTCACTTACTTTAAACGTATGCTAGACTTATGGGTCTATACATACAAGCCATGAGGCTTCATTCATAGTTTGTTTAAGTGATTCATATATTTCTAAGATTATGTGGTACAATACTTATGCATCTTGTAAGTATGCCAAGATCTCGATTTCGATCTATGTAGGCAACATTATTTTTGAACATTTATTCACGTATGACGTATGTATCAATACGGAATTTGGGCAAGGGAACCCGATTTCGAATTCCTTGGACAACACTTACATTTTTATTTATTTTGGTTTAATCCACACGGCTTGGGGACCCAAGGTCGAGCCCCAACACCTTCATTTCCTTTTAATATTTTTTCTTTAAACTTTCTCTTCCTTGGCCGAGGGGTTGTGGGATCGAACCCCCACAGCCCCTTTTATTTTAATTTCTTTTCCTTGACTTTTTTGGAGGTTACCATTAGGGTGTGGGATCGAATCCCCACACCATCACTTTATTTTTCTCTTTAATTTCCTTAATCAGCTTAGAGGTCGTGGGTTTGATTCCCACACGCCTCAATATTTATTTTCTTTTAATTTCGTTAAGTCTGACGGAGAGGTTGTGGGTTCGAATCCCACTCCTCTCATTTCTTATTTTCATAATTTGATTTTCCATCCAAGACCACGGTTCGAATCCCCCTCACCACATTATTTTAACTTACTTATTTTCATGATTTTTAACATAGTGAGGTCATGGGTTCGATCCTCTATGACCTTACCTGTTTTAATTCATTTTTCACAACATTTTGAACTACTTCAACTCGACCGAAATTCATCAACTTGTAGCTGGAAATTTTGTAATTTTTCAGCATCTTTTTCATCAAGTTACACGTTAGTTCTTAGGGAGATTTCATGGTTCATTTAGAACGTCTTTAGGTGCATGTTCATGGATTCATTTAGCCAAAAGTTTATCCCTCAAATCAGCCATTTTACACTTCATATGAACATCACGATTTACATAAGTGTGTGCACGTAAGAATACAACCATAACATTACATTTGTTTGAGCCTTAAACCCGAGAGTCATTGCTCACGGCCAACATTTCACACACATGCACATATTTTAGGAAAAACATAGATTGTCATTCATACGATTCCAAACACACATTCATAAACATGTTCATCACGAAAACACATTACATGCCTAATATCTACCAGCAAACATACCCAACCTACGAATCAATGGGAGCTAGCGACAGGGACATGCAACGGGGAACAATCGTAGTTTTCGGATTAGAATATGCTGAACCTTAAGGGGTCTCTTGGGAAAGGGACCAAGAGAGAAGAGAACCCATACCTTTTATGACGTTCAAGCCTTGAAGTTGCTTCCCAAAACTTCTCCAATAATAACGTCCAATCCAAGTTTCAACACCAAACTTTCGACGAAAAATCCTTCTCTTTGCGTAATGTGTTTGATTAGTTGTTTATTTATAATTTTCGTTGTGAGTTCTTCAAGTGTGAAGAACTTCAATAAATTTTCTGTTCTTGTGTTTGTTTAGGCAGAGAGAAAACTTGAAATAAAAGAGAATGAGAGAGACGTGAGAGAGAGATGAGCGTGAGAGAGTAGCTTTAGGATTAGGAGTTTTATTTGGGAATTAGTCAAACTAGGACTCCTTATTAAATTAATTAAAAATCTGATTTTCCTTTTTCTTAAATCAGCTAACAAATATATATTAATTAAATTAATTTACCAACTTACATAAAAACAATTTAAATCATCGCTTCCACCTAGGTTCGAACCCGGGTGGAGCAAGACTTCACTCAAAAAGCCAATTTTCGGTCCTCTCTCCCTAAAATGCCCCTCCACCTTATTAATTAAATAATAAATTATATATTTAGGGTAATTACGATACTAACCTTAACCTGGAAAAAGACCATTTTACCCTAGACCCTCCAAACCTAAGATTTTCCCTTTTTCAGTTCGGTAAAGACTCATTCGAGTAAATATTCGTATTCGAGAGCCCTAAATGGCTGGACCCAACCTTTTCTAACTCAAATAACTCCCCAAGTTAGTTGGCTTGGCTGTAGCAAGGGTTCAGAGGTCTGGTTCTACGCGTATCAATACGTGTGAACCTGGTCTAATCGTACGCATTCTAGACACATTAAGTATTACTTAACATATCCATTTTTAGGGTTGTTACATTATCCCCCCCTTAGGAACATTCGTCCCCGAATGACACTACTAACTATCTAGCGTAATGCCAGTCAGATCACAACATAATTACTATTCTCAAATAAGCAATAGCAACAAAGAAGGGAGAGATAAGGAAACTTAGACTTAAAAGTAGGAAGTCTAACCTCAAGAGCTGAAAATATGAGGGTAGCGGGATCTCATATCGGCCTCAGCCTCACACGTAGCACCCTCAAAAAGATGATTCCTCCACAATACATTCACTGTGGCAATCTGCTTGTTTCTCAGCCGCTTGACCTGTCTGTCTAAGATCTCAACAGGTACCTCCTGATAGGACATGTCTTCATCAAACCCCAAACCTTCCATAGGTAGAATCGATGCTGGATCACCTAGGCACTTCTTTAACATGGATACATGAAAGACTGGATGGACATAAGCTAGCTCCGCAAGCAATGCTAACTCATAGGCCACCTCACCCACACGCTGTAGGATCTCAGATGGCCCAACATACCTCAGACTCAACTTTCCCTTCCTGCCAAACCTCATCACCACCTTCATAGGTGATATCTTCAAATAGACCTGGTCACCAACACCAAACTGTAAGGGCCATTTTCTGTTGTTTGCGTACGAGTTCTGTCGACTGTAAGCAGTAGTCAACCTGTCCCTAATCACTCTGACATTCTCTAAGGACTCATGAATGATCTCTGGACCCAAAATGGATGACTCTCCAACCTCGAACCACCCAACTGGATACCTACACCTCCTACCATACAGTGCCTCAAACGCTGCCATCCCAATGCTGGAGTGATAACTGTTATTATATGAGAACTCTATCAAAGGCAGATGGTCGTCCCAACTACCTCTGAAGTGAATCACACACGCTCTCAACATGTCCTCCAATGTATGAATGGTGCGCTCTGCCTGCCCATCAGTCTGAGGATGAAAGGCAGTACTATGTTTTACCTGCGTGCCTAAGCTCTTCTAGAAGGATCTCCAGAAATGTGAAGTGAACTGAGCTCCTCTATATAAAATGATAGAAAAAGGAATCCAATGCCATCTCACAATCTCATCAATGTAGAGTCTCGCATAATCCTCGGCTCTGTAATTAGACTTCACAGGGATAAAGTGGGAAGACTTAGTCATCCTGTCCACAATAACCCATATGGAGTCATGCTGTCTCCTAGTCCTCGGAAGACCAACCACGAAGTCCATATTAATGGCCTTCCACTTCCAAGTTGGAACCTAAATAATCTGAGTAAGACCGCCAAGCTTAAGATGTTCTGCCTTAACCTGCTGACAATTAGGACACTTGGTCACATATTCTGCAATGTCCTTCTTCATGCCATCCCACCAATAAATCTGCTTAAGATCATGATACATCTTGGTGTAACCTGGATGTATGGAGTATCTGGAACCATGGTCCTCTGCAACAATCCTGGTCCTCAAATCATCCACATCTGGTATATACAGCCTGTCCTGGTACCTAAGTACGCCGTCACCTCCCAAAGCAAAAGACTCATTCATCTTCATCAACACTGATTCCTTCAGCTCCATCAACACAGGATCCAGATGCTGACCCTGCTTGACTTCAACTACCAAGGATGATTCAGAACTAGAATGAACTGAAATACCCCCACTAGTATAGTCAATCAAACGCACACCCAATCTGGCCAGTCTGTGTACATCTTTCACAAACTCCTTATTCTCATCCTCAACGTGGGCTGTACTTCCCATGCTCATCCTGCTCAAAGCATCAGCTACAACATTAGCCTTACATGGATGGTAGTGGACATTCATATCATAGTCCTTCAACAGCTCAAACCATCTCCGCTGACGTAGATTCAACTCCCTCTGCATGAACACGTACTAGAGACTCTTGTGGTCTGTGAACACATCCACATGCAATCCATACAAGTAGTGCTTCCACAGCTTCAGTGCAAACACAAAAGCTGCCAACTCCAAGTCATGAGTGGGGTAATTCTTCTCATGAACCTTGAGCTGTCTGGACGCATAAGCTATCACCTTACCACCCTGCATAAGAACACAACCCAAACCAACCCTAGATGCATCACATTAAACAGTGTAATTCTCACCACACTTAGGCAAAGTAAGCACCAGGGCTTAAGTGAGTCTGTCTTTGAGCTCCTGGAAACTCTTCTCACAAGTCTCCATCCATTCGAACTTGGATTTATTCTTAGTCAAAGCTGTCAGTAGGGCAGCAATGGAAGAAAAACCCTCCACGAACCTGTGGTAGTAACCATCCAATCCTAGAAAGCTAAGGATATCGTTGGGAGTAAGAGATTTTGGCCAGTCATTCACAGCCTCAGTCTTCCTGGGGTCCACCTCCACACCCTGATCGGACACAACATGACCCAGGAAGGTCACTGATCTAAGCCAGAATTCATACTTGCTGAATTTGGCGTACAACTGATGTTGTCTAAGTACCTTCAAGGTTAGTCTCAAATGCTGTTCATGCTCTTCCTTGGTCCTATAGTAGATGAGGATGTCATCAATGAATACTATGATGAAAGAATCAAGGTATTCATGGAAGACTCAGTTCATGAGGACCACAAATACAGCTGGTGCATTAGTGAGACCAAATGACATGACTAAGAACTCATAATGACCATAACGGGTACGAAAGGCTGTGTTTGGGATATCTCCTTCCCTTACCCTAAGCTGATGATACCCTGAACGAACATTAATCTTAATATACATGAGACTTTACTCTTTGTGAATTTCTGTTTCATACTTACTCTGGATAATGCATATTAGTCAAGCTTATCTGAAGCTTCATATTTGAGATTGAGGAACTTCCTTCTCAATCGCACTTAACTTGATGCACCTCACAACTCATGCAACACAAAAATCATGTCCACGCTATACAAACATAGCAACATGACATGCAAACATGAATTCATTTTAACTCTAACTTATTCGGAAATTTAACCTTACTACCCAGTTTTGATAGTCTATGGTAGTCTAGCATTTATGAAGTAATCCATACCTAAGCCATCTCCTTGAGCCAGTGAGCAGCCAACTTATCCTTCTCCTCTTCATCAATACTCATAGCAGGCTTTAGAACCTACCATGCACTCACCTACATGCGAACAACCACTCTTATCAAACGTCTTTCGTTCACGCTGGGCATTTCTATCACTACCGCTTCTTGGGAAGGCCAGATCTTGAGTCTGGCGCCTCAGACCACTTGCCCATCCTAATCCTTGTGTGTATTCTTTTATGCGCTCACACAAGAAGGAAGTTAGATACTTAGAATGACACAAAGTGTCAAAGCTCTAGATAGCATGATAAGATCAGAAGAAGGGAAATTTTCCTACGCATCATGCAGTCTCTAATTCAGGATAGTGGTGCACTTCACTACCATGACTTAGAAACTTCTCAATATGGTTGATGTGAACTTATTATTCTCAAATTTTGACCTAGTGCTCTGATACCAACTTTTTCACGATTGGAGTTTAGACCCCAGGAGAGACCGGCGTCGTTGACCTCTCAGAGGTCGCAGACAAGCCTACATACGTCATTCTTACTTCATCTAGGTTAATTTTAGTGGAAAATTTGAATTTTTATTCCTTAACATGCATGTATATCATTCTACTTAAATTCATATACGTTCACAACCAACCATCTAACATTAAGATCATCAACTAAAAGAAATAGTTCATAATTACATTAAACGTATTTTTGCCAAAACGGCACCAATACAAAGTCTGAAATGAAAGTGGTAAGAAACACTAGTGGAACATGCTCCACTAGCTAAAGCCTACATCTAAGCTAGATAATAACGGTAGATATCCTCGAAATCATGAGGGCCTAGCAAGTCCAGATGAAAGCTCCACGTCCGGATAGCTGCAACGTCAACATGTAAGCTCTAGCGTCCACCTGTGCCTGCACCTAAAAATATAGAGTTGTATGGGATTAGTACACACTTGTACTAAGTATGGGTATATTCAAGCACACACCAAGGACATGCATGAGTAATAATAGCTCTTTCCTAACAACATGATTTATGGAAAGTCAAGTCAGTAGACTTGCCAAATTTGGATTAGGAAAGTTAGTGGACCTGTCAAATTTGGATTTGGAAAGTCAGTGGACTTGCCAAATTGGATTAGGAAAGTCATGCCATGAGAGTAACATACATCATCATATGAATCATATTGCACACAGTACATAACATCTTACACATAGCACATACATATTGTATATAGCACATAACATCTTTCATATCATTCGTTCATATTCCATGACACCTTCGAATCATAGACTTAACATTAAGACTTCCCAAAATGAGGACTCAACATATGAGGCTTCAACTAGGGAGCCTTCTTTAGCAAACACAAAGTCTGTTTATTTCATTCATGCATACTCCATTTCATTTCATTCATAGGCTAGTGTAAACACCAGCTATACCTAGGATGTATTTTAAGACTTCCATCGGGTTCGCTGTGCAATGACCAAGAATGACCTAGTGTAATTACTTAAGTCTAACTCACCTCTTGATTATCCTATCCTAACACCTTTGGTATCATTCATTTCATTATGTGCATCATTGGAGGCTGGCCTCATTGATTCATTAGGGAACTTTAACTTTAACCGACATAGATCATGTGAGCATCATGAAATCCAGTTTCTCCCCCACACCAAAAAGAGGTGGAATCACCGGCCAAAGTGACCCAAAACATGCTAGCGTACATGGGAATTGAACCCCTCTAGATCCCTATATTTACAGTATAGGTTTGAAGACTAGTAGATATAAGGAGACCCATACCCATCATGCCGGAAAGTCTCATCTCATGAGAGTTACGTGAACCTCTGCCCTTCCTAAAATAAGGCATCACCGCTCATAGCTAGCCTATCGGTGCTCAGTATAAAGTTCCATTACATTAAACTCATACTTCATGGAAGCTGGCTTCTAGTATGAGGACATCATAGCTAAATAGATGATTTCTCATCTCATCGTTAGTATTAAGTATACATTATTCTCAATACTTTCATTAGAGTGTTCATAGAGACTGGTCTCTTAATTAACTTTACACTCTCATAGGTGAGTACGTTTTGGTAACATTTACTTAGGCTCATTTGAGATTGCTCTCATCTTTCACATTAGCCTATTATATTGTTGTCACCACATTCATTAACTTTAGCACATTTTCTCTTCATATTTACTCACCCCTTTTTACGTGAATGTTCATTTCATCATATGCCAATGCACTTGGCCATTAGTGTGTTTCGCACTCTTACTTAACCCTTCTAGGGATTCATCATTTCATTGTTCATTTCATCATATGCCAATGCACTTGGCCATTTAGTGTGTTTCACATTCTTACTTAACCCTTCTAATGTTTCATCATTTCATTACATACATCTTAGGTTCACTTACTTTAAACGTATACTAGACTTATAGGTCTATACATACAAGCCATGAGGCTTCATTCATAGTTCGTTTAAGTGATTCATATCTTTCTAAGATTATGTGGTACAATACTTATGCATTTTGTCAGTATGCCAAGATCTCGATTTCTATCTATGTAGGCAACATTATTTTTGAACATTTATTCACGTATGACTTATGTATCAATACAAAATTTGGGCAAGGGAACCCGATTTCGAATTTCTTGGACAACACTTACATTTTTATTTATTTTGGTTTAATCCACACGGCTTGGGGACCCAAGGTCGAACCCCAACACCTTCATTTCCTTTTAATTTATTTTCTTTAAACTTTCTCTTCCTTGGCCGAGGGGTTGTGGGATCGAACCCACACAGCCCCTTTTATTTTAATTTAGTTTTCTTTGACTTTTTCTGAGTTGACCATGATGGTGTGGGATCGAATCCCCACAGCCTCACTTTATTTTTCTCTTTAATTCCCTTAATCAACTTAGAGGTCGTGGGTTCGATTCCCACACGCCTCAATATTTATTTTCTTTTAATTTCCTTATGTCTGACTGAGAGGTTGTGTGTTTGAATCCCACTCCTCTCATTTCCTATTTTCATAATTTCATTTTCCATCCAAGACCACGGTTCGAATCCCCCTCACCACATTATTTTAACTTACTTATTTTCATGATTTTTAACATAGTGAGGTCATGGGTTCAATCCTCCATGACCTCACTTGTTTTAATTCATTTTTCACAGCATTTTGAACTACTTCAACTTGACCGAAATTCATCAACTTGTAGCTGGAAATTTTGTAATTTTTCAGCATCTTTTTCATCAAGTTACACGTTAGTTCTTAGGGAGATTTCATGGTTCATTTAGAACGTCTTTAGGTGCATATTCATGTATTAATTTAGCCATGAGTTTATCCCTCAAATTAGCCATATTACCCTTCATATGAACATCACGATTTACATAAGTTTGTGCACGTAAAAATACAACCATAACATTACATTTTTTTGAGCCTTAAACCCGAGAGTCATATGTCACGGCCAATATTTCACACACATGCACATATTTTCGGATAAACATAGATTCATACGATTCCAAACACACATTCATGAACATATTCATCACGAAAATACATTACATGCCTAATATCTACCAGCAAACATACCCAACCTACGAATCAATGGGAGCTAGTGATAGGGACAAGCAACGGGGAACAATCATAGTTTTCGGATTAGAATATACTGAACCTTAAGGGGTCTCTTGGGAAAGGGACCAAGAGAGAAGACAACCCATACCTTTTATGACGTTCAAGACTTGAAGTTGCTGCCCAAACCTTCTCCAAAACTCACGTCCAATCCAAGTTTCAACACCAAACTTTCAACGGAAAAACCCTCTCTTTGCCTAACGTGTTTGATTAGTTGTTTGTTTATAATTTTTGTTGTGAGTTCTTCAAGTGTGAAGAACTTCAATAAATTTTTTGTTCTTCTGGTTGTTTAGGCAGAGAGAAAATGTGAAAGAAAAGAGAATGAGAGAGACGTGAGAGAGTAGTTTTAGGATTAGGAGTTTTTGTTTGGGAATTAGTCAAACTAGGACTCCTTATTAATTTAGTTAAAAATCTGATTTTTTTCTTAAACCAGCTAACAAATATATATTAATTATATTAATTTACCAACTTACATAAAAACAATTTAAATCATCGCTTCCACCTAGGTTCGAACCCGGGTGGAGCAAGACTTAACTCAAAAAAGCCAATTTTTGTCCCTCTCTCCCCAAAACCCCCCTCCACCTTATTAATTAAATAATTAATTATATATTTAGGGTAATTACGATACTACCCTTAACCTGGAAAAAGACTATTTTACCCCTAGACCCTCCAAACCTAAGATTTTCCCTTTTTAAGTCCGGTAAAGACTCATTCGAGTAAATCTTTGTATTGGAGAGCCCTACATTGATGGACCCAACCTTTTATAGATCAAATAACTCCCCAAGTTAGTTGGCTTGGCTGTAGCAAGGTTCAGAGGTCTGGTTCTACGCACATCAATCTGTGTGAACCCGGTCTAATCGTAGGCATTTTAGACACATTAAGCATTACTTAACATATCCATTTTTAGGGTTGTTACATACCATACCAGAGTATGAGGATCCAACTACATCTTCCTCCTCACATGTAGCCATAGGTCCTCCAGTTGGTCTAGATCCATACACCAACTACAACATTAGTCCCTCTAGCTCGAGTCCAGAAGTTATAGGCACAGATTGCCCCCATGCCCCATCACTTTCAGCCGTGGATGCAGAAGTCCATTGCAGAGGAAGAGGACCACATAGAGAAGCTTGTAGCCAAGAAGGCGGAGCTGCAGATTCAGGCAGTGCACAATCGCCTTGATACATTCGAGGTGCGTGTTCTAGCATGACCAGCCCCCGTCACTGACCTCAATGCCAACCAGAATAAGTTGGCCAGCCTACGAGCCGACGTTGGTGCCATATAGGAGATGCAATGGGATAACCTAGAGGGTTCCCCAAAATATCTAGATGAGGACATTGTACTTGAGGCCCTATTCAAGGGACTTGCTAAGCCACAACCGAGCCACGTGTTCGTAGGAAGGGGCACCCTTCCAGCCGCACCACTGAGGCTGGTGATGACGCCAGTGCAAGAAAGAGAGATCGGACAGAGCTGGAGTAGGCTAGGAGGGCCTCGTTTGTAGATGAGGATATATGCCAAAAGAGGGCCCAAGAGATAGCTTATGGGGAATCCAGTTCTAGGCTAGTGAGCGGAGCGAGGAGAACTAGTGATTGAGCATAGATAGAGGTGGATGGAATTACTGATGGTGCCATCCTTAGAGATATGGGAACTATTGATGGTGTCCCAGTTGATGATCCTCCGGGTTTCGGGAAAGCAAACCTATCCGCTTGTTGAGAGTTAATTAGCGCTATGCGCTACCTGTTTTGCTTTTGTAACAACCCAAAAGTACCCCCTAGAAGAAGGGAGCACCCTTAGGTCGGAACAATTGCGTACTTAACCATTCGGAGGTCTTGTACAAGCCTTAGCTATCATTCATTACATAAGACATGAAAAGTAGTGTGTAATTAGAACTTTTTAGGAATAGAATATTAAAGGAAACATCTTTCATAAAAGCTAAGGAGAAGTCTCATCGTCACAAGTCATCTTAAAGACATGACATAAATATCTTAGGACACGACCCTTTTACATTAAATGAAAATTCATAATAAGTATTAATGATAGAAATTAAAAAATAGAACTACGCCCTCGGATACATTAAGACATACTTAGTCTTGAGATTAGATACCCAAGTTTTCCTTCTAGAATTTTTCTTGCCTCCAACCTATACTTATAGAGTATAGAAAAGTATGGGGTTAGTACAAAGCAATGTACTAAATATGGCATATGCAAAAACATCCAAAAAGGAATATTTTAGTAAAATAAGCTTTCATGAAAGTTAATATAGTACAAGAATCATCATTAATCACATAATATAGAACTCTCATAATTTTTTAACCAAAATATGACATTAAAGTAAACTCAAGCACATTACAGTTAACACAGTGACATTACAGTGAACTCATACCAAACACAATGAACTCATTTCCTTTGAGGTTTCACTAACACAGTTATCGTAATACTCACTACGGTAAGACATGAAGTAAACTCCCTTACACCCCCTTAAATACACACCAAAGTGATCCTTAAGACTACCAACCATAGTCTTACCTCACACGGTAAACAAGTCCACACTCTTGTCTAGACATTTGAAGGACATTCATACATTAAGGACTTTATGTAAGTGCCCTTCTTCAATAGGACTTGTAAGTTACACTAAGTGTAATGTGAGAGTAGCATCTCGTACTACTACTCCTACTTAGTGCTCCTTGAGGATTCCCTTGGATTAAGCACACTACATTAGTCATTCATAACTTCATTGCATAAAACTTTCCTTTAACATGCTTCCTTACCATTAGACCTTAAGTAATCTAACTTCATTTACACCATATGATATCTCGTTCATACACTTCATATAAAACACACCAAGACTCCCCTTTCGGAATGTCTACTTAGTGCAATGGATAAATAGCGTCCCATACCACCACCTACCCTAAGTAGTACATTCTTTTAGGAGACTTAGTTCATTAATTCTTTTATGTGAGATGGCTTAACTGACATAGACCATGAGATCTAGACATGGAATCCCAATATTAGCCCTTATCGGATGAGGGATCCCCACTTGCCTAGGGTAGGGTAATTCTCTTAGCTTTTACATGGCTTTTCCAATAGCTAAACCTATATGGACGCATAGTTAAGGGATTAGGAGATTGCTACTAAGTAAATTATTCTCTACTAACGAGGAGTACACATCTCAAGAGGTATATTAGAATACAACATCTCAACTCACGAAGTGTAACCATCCCTTCTTCATAACCTCTCGGTGCTAAGTATAACTCCCCACGGAATCTCAACATTATATACTATAGGTTAAGGATAGCTAGTGGACACCACATATCAACTCCCTAAGGGAACCTATCGTCCTACCTATCTTAGAATTCTCATGGGAGATAGTGAGGTTGCTACTAAAAACTTCATCTCAACTCACGAAGAGTGTGTACCCAAAAACTCCCCTTATTCACATTTGATAACTTCATTAATTCGTGTGTGAGTGTATATGTGAGCACACCTTTCACCTAATCACCATTTCATCAACATTGAATTCTAAAAATACTTAAACCTTAATTAATCATATTTCACAGTTAAACATGCTTCACATAATCATATAGTTCCTTATAACATTATCTCTAGCATACTTCACATAACAAGATTTATAAAGCACATCAACAATAACAACATCATTATCATCATACTTAACATAATATGCCTTCATGAGCTTATTCACAATACACAAGTAGATTCACATTCATATACTCAAGTAAACACCGCCACCAAAGGTGGACCATACCATTCAAGAGCATTTCATAATAAGAGTTAAATAATGAGACCAACTTACCATTCATCCAAGCTTCCAACACCTTGTCGTAATTTACTCAATAATTCATCATAAAGTAGCCCTTAGGGCAGTAACTAGACCATAATATCAACATGAAGAAACCAAATCTCAAACACTACACAATCATATTCATTTAACCCATTTCTTAAGCTAGAAATTGGAAATATGCAAAAGCATGAATTCATTAGGGTTTTGATGTTAAAATCACCAACTAACACTAAAAACAACACATTTGAATCATTAAAACATTTTTATATGATGACCCATGCTTAGAGTAAAAAATAGAAGTAGATAGAGTTTGAAAATCCGTTTTTTTAAAATCTTTTAGAAATGACTCCTTGAATGGAAGAGAGTTCAAGGATGACTACCATAACTCAATGAGAAGGAAACCCACAAATTTTTATGAAGAACACGTCCACCACCAGACCTCCAAACCTTCCTTGAGTCCAATTTTCTATTGGGTTTTGAGAGAGTCTTTCTTTAGAGAGAGAGTTTGAATATTTGAAATTAGGGGTCTTGTCTAGGTCTAGCACTTAAAACAAATAAAATATAATTTTAAAACCCTAAAAATATTATCCTAGGTTCATAAAAGACTTGGAGTGAGTTTACAAAACACACCAAGTCAAGGCAGCAGCGTCCAACAGCTTTTTGCAGGACCAACCAACGCCCCTTTACTAACGGGCCATTGCCCAGTCGACGACCCTTAGATGGGGTCCGTCGATTAAGGTGAGACTCCATTTTGTGCAGTCTTTGCTATCCTTTCAGGGACAATCGACGTCCAAGGTCGACGGGCCGTCGGTTGACCAACAGTCCATCCCTTGTGGCCGTCTTTGGTCACTGCTTGGCAGTATCCTGCAAAATGGATGGGGTCCTCTTCTTGGACCCCTCGTGGGTCCTAAGTGGGATCATACCCGGACGTTAAACCCCGATACGTATTCGTCTAGGCCTTAGGGACATCCCACATCAATTTTAATCAAAACAAACATGTAAAACTCGCTCAAACACATGAAGATACGCAAGCACTTTCTAAGGCATACCTTCCGAACGTCATCGACGTTCTTGGACGTTTCACCTCCAAATGTCACCAAACATCACACACTGCCTAAGAAAATCATTATAACTCATTTTAACACAAAATTTACTCATGAAATATTTATGAAGCTCTAGTTCACCTTAGTTCGTTTTAGGGTATTACATTATCCCCCACTTGGAACTACATTCGTCCTCAATTGACACTAAACTCTTTTAAGAAAATTTAGGACTTAATAGCAGAATATAACACACCAAATCAAGTCTCAAACATTATATTCAATGAACCAAACTTACAAGGAACACAAACTACACATTGACATGGATTAGCTATGCAACACACGCAACTTTATTTTAAAAAGAAATTTCCAAGTTCAAGCACACACTTAATTCTTAATTTATGGAGGAACTACCTTATCCATCATTGGACATGCTCATAAAAATAATTTTTAAACACATTGAAACCATTATTCATGAAAATGCAATTTTTTCTCAAACTTTAAAATTTTATAGTGACCATCACTATCATACAGTGAAACATGCATGAAATTTCCACAATTTCTCCTATAAGCAATTTGTCAAGAAAGCATGAACTTAAGAAGTACAAAACCATATAAACTTATCTTATAACATAAATACAAAAACCATAAAGGGTTATGACTTACCGGGACTATAAAATCCGGATTACTTCTCCCTCCTAGCCCCCATCCCATAGGGAGAGTTCTTCTTTGGATCATTAGGATCTAGACCACCTTGAGGAGCTTGATTGACCTCTTTCCATTTTACCTTGATGTTAGGGCAGTCCCTCATATTGTAATTCTTACTAGCACACGCAACCACCCATTCTGGCAAGACACTTACAAAAATGTTGCTTCCCACAAGTACCACATCGAGGCCTCTCAAAAGTATGGCCACCTCCTTTGGAATTTCGGTTGGAAACTTTATCCTTGTTCCCCATGCAAGATTCTTGGTGATAGAAGCTCTTCTTTGATTTTGGTTGGCTTGATTCATCAAACCTAAGCCTCTTCCCCTCTTGTCTTATCTCCTTAATGTTGGACTCCTAAATTTGTTGTGCATACACCATGAGTCTACAGATATCCATGTCATTAAGGAGCATTGCCGTACGACACTCCTTTTCCACCAATCTAGTTCATCCTAGACCTAGGGTTGGCTACCATGGCGGGGCATACTTAGAGAGTTGGGTGAATTTGAGAGAGTACTCTTTTACACTCGTTCCCCCCTTGCCGAATATTCATGAATTCAACCATCTTCTTCTCCCTCCACTCTAAGGGAAAGAAACTATCTATCAAAAGCCTATTCGAACACTTCCCAATATATCAGACCATCCCTTAAGGGTCTCTCATCCCTCCATTGCTCAAACCACACTTGAGCCACATCCTTGATTTGGTAAGCGGCTGGCTCTACTCTCTCCTTAGGGGTCACACCCATAGCATCCACCACCTTGAATATCTCATGTATGAAGATTCGTGGATATTCATCCACCTTAGTTCCATGAAAAGTAGGAGGGTTCATCCTCATGAAATCCCAAATTCTAGAAGCAGGAGTACTAAGATTAGGTTGAGGTCTATCTCCTTGGTTAACTTGGGCAACAAAATGATTAGTGACGACTTGATCTTGAGCCATCATGAGTTGGGTCAAATTCATTAGGGCATCCCTAAACTATGCATTAGTCATATCCCCTTCAACAAAGGGAGTTTGAGGAGCTTTAGGCATAGGGGGCATTTGAGGTCCTTGGGGTCCTTGAAGTTCCGTAAGGGGAACCGCCTCATTCACATTCTCATGGCCAACTATAGGGACTTGGTCAACATGGGGAGGGATCCTCTCATTAGCTACACTTTCCTCCTTCCTTCTAACGGTTTCTCTCCTCGTATTCATGTCCTATAAACACAAATAGAAGAGGTTGAGAAAGATATCTTATAGAACTCAACTCTAAGGAATGACATTAGAATAATGAAAAAGTGAAACTTCTATCATCTTATAGCCTCTCACTCATCGATGTGTCGCAACTCACATCGTTGAATAAGACTATACTAGGCGTGGCTTGTCAGACTTTAGACCCTAAACTATTTGCCATAAACTTATGATCTGATACCAAGTTACCCTAAAGTACACCCTAGAAGAAGGGAACGCCCTTTGCGTACTTGACCTTTCGGAGGTATTGTATAATCCTTAACTATATTTCATTACATCAGACATAAAAAGTAATTCGGAATTAAAACTTTTCACGAATAAAATGATAAAGGAAACATTTTTCATGAAAGCTAAGGAGAAGTCTCATCGTCACAAGCCATCATAACGACACTACATACATATCATAGGGACATGACCCTTTTACATTAAATGAAAATACACAATAAGTCTAAATGATAAAAACTATGAAATTGAACTGTGCCCTCGGATATATGAGGACATGCTTAGTCTTGAGAGAGTAGACTCCCAAGCTTTGCCTTCTAGACTTCTTCTTGTCTCCAACCTATACTTATAGAGTATAGAAAAGTATGGGGTTAGTACAAAGCAATGTATTAAGTATGGCATATGCAAAAAACATGCAAAAAGGTACATTGTAGTAAAATAAGCTTTCATGCCAAAATAAATAAAACCTTCATGATTATAGAGTTAAAATAGTACAATAATCATAATTAATCACATAATACAGAACTCTCATAAATTTTTAACCAAAATATGACATTACAGTAAACTCAAGCACCTTACAGTTAACACAATGACATTACAGTGAACTCATACCAAACACAATGAACTCATTTCCTTTGAGGTTTCACTAACACAGTTATCCTAATACTCACTAGGGTAAGACATGAAGGAACCTCCCTTACACCCCCTTAAATACACACCAAAGTGATCCTAAAGACTACCAACCATAGTCTTCCCTCGCACGGTAAACAAGTCCAAACTCTTGTCTAGACATTTGAAGGACATTCATACATTAAGGACATCATGTAACTGCCCTTAACCAATAGGACTTGTAAGTTATACGAAGTGCAATGTGAGAGTAGCATCCCATACTACTACTCCCACTTAGTGCTCCTTGAGGATTACCTTGGATTAAGCACACTACATTAGTCATTCATAACTTCATTACATAAAAGTTAGCTTTAACATGATTCCTTGACATTATACCTTAAGTCATCTAACTTCATTTACAACACATGATATATCGTTCATACACTTCATATAAACCACACCAAGACTCCCTTTTCGGAATGTCTACTTAGTGCAATGGATAAATAGCGTCGCATACCACCACCTACCCTAAGTAGTACATTCTATTAGGAGACTTAGTTCATTCATTATTTTGTGGGGGGATAGCTTAACCGACATAGACCATGAGAGATAGACGTGGACTCCTGATATTAGCCTTTATCGGATGAGGGATCCCTACTTGCCTAGGGTAGGGTCATTCTTTTTGCTTTTACATGGCTTTTCCAGTAGCTACACCTATGCGGGCGCATAGTTAAGGGATTATGAGATTGCTACTAAGTAACTCATTCTCTACTAACGAGGAGTACACATCTCAAGAGGCACATTGGAATACAACATCTCAACTCACGAAGTGTCACCATCCCTTTTCACATCCTCTCGGTGCTAAGCATAACTCCCCACGGAATCTCAACATTATAAACTATAGGTTAAGGATAGCTAGTGGACACCACATCTCAACTCACGAAGTCCACCCATCATTCTACTTATCTTAGAAATATCTTGGGAGATAGTGATGTTGCTACTAAATACTTTATCTCAACTCACGAAGAGTGTTCCTTTATACATTATCTCTAGCGTACTTCACATAACAAGCTTCATAAAGCACATCAACAAGAACAACATCATTATCATCATACATCGTATAATATGCCTTCATGGCCTTATTCACAATACACAAGTAGATTCACATTCATATACTAAAGTAAACTCTGCCACTAAAGGTGGACCATACCACTCAAGAGCATTGCATAATAAGAGTTAAAGAATGAGACCAACTTACCATTCATCCAAGCTTTCAACACCTCTTCATAATTACCCAAACAATAATCATAAATTAGCCCTTAGGGCAGTAGCAAAACCATAATATCAACATGAAGAAATCAAAGCTCAAACACTACACGGTCATATTCATTTAACCCATTTCTTAAGCTAGAAGTTCAAAATATACATAAGCATGGTTCATTAGGGTTTCGATGTTAAAATCACCAACTAACACTAAAAGTAACACATTTGAATTGTTAAAACATTTTTATATCAACACCCATGCTTAGAGTAAAAAATAGAAGAAGATAAAGTTTGAAAGCCCTTCTTTTGAAATCTTTTAGAAATGACTCCTTGAATGGAAGAGATTTCAAGGATGACTACCATACCTCAATGAGAAGTAAAACCACTAATTTTGATGAATAACACGTCCACCACCATCCCTCTAAGCCCTTCCTTGAGTCCAAGCTTCTATTGGATTTTGAGAGAATCTTTCTTTAGAGAGAGTTTGGATATTTGAAATGAGGGGTCTTGTCTAGGTGTAGGACTTAAAGCCAATTTAATATACTTTAGAAACCCAAAAATATCATCGTAGGTTCATAAAATACTTGGGGTGAATTAACAAAATACCCCAAGTCAAGGCAGCAACATCCATTAACTTTTTGCAGGACCAACCTATACCCCTTCATAGATGGCCCGTTGCCCAGTCGACGCCCCTTTAGATGGAATCCTTCTATTGGGTATGAGCCACCATTTTGTGTAGGCTTTGATATACTTGCAGGTCCAATCGACTCCAAAGGTCTACAGGCCATCGTTTGACCAACAGTCCATCCCTTATGGTCGTCGTTGGTCACTGCTTGGCAACATCCTACCAAAGGGATGGTGTTCTCTTCTAGAGCCCCTCGTGGGACCTAAGTGGGGTTATACCCAGACTTTAAACCCCTATACATAGTCTTCTAGGTCGTAGGAACATCCCATATATATTTTAATCAAAATGAACACGTAAAACTCGCTAAAACACATGAAGACACTCAAGCACGTTCTAAAGCATACCTTCAGAACATCATGGACGTTCTTGGACGTTTGACCTCCAAACGATACCACACTTCACACACTGCCTAAGGACATCATTATAACTCATTTTAACACAAAATGTACTCATGAAACATTTACGAAGCTCTAGTTCACCGTAGTTCATTTTAGGGTATTACAACTTCACCTACTACCCTATTTTATTAGATTTCTAATGCATTGGGGACAATTGCATATATTTTTTGTTGGGGGTGGGGTAAATGGAAAGTGAGTGGTATGATAAAGTTTGATGTGCTCTTTTCCCCCAAGAGACTGCTTAAATATTTGTTGAACCGGCATGTCTTAGTGAGTACAAGTATAGAAGCATGTAAAAAGGCATGATGGATAATACAAATGATACCCTGTCTACTATAGTGCTTGCATGTATAGGTTAAGATAAGTTGAATGTGTTGGATCTAATAATGACATAAAAAGGAACCCACTGAATGACTTTCAACTCCACTGCATGACCTTCAACTAAAACCTGAATTGGGAAATATGATAATTTGATAGTACAACGATGTGCCAAGAGAGTGTGAAGAGATTGGAATGTTACACAGTTGGTACCTAACTAGAACTTGTCTGGTTAGTCTTGGGAATGGTATCTATGTTAGAAGCTAGGAAGTGATCACAGGCCCTTGTTCGAAACAGCCATATCCAGCCTAAAAAAAGTTGACCAAAACAAAATAATTGTCCCTTTTGATCCAAATAAGTTGAGCTTATAATAGTATAATTTTTTTTATTCACCAACTCACCTTCCTAAGGTGTAATGTTTTGGACCCAATGCCTCCTTGGACATGTGCACCTCGACTTATGCCAAAAGCCTAAGTTGAGGGTGGCTAATGCAGAAAGAGACCTCGTCTTGGCTCTGAACCAACCTTGGGTATTGTGGACCTCAACCCGTGGAAAAGCCATTAGTTGAGGGTGGCTATTATGAGTGAGGACCCAAAAATGGGTATGAAAAGAGTTGGATGTTGAAAAGAAAAGCTTAAGTAAGCAAAAGATGTGACTTACCAAAACAATAAAAGAACAGTTGAAAAAGAAAATAATTAAAATAAAATAATTAAAATAAAAGAGAAAAGTGTTTTATGAAAAAATAGATGCAAAACAAAAGTGAATCAATATTTAAAGGGAAATCAGACAAAGAAGAGAAGAGAAGAGAATTAGGGGGTCAAAAGCAATGAAAAGAGGTAGAAAGCTTAGCGCTATTGTCAAGGAGGGAAGAAAGTCACTAAATTTACCCAAATCTACCACACCTGACCCTGAGCCTACGTTACAAGCCAAGAAAGTCCTGCCGTGATCCTAAAGTCTAGTGTGGTAAACCTAAGCAGCAAAAATAAGGGCAAGCCTATGGCATGACGCACTAACTATAGTTGAAATTTTTCCTAAGTCCGACTGTTGAAACAAAGATCCTTGTATACAAAGTGCATAATCATTGTGTGAAAAATGAGGATTTCTTTTGTAGTGAGGGCACTAGCGTAACACTTCAAAAATCCAAGTCATGTTCTAGAGCCTAACATAAGTGTCATAAGCTCTAGACACTATTTTAAGGTTCATTTAATGAATATAATTCATTTATGAAGTCTAGAAGCCAAAACGTCCAAGAACGTCCATGACGTCCGAAAACTAGTTCAAGGATGTACTAGCTACCTTAGCCTATTTGACTAGCTACTAGAAGTCAGAAAATGATGAAAATTGGTGGAAAAGTGTCTAACATGTGTTTAATTTTATTCATGTTCGAAACGTCCAGGTACGACTCCCCAAGGACCAACCAAGGGCCCTTGAGGAGGACCCTTGCTTTTAGGGTCAATGGACTACCCAAGGCAGTGTGCACAGACAAGTTCCATCGACGGGGCGTGTGACAATCGATGGGGCGCCGATGGAAACCGTCGATGGTCACTTATCCAAAATCCTGGAGGGTTCATTTTGCACAGTCTATGACCAAGACTATGGATGTGCAGCACGGAAGGGCACAGTGGCCGTCGATTGACCCACGATCCGTCGATTGTGGTGTCGTTTGTGGTCGTTGGAATTTGCTGCACGTTTTTAACTAGTTCCAAATAATTAATTATGGGGTTAGGTGGTTAGTTAGGGGTTAAGGGAAGTCTATTAAGTTTATTAACTCACCATATAAATGCCCCAAACCCATTAGATTAACCTAAACTCTCATAACTCACAAACCCAAATTCTCTTCCTTCTCTCTTCTTTCTCTCTCTAGTGAAGAACTCCATTGAAGAACAAACAAGGGGAGGATTTAGGGACTGTAAAGGGACGAATTCACCATCAATTCCTCATCAAACATTAAGGTATGTGATCTAATTCACCTTTGGGACTCCTTTCCCCAAAGGGTTCCTTTAAAGTATTTTCAAAAGTTGAGTTTTCATGTGGGTCTTTCCCAATCTCGAAATTGAAGTTATGAATTGATTAGATTATAATTCCTTTTGGATATTATTAATATATTAACATTTATTCTAACTTAATTATGATATATCTTGATGGTTTAGTCTAGTTTGAAGAATATGACATTCACCCTTAACCCTAGGTTATGATCTTGATATTAATGGTGTAATGTTGGTTCAATTGACTTGATTATTGATGGAATTACTACAGGTGATGTTATTGTATCAATCATGAATAGAATAGGATGAATTATAGTCCTATCATTCTAGTTCTTGAGAAGTTGATCTAGGTTAGGAAGTATGTTGTGAATTGACCTAAGTATATTTTCTTAAGCTATGAACTAGTGATAAATTGTGATGTAGTGATTCAATTAGCCTTTTCATTATGTTGGTTATTGTTTTATGATGAGACTATACCCTAATTGGGTGGAATTAAGTGTTGATGGTAAGACCTTGATGATGGATTATGAAGGAGACTAGGTAAGTCTAATGATCCCCATTCTTTACCTCAAATTATGGTAAATTGTGATTAAATCATGATGGTGTGTTGGATATGCCTTGTATAATGATTCATAGGGTGGTATAATGTTGAATTGAAATGCCTTGACTATGGTTGTGAGGTTGATTAAGATGTAAAAGTTATAATGATGATGATTACTACCGATGTGCCTTATCATGAATGAATATGTAAATGTGCTAACCTCACTTATATGAATTGTAATTAAAGGACTATAATCATGCAATTCCTATTGAGCTATGGTGATGATGATAATTATATAAGGTCTAGACTCTATGACCTACAATAAGTTATGATGATTAATAAAGACATTAAAGACATTTCAAAAGGACTTAGCTTAGCACCACGTGAACTTGACAATGGGAGGTGATGACTTCCTATAGAGGAAGATTCACCCTATAGTTCCACATGTGGTGTTAACTCCTCAAAGAGGGATACTCATCCAATGGATTCCCATGAGAGGAGGTCCCAATTGCCAAGTGGTATGTAGAGGTATTATACCTATCTCTTAGTTCTTGAAATATGTTGCCACCATAGGAAGACTTGCTACTGGATCCACCTAGAAAGCTACGTTTATGTTTGGTTTTACTGTGTCCGGCAGACCAACTTCTATCGGTGTAAGGTTTTACTACACCGGATTCCTCACTAAGCTATTGTGGTCTATGTTTGTTACGGCAAGTGTTCCCTAAACTAAAATGAAGCAATGAAGTATAAACTAACTAGGGTGACTTGAGAGGTTTGACTAAGACTAGGCAGGGGTATGGGACTCTATTTATCCCTTGCATTAGTTTTCCTTTATGGAAGATTTAGAAGGTCGATATTATGTATGTATATGATAATGAATGCAAATGATGATAATATGACGACTTTACATATAAATGATATTATATGGTGATTGACATTTTTATGAACATGTATTTGGTCTATATTGGTAAAGTGTGATATTATGTATTCTTAAAGGTTATGTTATGTGAAGTTGGATATTAGTCATGGTTATTGTTGGGTTACTTGATCAATTAGGGATATGGGGCTTTGCTTGGTCATTGTACCTGTGGACTTTATGAGGATTCATGAGTAGTTATATTGCTTTATTATGATATGATGAACTCTTATTCATGCTTGTGATGTTATTACTTGATGATAGGGTTGTATTAGATTATGGGTTTATTTATGTGGACAATCTTGTTACTTTCTTTGACTTAGTGAATATGTCTGGATGATTGGTATGGTTTGCTTGATTATGCATAAGTCGTTCAAAAGGTAAAATAGCATGTTTTAATGGAATGTCCCTTTTTAACATGATTTGATCTTATGTGTGCATATGATCTCATACTCAGTGAATATGGTGTACTAACCCCATTTTCTCCCATTTTACCTAATATTTTAGGTTCCGGTCGTTGAAGGCTCTTTGAGATGAATTTGAGGTGGATTTGATATTTCTCAATCATTGAAGTGGGTAGGTCCTCACTTTCCGAGGGCGATGCCAATATCGAGCTTATGAAGTTGTTTTAGATTTAAGACTCTTATGTTCTTTCTCTTTTCATTTGAGTACGGATTGTATAGCCTATATGTGGCTCTTTTACATTGATGTATGGGCTATGCCCAATTTGCTATAATCTTGATAGATGGTTATGAGATGATAAAACCTTTAAAGACTATGTTCTATCTTATATATATATATATAGTTATGTGCAATAAAAGTAGAAGACTACGTAATCTTCATATACGAAGGGTCTATGTATAGTCGATACTAATATATTATGTGTATGTAGAGTTCTATGTAAACCTCAATGTATAAGTAATAAAAGTTTTAAGATTTTCCGTATTTTTGACCAATGAATATAATGATGTATGCTAAGAGGCTAGTCTTAGTTCTCAATGAGGACGATGACGCCGATTACGTCTAAGGGTGCTCCCCGTATGTGACAACTAGTTGCATTCTTAGAAAGTTGGTACCTTGGTGAAAGGAAAAATAGTAGAGGTGTCTGTTGCATGGTGAATTTGTGTCATGATGTTATCCACATGAGTTAGCTTGTTGAGCCTAAGAGAGTACGCCTGAACGCAATCAAAGAAAGAGTCAGGATTGACAACCATATGATTGGTAGATCTTAAAGTGTATATTTCTGCGCAAGTTTCGTGTAGGGTCATATTGCATCACTTGAGGACAACCAACAAATTTAAGTTGAGGGCGTTGATGTAACGTGATTTCAAGGAATTTCTAATGCATTTAACTTTAGAGTTCTGTATGTCTAAAGCCTTTTTGTAGTGATTTTAACAAGTTTTGTGTTTTGTTTTGTAGGAACGATGTTCAAGTGGCAATAGAAGAAAATAAATGAAAATAGTGTGGAGCCCTACAGAGGAAATCGACGGTCCATTTTTCAATTGATAGTTTGTCATTCGATCGACGTTCCTTTGTTCAATTGATTGTTCGTCGTTTAATCGACTAACCGTAGATGGTGATCGTAGATAAGCAACTCAGGAACTTGAAGGAAAATCAGGGAAGTCTGACCAAGTATGGAACTAGAAGAGGTAACGACGATCCGTTGATTGAATCGACTAACCGTACTGGTGAACTATTGTTTTGTTCAGAGAAGTTTCCAGTACCTGATAGTGGAAGATTCTATGTATGGAGATACGGAGGAGCATCGACGGCCAGTAGATGGATCCACGGATCGTACTGTTGGACCGTCATTTGATTCAAAGAGGGTGCCATCCGGGGAGAATAAAAGCATTTTTATGTCCTGACTAACGAAAATTGTCTATGGATCGTCGATCGATCGACGGCCCATCAGTTGGTTTGTTGATTTATGTCGCGTACCTGAGAAAAACATTCCTTATTTGAATTGCTTTTTCATTAGGACTTTGTTTTCTATATATAGGGTATTAAACCTCGTTTTTTTGGGTTAGCTACTATTACCTTTGTTCTACTTTGTGTGTTGGAGATTTATTTTTGCAACTTTAGCGACTAATTGATTTCCGGATTTGGTTTGAACGATTTTTCTTGCTATTTCAAGTGAGATTTCTGGGTTTATTATTCTTGTTAAAGCAAGTTCATTAATCCTTCATCTAAAGCTATGAATTGTGATCTCATTAATATGGGTAACTAAATCCACAACTAGGATTGTGGGAACCATGGGTAATTAACAAAGTATAACTAGCAACTAAGCAATTCTTGAATTGTATTTTGCATGCATTGATAGTTCTTTTTTTAGATGTCTTTTAAATGATGGCCAACTTGAGAACTCACCTTATTTTTACCTGCCAGACCAAAGAGGTAGTTAATAGGAAAAGAATTATCAACATAGATTTAGTGTGATACTATATAATAGTCTAGTGTCGATTGTTGCGAAGTAATTACTAAGTTATACATCGATTAGGATGTCTAATATGAGGTAATGGTAAGTGTTAGTAGATTTTACACACATAGACGAACCAAGGTGCGGGGTAAAATTCTCTATATGTCGGACCAAGGATTTAGAGATACCTAACTTATCATTTTGCATTTAATACACTAGGAAAGGACTGTTATTGCTGTGAATACTGCGTTATGAACCTGTGGGGAACATGTATACCCTAGTTACTCTCTCATATTGATAAAGACCAAAGTCTACTTTTGTTTACTTGATAATCATAATGCTTAAGGAATTTATTTCACAAGCCCCCCTTACTTGTTTCGGTAAGACATTGACTAAACAAACACTATTGTGGGTTTAAGTTAAGTATAAACCATTTTCCTCTTGGGATCAACCCCAATGTAGTAGTTGGGTTCTATACTTGATAACAATCGCTTATGCTTCTTTAGGGAGGTGTAATTTGAGCATATCACTTCGTAATCACCTTACAAAGTTGAACCCAATATCTCCCTTTCTTCGGCATAAGACTATACAAAAGACTCCAATCCAGACAAGGAAAATCATGAAGCATCACTCATATAGAAAGGGCAACATCAACTTTCACTATTTACCACATTTCTCCAAAAACCTTTCAAGCCTATATCATAACAATATACCATCATTGCACATAATCATTAAGCAACTCTTTATCCCAAAAAGTACTTCATTCTACCTTAGCAACCCTTATAAGGCTAGAGGTACATCATCACAAAACTTCTCAACATAATTTCTCAAACCTCATAGGTTAAATATTTCCATAATTGTCATCACATCAAACTATTCCATATTCACCTTCACATGCACTCATCTAGTCACAATAACCATAGTAACATCAAAACTCACCTTTCCTCCCTCAAGCCTAAAGATATTATCCCTTCCAAGCAATCACATCTAAAAGACCACCTGACAAGGGCACATAAGAGAGAGATCATATAAAGTTAAACTCTATGGCACAAAACAAGAGTACTGAAGAAGTGAAACTCTATCGTCCTATAGCCTCTCGCTCATAGATGTGTTGCGAATCACAATGATGAACACGACTCTACTAGACGTTGTACTATGAGACTTTTGACCCTAAAACAACTTTCTATAACCACATGCTCTGATATAACGTTTGTCACATCAGAGTAGCACCCATTAGAAGTAACATGGTTTACTTGACCTCTCGTAGGTTGTATACAATCCTATAGACATCATTCATCGCATTATCATAGATATTTAACGGAAATTTTAAAAAATTTCATAGCATAACGTAATTCTAGAACATCACTTTATATATATAAAATCATAAGTACATAATCAGACACTAAGTCTCTTTTGTCATTCTAAACTTGACATCAATAGAATTTCTTGGAGACACGGCCCTTAACAACATAAAAACATAATGTAGAATATTACATAAACTTTTAATAACATCTTGACATGGAATCCTTGAATCTTGAGGACCCATTTTTTGAACCTGGGAAACATTTATCCAAGCTCATCACTTTAAGAAAGATCCTCTAGCCATCACCACCTACACTTTATGTTAAAAGATGAAAAAGAATGGTATTAGTACAAGAATGTAATATGTATGATAATCATGCAAAAACCTGCATTTAAAGAGGTCATTTAGTTAGAAACCATGCATCGTGTCTTTTAGTAAAACTTCATAAAGAATTGATACACTAAGCACAATATAGTACACATACATTACATAGACACTGAAACTATTCCCAACACACATAAGACCATTTAGCATAGTCAGGGTACATTCATTATCTTCATAACACTACCTTTATTTCTTTACCTTAACTCATTTACCTAAAGTAACCCTTAAGTAATACTTGGTAGAATGCATGAATAGTGTCCCATTCCACCATCCACATTCATGTATCACCTTAAGGTCACCGAGGTGAACATTCATAGAGCTTTCATATATTAAATCACATGCATACATTAAGACATAACATATCATGAACATAACCTTCACATAATAACCAACATACTTCATAGTCCTAATACAAAGACTTGTTCTTTCATTATCTCATACTTATAAACCATTTAGTCTTTATACACATATGAAGACATCATCCAAGTCAATACTAGTAATATCATAATAATGAAGTAATAGACAACACTGCATATGTATAGAGTTAATTTCATCAACATAACAAGTATAACCAATAACATGCATATTAAGCAAGACCTTCATCATATAGACAATAAGATCAACACCATATATATCATTATACTTGTAGGTCAATACTACAATGTCATGGAGAAGAGATATATACATATACATATAGAACTCCTTTCGAGAATTCACTTCAAAAGAAACTTGTGCAATGTGTAAGTAAAGTATCATTCCCTACCTTACACTAAGCAAGCTCCTTCAGGTTGTCCTAGTTAAGGTTCATCATATTACTTCCATTGTTCATTTTACATTAGGGAAACTTCGCCTTAACCAACATTAGACCAAGTGAGCTAAACATGGAATTTGGTGTTATCCCCTCACGCCGAAAAGAGGGCATCTTACTTGCCAAGGTAAACATTAGTGTACATATAAAATCTAGGTGTATCCGTTCTCTAAAGTTGATATGGGGGAAACATAGTTAAGTAACTAGGATGATGTTACTAGAAACCCTCTTTATTCTAAATAGCATTGTTCTTTCCACCTCATGAGAACATTGGTGAACCTACCTTCCTTTTGGGAAAGGACACCAATTCGGTGAACCTACCTTCCATTGGAATGGGACACCTCTCACTATCAAGTTCACTCAGTAGTAAGATAACTTTTACTTTATGTAAAGCATTCAAGTCATTATTAAACATTTGTTCATAATATAGGCTTTAGGATATTAACCCCTCATATACATATGCATAGCTCAAATGTAAATGATGAAATTGTCCTTTCATCAAATCTACTCCATGTTAGAATATCCTATCACGTATTAATATACTTCATTCATACATGTGGGTACATACATATGAGAAAGCCTTTCATATAACACATTTAGACATAACATGTTCATACTTCATTAGTCATGTAAAATAAATCATAAGATACTATTAAGATGCATAAGAGGGTCACTTTTAATCCCTCATAACATATAATTATCATCATACCAAATACATCATGTTCATAGCTTAATAATACATTCATACCTTATTCATTTAAAGAAACCACACTAGTAACTATTCCCTCAAGGTCCACATGTGCAATGTATAGGTAAAGTCTCATAACCTTACCTACACTAGTACACCTCTCAAGTTTCCTAGTTAAGATGCATCTTCATACTTTCATTCATTTATTTTACATCATGAACATATTACATTTTGTAGTTATACATGAGATGTGTGTGTATATTGGTCATCATGATCACATAAGAGCACAAACCTAGTTATTTTGGACACTACCATTCATAGGATACCAACACATATATCATGTCCCTCTAGTTATGAACAACCCATTTATAGAGCATTAGGGACTATAGACCACACACCCACGTTACATCATGGGAGACAAGTACATATTAAACATTTGAATATAAGACTACTAACATGCATAAGATCAAACATTCATATAGGGTTACATAGGTAGGGGGTCATTCTATAATGACATTCATCACAACCAAACATATAGACCAAATCTAACCCTTACATCATAATTCACAAATGCTTAACATTATCATTACATCCTAGTCATTGTGCTAGCATTGGAGACTACACAACTCCTTCATAATTATGATAATCATCACATTGAATAACTTTACATATTTTTCCCTCAAGGCTATGATAACAACATACATAGAGATAGAATAGAATGTAAATACCCCCACCATAAGTGGACCATACCACATAATCATCAAGTTTATTAATAAAGACTAGAAATTAGGTCAACTACAATTACGTCCCAGATATGATCACCTTAGATCATTCCTCCCCAATTCATATTAAATTGATATTGATAGCAATTGCAATAAGCAATTTATTACAATCTAATCACAATTCAATTAACATGAAATCAAGATCACAAGACCAACATAATAGGCCAATTTGAGAAATAGAAGGATCAATTGTTTATTCATGGAATTGTATCAAAATTCATCTTAAAAGCATTGTATAAAAATTAATTAACCATTAGAATGCTTTGAAATCAATTTGACAATGAACCCATTGCTAGATTAAAAGATTGGATTTTTGACCTTTAAATACTATTGAAAAACCTTTGAAAGAACTCCTTAGATGAAACAATAACTAAGGATAAAGGGCTACCACACCTTAATACAAGAGAAGCCACGAAATTTGGAGAATAGAACACTTGAAATCTATATCCATAGCTTGTTCTTGAACTTCGTATTTAATGGTGGTTTTGGGAGTTCCATATTTGGTAGGGAAGGGTTTGATTTGAAGAATTAATTCTAAATTGGGTTTCATGTTTTTAACTAATTTAAAATACCCTAATTAACCTAAAATAATCGTCCACTTGTAAGGTCCCTCAAAATGAATTAACGTAGCTAGAGCCTCACATGTGATTAAAAAGGTTAATAATATGTTAACTAAGTGTTTTACACTGTGTATACTTGATTTGAAGTGGTTTGGAGGTATAACGTCCAAGAACATCGAAGATGTTTGAAAGTTAGCCTTTGGACGTGTTTGTGTGTTGTAGTGTGCCTTGACATGTTTTACGTGTTTTTTGATGCTCAAATTTTATAAGGAAGGTCCCTAATATGTATATTACTGTATTTAGTGTCTAATTTCCGAGCACAACTCCCTAATGACCACCCAAAGGGTCCTTGAGGAGGACCCAAATGCTGCCTAGACAACGCATTTGTCGTGTCAAACGACGAGCTAGCATGAATAGACTGTACCTTACTCTATGCCCCGTCGATGGGGTCGTGGATTCACACTTAGGTTTGTGAACTTAAGCCCCCAAATGGCCCTGTCTAACCAAAACGAAGGAGGTGCATGACGGGCCATCGTTTCACCAATGGTCCATCGACTGCCCTCGTCATTTAGTGGCCTGCAACCGCACTGCCTGCATGCTGGTCACTAAGGTGTGAATGGGAAAGTCACCCCACATTCCAAAAATAATATAGACGGTTATTATGGGCTATTTTAGGTATTTTAAGTTAGTGAAACAAAGATCAAAACCCCAAATAGACTTCATTCATCAGATTTTACCCTTCTCTCTCAAAAGAAACTCTCTCTAGAAACCTCCATTGGAGATTCATCTCAAGAACAACTTGATTGATGGACTTAAATGGTTTCTTCATAAATTTTTAGTGTTTTTCTCATTTAGTAAGTTATGGTTATCCTTCATCCTTAGTTAATCATTCATCTAAGGAGTTCATTCAAAGGTTTTCAAAGGAGTTTTCATGATCAAAATAACTATCTTTCAATCTAGCCATGGATTCATTCTTAAATTGATTTCAAAAGCATTCTTATTATCAATTAATTATTATCAATTGTCTTTAATGTTTATTTCAATACAATTTCATGAAGAAACCATGATCCTCCAAAAATCCCAATTCAGTCTATAATGTGGATAATGTGATCTTGATCCTTTGTTGATTGAATTATGGATTCGTTTATGATAATGTTTATTTAGTTACTGTTTTCTATATGAATTGTTGATGAATTATGGGAATTGATAAATGATGATCAAGGCTTGGAGTATGGGTAAGTTTTCCCTATTCCCTCTACTTTGTATAGGATTGATAGTAGATTTTCCTTGGATGGCATTGTGTGGTATGGTCCACTTATGGTGGCGATATTTACTTTCTTTTCATTCTATATGTGATGTGATGATGGCCTTTAAGGCAATTTTGTTATGAATTTATGGTTACAACGATCATAAAATGTTTAGTTATATGCCTAGTCTCCATGCTAGTTCATGATCTAGGTTACATTGATGATGTGATGACAATTGAATAAGGTTGTTAGGGTTAGGTTGGTCTACATGTTTATCATTGATGAAGTCTATTGATGAATGACCCCCACATATGAACCCCTATATGAATATGTGGTCTAAGCATGATCAGGAGACTTAGATTAAATGATGAAGATGTCTTGTCTCATATGCTATAATGTTGTTGTGTGTGGTCTATAGTCCCTAGAACTATGTATATGAGTTTTCTATGGTTTAAGGGACATGAATATGTGTTGTGATCCTAAGAGGGTGGCTGCCTCAATAAAATGATAGTTTCCAATATGTGATCATGTTGACAAATGTACACAATACATTTCATGCATGTTAGAAGTAGGATAGATTCATGTAGCTAACGAAAGGATAGTTCTCATATGTATCTTTGTCTACTACTATGCATGTCAAGTATATGTTCATGAAAGTATTAAATTGTATCTTAACTAGTATTACTTGATAGATGTACTAGTATGGACAAGGGTATGTGATATGCCTATGCATTGCACATGTGTGCATTGATAGGATAGTTCCTAGGATGATTATCTATGTACATGAATACGAATGCATGCTTAAGCTATGAATATGAAGTATATGTTATTATGCCAAGTATATCATATCATGAAGTATGAATATGTGTAGTGTTTAAATGTGTTTGTGTGAATGTTTTTCTCACATATAAGTTGTAAAGATCCAATGTACACCATAGTCGTTACCGGCGACGGCGTCATCGAAGAGGACTAAGAAAAGCCCTTAGCATACATCATAGCACATCATAGGTCATAATAGTGAAAAATTAAAACTTTTCAATATGAATGTTACTTAGGCTTCTCGCATAGGCAACATAACCAAGATATATGAATTTAGTTGAATACATTGTCTCACATTAAACCATCTACAAAAGTATGAATAACAATAGTTTGGACATATCTCTTAGTCTATTACAAGATGCCATATAGGCTACAATTAAGTCTCAACATGAAAATGGAAAAATTGTCTCAAAACATAGACAAAACTAATAAGGCTTGATATGTGGCTCCATCCTCGAAACTCATGAGGACTCACGAATTGACTTAGGAAAGATCCAAGTCTTCTTCTCCAATGACCACAAATGTCCTAAATCGCCTGAACATAAAATGTTTGGGGAAAAAGGGGGAAATATGGGTTAGTACAAAACCACATGTACTAACTATGGATTCTATGCACAAAATTATCATTGCATGAGAAAAGTACAACTTAGTCAAAATCATGATTTCTATCATTTTAACTCAACAAGCATATACTAGAAGCGTAATAAGCCGATTCAACATAATAGCAACTCAACATGTAGATCACCCAAGCAATACTTGCGCAATGCCAAAGATAGAACCCTATAATCCTATCCAAGGCTAAGTATCACATTAAGCAACCCACTTCATACTTAAAACATATTCTCATAATTCGTCATAACACACATGATACATAAATACTAAACATAGCTTATCAATATAATCATAACCATAATCATAATCATAAAATAACACTTCTAGAATAATACCTTCGGATCCCACATGTGCAATGGGTAAGAGAAGTCTCATACCCTCCCTCACCTTATGTAGTAGCCTTAAAGACAACTCTAATAAGAGTTCACATAATTAACTTGTTTATTTACGTTTACATTAGGGAAAGAAGTGCAATAACCGACATGAGACCATGTGAGCTACATTGAATCCGGTGTTGTACTCCCACACCGAAAAGAGAGGGTTAACACTTGCCTAAGGTTTAACTATTCATATGTAGCTATCTAGATGGATCCACTTAGCTAGAGTCCTATGTGGGCACATAGTTAAGGGTCAAGGAGATTGTTTCTAGAAACCTTGACTTACTAATGTGGAGGTTTCCATCTCATGAGACAACACATAATTAGGGAATCCGGACTTACAAACGTGAGGAAACTCAAGTAGGAGGCCGGACTTACTAACGTGAGACCTCCATCTCATTTACATGCCCTTTCGGTGAAAAGCAATTATTCCTTTTAGTAATCAAGATAACTGATCATACAAGTTTGCATTAGTCTCTTCTAGACCCCTATGTAAACATCTAATCATGTATAGCTCATAGGTCATCACAGTGAGAACATTCCTTTCACTTTGGACACCACCTCATAAGTGAGTAAACCTTTCACTTAACACTTTATTATAATCATGAGAAACTACTTTTAATCATATATTAATCATACCATAACATACTTGAATAATTCATAACCAATTCAATAGTCTAGGGTTAAGGATGAGGACTACTTAGCATCAATATCACAATCACTCAATAGACCTAAAAGCATACTATCTAAATTACTCATAATTCATAATTGAATCCATGAAGAACTAATCAACATACCTCATTTCCCTTCCAAGAACCTTCAAACTTCCATTACCAAGAATACATAACCAATTACATAGACAAGGTAAATTCAAGAAGCAATTACATAGTTAACAACAATGTAGTCAATCTACATATTCATAATCTTCACAATTCACTATATCAATTCAAGGTTTTCATGAACTTGGGGAAAAGACATGGGTCTAGGGAAAACTCATAGGAAATCATCAATTAACCATCAATATATACTTAAACAAAACTATTTCATCATAATGAACCACAATTGATTCATAATTTTGATTTTCAAAGAAGACCTATGTGTAGAAGATAACTTAGATTTTTGGGGGATTTAGAAATCATCTTTTAGATGGACCTCTTAGGGAAAGGGATCCCAAGAGTTAAAGAAATCATACCTTAGTGATGATAAAGCCACGAAATTGGATTGGAAACTTGAAGTCTTCATCTTCTTCTTGGAGCTCTAATGGTCTTCAATGGAGGTTGGAGGAAGAGAGAATTTGAGAGAGACGAGAGTGATTTTTGATTTCAACTTTTGGGAATTGTTTTGAGTGTTAAAATTGACCTAAAACTGACCCTAAGACCCTATATAGTAACCCATTAAATTACCCAAAAGACCCCTCACATAAATGTGTGTTTTTGTGAAGTCAAAACATTAAAAATACGAATTTTACGAATCTGGAAAGTAATTGCACGTCGCAGGCTTAATTTCACGATTTATTTTTTAAATCCGGGTTGAGGTTGTAGACCTCGTGTTCAAATCTCCCCTTTATTGATGCGCGTCGTGCATCAGCCACAAAAATCCTGCAGCACGCAGGCTTTGTCAGCCTGCTCGCCCATGTTCTAGGACATAAGAATACGCACACGTCGCACATCAGCCACCAAAGTCCTAGATAATTCAATTCATGTAAAGTCATCATATGCATATAATTTACTGTACAAGATCATAAGAATATCCTTGTAGAACTTCCCTCAAGGCCAACTAGTGCAATGTAAAGGTAGAGTCTCATACCCCTGCCTAGACTAAGTCAAAGCCCTTAAGTCCTTCTAGTTACAGTTCACATTATTACTTCATTTTACATTCGGGAAAACTTGGCTTAATCAACATAGACAACATGAGCTAATGTGGAATCCGTTGTCATAAATGTCTACACCGAAAGAAGGTGGACTACTTTCCAAAGAAGTACCAAAACATTAACAGAGAACCTAGATGGATCCAATAGCTAGTATTCCTATGGTGGAATCATAGTTCAAGAACTAGGATATATACTTGGACCCTCTTTATTCACATTGCATTATAGTCTCCAATCTCATGTGTAGAATAATGAACCTAACTTCCCTACTTAGGAAGGGACACTCCTCGCTACTAGTTCACTCGGTGCTAAGCTAGAGTCCCTTTTGAAATGTCTTTCTTTAACAATCATAACTTAGTTTAGGTCATAGGAGACTAACTCCTTTTATAGTCATTGTCATTAGCTCAATATGAATTGTATGAGAACATCCTTTCAACATAACCCTCACATGTGAGATTAACATATTAACAACGTCATATCATTGTAAGGCACATAGGTACTTCATAACCCACATTATATCATTACATCTTAATCATAATCTCAAAATACACATAATAAATACATTTCAATTGTACCATCATACCAACACCTACTTAATCGAATAACAAGATATATTTCAATTGAAATTCATAACAAAGTACAAGCCATCATAATTGAAGTAAAGGTTTGAGATCACAAGAACTTACCCAATCTCCTTCAAAAACCATCATCCATGTTCTTACAATCAACAACCAATTTCATCCAATAATAGGTTTAATAACATCATTTAATAGTATTTAACACAATAACTAAGTCAATTTCATCAATACAAATCAATTCAACACTAGTTTATAACCTAGGGTCGAGGAGTTTGGGTCAATTCATCACCTCTTCCACAATACTAGGTTTAGCATAAAGAACTAACATAATTTAAAAATAATACATCATAATATATCCATAATAACCAAAAGAAATCAAGAACAACACAATTTGAAAAGATAAATCTCGGATTGAAAAGAAATTGATATGAAACTCATATTTTGAAACCAATTTTGGAAGAACCCTTTGGGGAAAGGAATCCCAAAGGTGAAGAGTTCTCATACCTATATATTACTTGAATATTTATGGATAAAAGAGACCTTCTTGAAGCCCTAGAACCCTTAGACCTTGGTCTTCTATAGAGTCTTCCTTGGGATAGAGAAAGTAGAGAGAAGGAAGAGTAATTTGGGTTTGGGAATTGTGGGGAGTTAAGTTGAGTTTAGGCTTAGGGTAGTTTATATCGTTGCTTAACTAATCTAATTAAACACCCCCCAATCCTTACTTAAACCCCTAACTAACCGACTAATTAATGAACCACTTAAAAACTCACCAGCGAAATTATAGACCAGACCTACAAGACCCCGACCTACGCGCCGTAGGTCAGTCGACGACCATGACCTCCCACCATCCTGCACGTCAAATTTTGGCCTTTTTGAAAAAATGGCTAAGTCCTCAGAGATGGAGGCATCGACGCCCCGTCGTCCAGGCTATGCCCCTTTTATGGCAAACGTAGGTAGCTACTGCCTTGGACAACTTTATGGCCAAAATGGAACTGTCGTACTCAAGGAAACTTAGGGTATTCCTTGGATAGTTGTAACCATACGTTTTGACCCTAAAAGTATTCTAATACGTGTTTAACACCTTCCCACCATAATTTATCAAATTACATCTCTTAAAACCTTGTGAAATAGGCTAAGGCACATTAACACCTCTTTAACTAGTCTACGAATGTCATGGACGTTCGTTGACGTTTTTACCTTAAAACTTCCTAAATTACTTATAAACAATATTTTTGACCTTAAAAGGGTGTTAAGAACCTTAGAAACACATATGAGTCTCTATATTAGGTCTTACGCTTTTGGAGTGTTTCACCTAGGTCTTCCAAGACAATTATGTGAAGTCCTCTAGTTGGTTAGTTGTCTTTTTAATGGATTTAAATGAATATTCTTCACTTAATGAAATATGTTAAATTGAAAGGTTCTTGTATAGGGTAGCTTTGAGGACTACTCAGGTGGGCATGGAGAGGTTGTATGGGCGGTCTCTTCATGTGTTACTTAGCTGAGTCTTAGAGTAACCTTGGGTAGGGAGTCTAAACGCTTAAATGGGTTCTAAACTATTATTGTCATATCCTGTGGATTACTTGTGTTACGACCCGATTGTATACCCTAGAAGTTATGGTATCCTCAAATCTTAACACGGCGCCGTCGACCTCTCGGAGGTCTATGACAAGCCTCTTAACGTACCTTTATTCGATACTCATAAAAATAGTGGAAAATTTAAAACTTTTCATAGCACATCATATGCTAGAACATAACTTCATATATATATAAAATATCATAATACATAATTAGACTCTAATGTCTCTTTGCCATCTTAAGACACAACTCAATAGAATAGAATATGGACACGACCCTTAATAACATGAAATAATATTTAATCTATTACATAAACTTTAAGAACATCTTGACATAGGCAACCCTTGAATCATAAGGGCTCATTTATTTGAACTTGGGAGATCTATCCAAGATCTTCACCTAGGAGACATCCTCTGTCCATCACGACCTACACTTTGTGTAAAAAGATGAAGAAGAATGGTATTAGTACAAGAATGCACTAAGAATGACAACCATGCAAAAACATGCATTTAAAGCGGACATTTCATTTGAAATCATACAACATGTCTTTTTAGTAAACTTCATAAACATAGGCACATATAAACTTAATATAATTCACATACATCATATAGGCATGGATAATACTCATAATAGCACATAAAGCAATTTATCATACTTAGAAGCGTATTCAATACACATCATACATTACCTCTTTTTTATTTTACTTCTTTTATTAAGTAACCCTCAACTGTACCTAGTGCAATGCATCACCTTGAGGTCACCTTACAATAGTCTTTCATAATATGATTTATAACACAAGCACATATATTCATAAGTCATAATCATATCAAAGACATCAACTTGACATAAGGACCATCACCTAAGACAACTCATAATTAACACTAGTGCAATGTGTAGGTAGCATCCCATAATACTACTTCCTCCAAGTGTACCTAAGAAGTCACCCTAGAGTAGGCATAACATACTCAAAAAGGCATAACATATATACTTACAACTAGACATAAATCAACATACTTCATAGCATCATATTAGCACTCATTATACATCATATAACATCATAGGAAGACTCATCATACTTCATACACTTTAGTCATAAACTCACTTAGTGCATATAATAAGTAAACGACCCTCACAACCCTTTCATAAGCTTACTTGTGCAATGTACACATGGAGTCCCATAACCCCACATATACTAAGTTAATTCACATGCATAGTCATAATTCATATCTTAACATACAACGTCACTTAAAAATGCATTCATACAAGTCATGTCACTTAAAAATGCATTCATACAAGTCATACATAACATAAGTCTTTACTTCACAAGGGTCTCCAATCCTATCCTTTCTTGAAGTCATCTAATGCAATGTTTAAGTAGGATCCATAGTCCTTTTATACAAGGTACACTTATCAAGGAATTTAGATTAGACGTCATATTCTTATCTTAGTTAATTATTAACCTTTGGGAGAAATAACCATAACCGACATAGACCATGTGAGCTACATGGAATCCCGTGTTCTACTCCCATACCAAAAAGAGAGGGTTAACACTTGCCTAAGGTGCAACCATTCGTACATATCTTATCTAGGTGAATCCACTAAGCTAGAGTCCTATGTGGGCACATAGTTAAGGGACAAGGAGTTTGCTTGTAGAAACATTGACTACTAATCGTGAAGGTTTGCATCTCATGAGATAACATATACTTTGGGAATCAACACTACTAGTCGTGAAGAAACCCATGTGGGAAGACGTACTTACTAACGTAAGACCTCAATCTCATTTACATGCCCTTTCGGTGCTAAGCAATAACTCCATTTTAAAAGATCATTAATCATTTAGATAACATCAGCTTACAAAGAATAGGCCTTAGGGACTTACTCCCTCATATATCATATAGCTCAAAGGTATCTAGGATGAGAATTCTAAATTCATCATAGAACCTACATTATGTGAGAATGTAATTTCACATAATCATATAATATTCATACATGCATGTGTGTGTACATATATGTGAGATCTACCTTCACATAAATACATTTTAGACACACATGTTCATAACTTCATAAATAATATAATTTATATGCATAGAAATAGGTAATGATACATAGGAGAACTATCCTTTCCTTAGTCTTCATGAATCTATCCTACTCGTAGATGTGCATGAAGTGTGTGTGTGTACATTGGTCTACATGATCACATAATGACTATCATATAGTATTGAGGAAGCCACCCTCTAAAGACCACAACACATGTACAATATTCTTCAAGTCTCAAGTCATACATATATAGAGTATTGAGGACTATAGATTACACACACTCACATTACATCATAGGAGGCAAGTACATATTCAACAATAGAATATAAGACTCCTAGCATACGTTGATCACACATTTATATAGGATTCGTATGAGTAGGGGTCATGCTACAAGGATATTTATTACCATTAGCCATATAGACCACACCTAACCCTAACATGATCATCACACATACACATATAACATCATCTCCACACCTAGATTAAACAAGTAGTGTAGAAGACTATACACATAACTTCACATAACATCAATTCACTTAGACATGATATTAGAATCAAGGCTAAATCCTTCAACTTCCTAAACATAGAAACCATCATATCAATTCATATTGCATCTAATTCCTTCAAGGCCATGATCATAACACATAAATATGTACAAGAATGTAAACACTTCAACCAAAGGTGGACCATACCAATCAACATGATACAATATACATTCTAGACTAATTAGAAGAAATAAATCAACTTTCCAAATCTCCAAGCTAATGATTATCTTTGATCGTTCCTCCACAATTCATATTCAATAGATATAGAAAGTAATAGCAATAAGCAATTCAATACAATCTAATCACAATTCCATAAACATCAAGTCAATATCACAATACCCACATTATAGGCTAATTTGAGAAATTAGGAGGATCATGGGTTCTTCATAAAATTGGATAGAAATTCATCATAAAATCAGTATATAAACATATATTCATCTTTACAATGCTTGTGAAATCAATTTGAGAATGAATCCATGGCTAGATTGAAAAATAGGATTTTTGACTTAGAATTCATGTTTAGAAAACCTTTGAAAGAACTCCGTAGATGAATGGTTATATATGGATGAATGATCACCATACCTTATACATTAAAAAGCCCATGAAAATTTGAGAAAAAATCTCCAAGAATCCAACTCCATAGCTTGTTGTTGAGCTTGGTCTTCAACGGGGGTTTTGGGGTTTTTGGAAGAGAAGAGAACTTTGGGAATTTGATTTCTTAATGGGTATTGGGGTTTTGTCTTGGGAAAGGGTTTAAAAAGGTCCTAAAAATAGTTAAATAAAACGTCCCCCAAGTCACCAAAACACCCCCCCCCCCCCCACGAATTGGGGCTCTTAGACATGTCAAAATTGACTTAAAAACGACAGAACCGGATCTGGGAGTGGGTTGCGTGTCACGGAGAAGCCTCCCCATTATGACCCAAATAAAATATGAGGAATTTAGGTGCGTTCCAGGCGCGCGTCGCGAAGGCAAGGTCCAAATTTTGCTACTGCACGCTTCCTTGGGCAGCCTCTTGTCCAAGGTTTGGGTCCTCCTTGGAGGACCTTCGGGTGGTCCCCGAGTAGTCGTACCCGAATGTTTTAATCTTTAACATGTCTATTAAGGTACTAGGGTCAACTACATTGCTTCTCAACTCCAAACAACGCACAAAAATGGGGCAAACATACAAGGACTTGCTAGCACGTCTAAAAGGCTAACTTTCAAACGGCTTGGACTCTTGAATGTTTGATCTCCAAACTTCATGAAACCTTACACACTACTTATAAACATCATTATAACTCATATAAGGACCTCAAAAGACCATGACACACATATAAGCACATAAAAACCCCTAAGGTCATTTGGTGACTAAGCGTCGAACGTCTTGGTCGTCCCTTGACGTTTGACTTCCAAATCACCTCAAATCAAGTATACATACTATAAAACACTTAATGAACATATAATTAACCTATTT
>JABWTJ010000996.1:0-174476 GCA_016801875.1 Solanum sitiens
GAAGTATATTGAAACCCTTTTATGCCATTTGGCATTGTGGTTTCCACCTCACGAGGACATTTGGTGAACATGACTTCCTCTTTCGGAAGGGGTGCTCCTCATTTATCAAGTTCACTCGGTGCTAAGCTAAGTTCCCTTTTTGAAAAGCCTTTATTAACATTACTTTCATAAAAATGGGGTTTAGGAGATTAAGTCTTCATATGCATAGCTCATAGGTTATTGATGAGAATGTCCTTTCATCAACCTAACTCATGTGAGAATATCCTTTCACGTGGATATAGCACAATCTAGTTTAGAGTACAATTGAGAATACTGTAACAACCTGAAAATGAATATGCTAAGTAATGCTTAAACGTACCTAGAATGCATGGATTAGATCGGGTTCACACGGCTTTTTGCGCGTAGAACCAGACCAAAGAACCTATTCACTAGCCAAGACAACCAACTTGGTGAGTTAATTGAGCTAGGCAAGGTGAGAACCAACCATGTAGGGCACCTGAATTTAAGAGATTCACCCGGATGAGTTTTACCGGACTTAGAAGGGGTGATCTTAGGTTTGGAGGGTCTAGGGGTAAAATGGTCTTTTCCAAGATAGGGGTAGTATTGTATTTACCTAAATATGTAATTAATTAATTAATTAATTAATTAGTATAAAGAGGAGGGGCAATTCGGGTAGGGTTGGCAGAAATTGACCCTTTTTCGCAAGTTAGGCTTCACCCGGGTTCGAACCTGGGAGGAAGCAACGAATTAAATGAATTAATTGGTATTTAGTGAATTATTTGAATTAATTAATATTTAATTTTCTAATTTAAGTAAAGGAAAAATCAGATTTTTTATTAATTAATGAGAAATCCTAGTTTAACTAAGTCTCCACCTAAAAGAACAGCAAAATAAAGTTCATCAACTTTTGAAGAACTTACACACAAAAACTCAAACGAAAAGCTAAGCTAAAAAAAAAAAAAACATTCCTCTCGACGAATTGTGCTTGGGATTTTGGTGGTGAGGCAGTGGTTTCGTGGGAGTTGGCAGCATTGAAACAAGTGTTGAACGACATTAAGGTATGGGTTTTCTTCCCTCTTGGTCCCTTTCCCAAGAGACCCCTAAGTTCAGCTTAATTCCAGTCAAAAACTAAGGTTGTCCCGTTTCATCCTGTCATTAGATCCTTTGAAAGATTCAAGTATGCGTTGGTATGACTTCTGGTAGATGATTTAAGGGATGGTTGTGATTACGTGTTTGTATGTGTATTCGGAATTATATAGAAATGAAAGAAGTGTTTCCGAAAATGTGTGATATGTTAACTTGTGAGTGCACGTGTGTACTGTGACTTGGTTTCGGCTAAGAGCATGAAATTTGGCATGATTAAATTGTTGTATTTTACGTGTATGAATATGTTAAAAACGTGATGTTCATATCAGTTCAAGGTTGCTGAATTAAATGAAAATTCTTGATTGAAAGTAATCCTGAAAATGCACCGAAAGATATCCCTAAAAACTACTCGAAATGTCTTAATGTTTAAGTGAAAGAGGGTGAGAAAATGGACTGGAAAAAGGTGATTAAATTCTCGAAAGTAACCATGAAAACAATCATAATACCCTAGATCACTTCTCAAGAACTAGTATGAAAGACTATACATAAACCTAATTCATTCATAATTAACATAACAACATCATCTAGTAGTAATTTAACCCTTAACCAAGTCAATTGAATGAACAATATACAATATAAGTTAAGATCATAACCTAGGGTTAGGGACTTTCACAACCCGAGACCACACCCTAGAAGTTAGGGCACGATTGTGGCATGGCGTACTCGACCTCTCGGAGGTCTCATACAAACCTTTCATATAATTCATCGCATATACATAATGAAAAGTAGTGCGGAATTAAAACTTTTTATAAAGACAATAACATAGTCTTGAAACTCTTTCATATATGTAGTAATAGGAAATTCTAAATCTCAAATCATTATCTTAAGACACAAGAATACTGGGACACAACCCATACAAATTTGAAAACATACTACTATATAGTCTATTACAAAATTTCATAGACGAAATATAAAATGACATATATGCCCTCGAGTCAAGTGAGGACATACTTCAAACTTCTTCTTGAACGATCTCCTAGTCCAAGTCTTCTTGCCAAAGCTCTTCACCTACCAAGAACTATATAGATAGAAATAACGCATGGAATTAGTACAACCACATGTACTAAGTATGATATTATGCATAAAATCATGAAAACGGACATTTATTAGAAATATGCATCTTTTCATTTGGAAATCATATTATAATCATAAGAGCAAAATTAAAAACTTATAAACACATAAGATAACATTTAACCAAAAAATACATTTTTAGAACTCATATTACAGTGAGTCAATTCATTGTACAGTGAAGTTTTTCACTGTTACAGTGAATTCTCTTGTATTCCCTTTTTACACTTCCTAGCATGTAATTCCCTCACTAAAAGTTATCCTAAGATTCACTTAAGTCACACAAAGAGAGAACGCCCATACACCATCTCTAGATGTACCTAAACGACCCTCAAGATTACCTATAATGAGTCACATACACACTTACAAGCATCATAAACATAAATGTAAGACTCTTCTACCAAAGGTGAATTCTAAGTGTCACTTGAGTGAGTTTTGAAGCAACCGCCCACACAATCCCTTACACACACAGTCAAGAGATACTATAGACTCCCTAGGATAGAATCATTCTCACTAAACACACCAACACACAGATGATATGAGATTCTCCTTCCAAAGGCTATCAAAAGACCTAATTAAGTTGATCAAGATGATAACGTCCATGATTGACCTCTTCAAGATTACCTAAATAGTCTTTAAGACTACCTAAGGCTTAGATCATGTCTACCACACGAAACATCTTCCCTAACTAGATTCATTCTCAATACTTCCATAGATAAAACATGAATAGATCATCCTTTATGCCCTCTTCACAATTTAGCTAAGGAATCCCTAAGTCACTTTAGATTAGGTACTTATTCATTTACATACTTCATATCATTACATCATTAGTTCATTAGTTCATTTAATAGACTCATACATCACATTAAGGACATTCAAGTAATGGTCTTGGAGAAGACCTAGGGACTCTTATTAACATCTTCAAAGCCTATTGTGCAATGTCTAGATAGTGTCCCATACCACCACGTAAACCTCATAGAACTTCTCTAATGCTAATATGTATCCCCTATGATAAGAATAGGCAATAACCTACATAGACCATGTTAGCAAAACATGGAATCCGGAGTTCTATCCTACTCCGATGAGGTGTTCTACTTGCCAATGGTAGAACTTAGACACATCCCATGTAGGCACATGGTTAAGGAAATATGAAGGGCTTCTTTGTATTCTAGTCTCTCGCTTTAACTAGAACTACTTTCGTTACCATATTCACTCAGTGCTAGCCTTTGTTCTCATAGATTAAGTCACATTAAGGTTCATACAAATGGGTCCCACATCAAGTTCATGAACCAATTACATTTACCCTACCAAAGCAAGGTCCGCTAGTGCTATCTCACTATGGCGACAAGAAGCTCATCATGACTTTCCTAAGGATTGATGTGATGCCGTTCAAGCCAATCAACCTTAACTCCATCATTCATTACATGAAGGATACCATTACGGCTTTCGACTTCAAGTTTCATAACCTTACCACTTGGTTCAAGGTTTCACATAAAGGACCCTCTTATCATCATTAAAGGTCTCACTTAACATTCATTTTTTTATGACTAAGACTCTTAAGTTCCTAAGTCAAGACATCACATTATATTCATATTCATACAAGCATCAAGTAAGGGACACAAGTCTACCTTAACAAGACACAACATACTACAATTTAACACATATAGTCTATCTTTCTTTAGACACTTAGGAATGAACCTTAACATAGTCTAGTCAACCTATTCATTACCTTAACATCATTAATATAACCATTATATACTCATATACCCAAGTTAGGAACAACTATGTATGTACTCTAAGACTACACACTTAACACATAGTCATAGTATAACATGATTACCTAGATAGTATCAATAGTCTAACACATGCTTTCACATATAGGTAGATATGATCATATACATCACATAATCAACTACAAAATAGCCATATAACTTCATGTAGTTGCCTACAAGTCCATGATCATCAATATACTTAAAATAACGCTGATAAGGCCACATCAATTCACATAACACCGCCACCATAAGTGTACCAAACCAATCATAACGAAATTGAAGTATAATTAACATTAAAATAAAGGAAATAGGTAAGCATACCACCTCTCCATCCTCAACACTTCAAGCCAATACCAAATAATCCAATTCAACCTCATAAGGCCCTTACCCATTGTAAGACCTCGAAAATCAGATAAAGTGTCTAGAGCCTAGCATGTTAGTATTAATGTTATAAGGTCCTAGAATGACTTATTATGTGATATAAAGTCAGTGTGTAAAGTTTTAAGTGACTTGGAAGTCGAATGTCAAGGGACGTCCAAGACGTTCGACGAATAATCGCTTATGTGCCTCATGTGTGTATGCATGCCTAAATTGTATGAACTGAGTATAATAAGTCTTGAAATGGTTTTAAATGATGTTTAATGTTATTGTATGAAGTTTCGTGAAGTTTGGAGGTCAAACGCCCAAGAACGTCCAAGGCGTTCGAAAGATAGCCCCTAAGACATTCATCGTATGTCATGTTGGGGTCAAGGCTGTTTGGACGTCTTGTAGGTGTTTTTTTTGGATGAAATTTATGTGTAAGGTCTATAACATGTTAAGGTTTGTAATAGCGTTGGAATCGTCCGGGTACGACTTTTAAAGGGCCCCGCAAGAGGCCCCAAAAATAGGACCCCAAAGCTGCCTAAGCACTGCCTGGGCAGTGTCCCTTGACGGACCCAACGATGGATCGTTGGTCCCCCAACGTACCGTAGATCAGGTATCGTCGAAGGGGACTTGCATTGGGCAGGACCTAAGCCAATTATTTGGCTAATTCTTGGGCGATGGAGGCCATGACGCCCCGTCACTGCCCTCGTCGCGGGTGCATGCAGGTTGGCAGTCTGCGTGCTGTCACTTAAAGGGGTGAATGGGAAATTCACCCCACGTCCTAACCTGACTATAATAGGTTTATTTAGTTAATTTTAGGTGTATATAAGTCTTCTAAAACGTGATCAAACCATTCCCAAAATCCTCTCACATGTTTTAAGCCTTTCCCTCCAAAAATGTTCTCCCTAAAAACACCATTGTTGGTGAAGCTCAAGAGCTGCTTGGAGATTGATTTTCTATGGATGAATCATGAATTTTTAGAGGTTTTATTGCAGACAAAGGTATGGTGATCTTCATCTCTAGTTATATTTCCATCTAGAGAGCCATCCTTAATGTTTTCAAAGAAATCGTATGATCAAGTTTCCAATCTAGCCATGGGTTCTTTCTCAAAACATTTTTAATGATTAAATCATGAGGAATTGAAGTTAATTCAATGGTTTGAATTTGTTTTCATACCAATTGCATGATGAACCCATGTTCCTTCCAAAATTGGTTTAGCTTTTGCATGGGCTTTGTGATTATGGCTTGTTCTTGATTAATTGGTGATTCTCTTATGTTGAATTGCTTGTGTTTATTGTTAATTACGTTAATTAATGGAGAATTGGTGATGATCAGTTCATGATGATAAATATATAAAGATTTGAACATGAATAGCCTATGTTTCTACATTTTGTCTTCAAGTCGATTGTGAGATCGGTTGTGTAGACTCTTGATTATGTATGAACTGTTGTAGCTACTGTTTTAGGGTGATATAATGGATGAATTTTGTAGGCATAGATCCTTAATTATCAAATTAAGAAAGGATTACATGAATTGATATAGATTCCTTTAGGCTATGAAGTTAAGAGGCTAAGTGGGTGATGTATCTCGAATTGTGATTAGATGAAGCATGATTTAGTCTTGATTTCTTATCTAATTAGCTACTGCCTAATGAGTATATTATTGATGAAATATGAATGATGATCAAAGCCTTAGGTAGTTCATTGTATTGGTAAAAGTCTTTTATATTCTAGCAAAATCGATAAGCCTAAATGCCTATGTTGTAACCTTAATCATGAGAGTATGTAATCATGATTTCAATATGGTTAAATGTAGGTTTAGCTACTGCCTTAGACTTATATATGCATGAACTATGATCTAAAATCAATGTAAGGGGAGTTAGCTAATGATCTATGTTATTCTACTTCCTAGTTTGTTGATATGTTGCATTATGTTATGGTGTAATCTTGTGGTGACTTGTACATGGTTTCTTATATGTTTAAAGTACATTTAGATACTTCCATATATGTGTTTTATTGATGAATAAGGTGTACTGATCAATGATGATCAAAGGGTGAGAAATTGGTAAGAATGCTTATCTCCTCTACTCTTCTACTTCTCTATTCCTTTATAGTAACGTTGATGAAGCCTTGTATGGCATTGTGTGGTATGGTCCACTTATGGTGGCGGTGTTTACTTTATTGTCATTATATATGTTTTGACCATGGCCTTGAGGGAAAATTGATGAACTTATGAACATGTGCTTAAAATGATACAATGAGAAGATTATGCTTACTTTCCTATTCTAGTTGTGGATTAGGTTGTGTGGCTATTTCATGACCATGTGTATCCTTACCTATGTACTCCTTATATGAAAGTGTAAATAGCTAAAGTTAGGAGTCTTGATTACATTGTATATATTGTCCTATCTCCTATGCTATTGTGTGTTGTGTGCTATGTGCTTGAAGTGTAATGTGGTCTAATAGGGTGGCTGACTTAATAAGTTATTGCTAGCCATTATGTGATGATGTTGGTCAATGTACACACACTCTCACTTACATGCATGTTATAAGTAGTATAAGTCATTGTGTCTAAATGAAAGGTAGTTCTCATATTCACTAGTGTCTACTACTATGCATATTAAGGTGATGTTTAAGAATGTATGATTTGTATTCCCTTACTAGGATGACTTGATAGGTGTACTAGTATGGACAAGTTTATGGGACCTTGTCTATGAATTTAACATGTGTATCTTGATAGGATAGTTCCTAGGTTTGGTTCTTAGGCACATGAAGGATGATTATATGAACATGTTATGAATATGATATGATGAAGTATGAATGTGTATAGTGTCATAGTAGGTTTATATGAAAGTATTGCTCATATAGTTATGCCTATATACTTATGCATTGATATATGAACATGTGTGACCTTATGTGTTATGTGAAAGGTTTGCTCACATACACTCACACACATGGATGATCTAGTTAGTGAGAGGGGCCTTGCTAGGGGTGCCCAAGAATACTCCAGAACTAGATAGGTGCTTGAATATGCTATAAACATATGAATGATGAATATCCTAAGTCTATGTCTTTATAAATAAATATTAATAAAGGCTTTTCAATAAAGGGAACTTAGCCTAGCACCGAGTGAACTTGTAGATGAGGGGGTGACACTTTCCAACATATGAAAGGTAGGGTTCACTACGGTCCTCACGGGGTGGATAGCCTCATGACCCAACAAAGGGTGTAGAGTTGATATTTCCATGGTTCTTTTTCCCCAAGTTCAATAAACTATGTTTCCACCATAGGATACTAGCTAGTGGATTTCCACCTAGAAAGCTATGTCATGTTCGGTTCTACTTTGGCCGGTAGACCACCTTCCATCAGTGTAAGGTTTTATGACACCGGATTCCATGATTAGCACCAATGGTCTATGTCGGTTAAGGCTATGATTTCCCTAAAATTAAAATGGACAATGGAAGTAATGGAATAGTACCCTAACTAGGAGGACCTACGGTAAGTTACTTAGAATAGGTGGAAGTAATGAACCCATCTAGACATTACACAAGTGACTCCTTAGGATGTCATAGGAAGGTACCTTAATACATAGGATTATGTATGTGTCCTTCATGTATGACATTATAGTATTTGTCTATTGATCATGAAGATGTGCATGATATGATTCTTTATATATGATGTTAATCTTGTTGACTATATGGTGATGGTATTAGTTGACAAAAGTGAAGTTGTCTCCTTTATACATGTTTATATATGATTTGAATGTAAAGGCTTTTGACCTCGTGATAGGTTCACTAAGCATGTGTTACTTCTATGATGGTATGTGTTGTCTTGTGTAGATGCTATGTATGGCCTTCTCTTGTGTTCCTAAGGTGATGCATTGCACCAAGTATCCTTAAAGGATTACTTGGAAGACTAATGAATTAAGAGTAAGATTTCACTGTAAAAGTGATGGAGCTCACTGTAAAGTGACCCCAAATTGTACTTAAATTCTATATGTGCTTTTCTATGATGTTTGGCCTTTGATTGTGTTTCTATGAAATATGTGGATGATATAAATGCTATTGATAAAGGTTTTATGGTGATTTACTCAAAATGGCATGAAGTATGATTTCAAAGGAAATGTCCCTTTTAAATGCATGTTTTTGCATGGTTGCCATACTTAGTACATTCTTGTGCTAATCCCATTCTTCTCTACTTTTTACACAAAGTGTAGGCAATGGAATGCTTAAAGGAGGTCTATGGTTGAGGAGCTTGATAGGTTATTTCCCAAGCTCAAGGAAAGGAATCCTTAAGTTCAATGATGTCCTAATGTGTACTTATTGTAAAGTCTATTTATTAATGTATAGCTTTGTATTATGTCTTAAGGGCCTTGTCGTTAATGTACTCTAAAGTTATTGAGTCTAAGATGGCAAAGAGACTTAGAGTCTAAATATGTATTATAACTTATGTCTTATATATATATGATGTGATGTTTCTAGCATATGATGTGCTATAAAAAGTTTTAAATTTTTCGCTAAATTTACTATGCCAATGCAATGAATGATATGAGAGGCTTGTCTTAGTCCTCCGAGAGGTAGACGACGCCGGTTACAATCCAAGATTGTACCCTATCTTCTAGGGTATGATTTTGGGTTGTGACAAACTTGGTATCAAATCATGAGGTTTATGTAGAGGTTTTAGGTTCTAAGAAGTCTCATATTGCCACGTCTAGTAGAGTTTTGTATCATTGGTGGTGATTCGCGACACATCAAATGGAACGAGAGGCTATAGGACGATAGAGTTTCCCTTCTTCATCAATCTCATATCGTGCCATAGAACTTAACTCTATAAGATCTTTTTCTTATGTTTTCTTGTCCGGTGGTCTTTTAGATATGGTTTCTTGGATGAGATTGTTCTATGCTTGAGGGAGAAAAGGTGAGTTTAAAATGCTTATCTTTGTTTTATGGTTTGAATGAGTATATGTGAAGGTGACACTTGTCCTTATTTGATGATGTATATACTAACTAAGGCGACTTGAAGGGTTAACTAGACTTAGGTAGGGGTATGGGACTCTACCTATGTCTTGCACTAGTTTGCCTTGATCGAGACCTTAAGAAGTTAATACTATGTATGTGTATGATGATAAATGTGTATGTCCTTATGAGGTGACCTCTATGCTTATAAAGATGTAAATAATCTGGAGTTATCCATGCATGAAGGTTATAGATGAGTGGAGTATGGTGATAATTGTAGTTCTTGTTGAGTTATTTGATTTAGTAGAGTTATGGGGCTTTACTTGATCATTCCACATGTTAACTCTATGAGAATTATGATTGGTTATATTACCTTGATAGTATGAAATATCTCTTATTTGATGATGTGATGCCAATTATGCCAATATATAAAATCTATGTGAAATAGCATGTTATGTCGAATGATGTATGTCATGATATAGTTGAAGCATGCTAGAAGTTATGGTGGTTAAAGTGAATTCTCTCAAATTGTTGTATTCCTACATGGTTTTGTATGATGTTAGCCCAAATATTAGGATTTGAATTTGGATTGTTTAATAACTACCTATGGAGGTATGCTATACTATGAGTGTATTTTATTAAAGGTGTGCATTGTTTTCCTTTGTATATAAGTGGTACTTGATGAGTTGCTAGTATAAATTGGAGTATTTTGTAGAGACTTAAGTTGTATATATAGTATGCATGCTTATGAAGGATGAGTTGGTAAAGCTTTGTATCATATAATTCCATACTTGTTCCCTCATATGTCTAAATATTGCACTTTTGGGTATTTGGAAGCATGCTCGCTATAAAGACTAGGCAACTTATTGTATCATGTTTGGAGAATTTGCTAAATTGTCATTTGATTGGATGTTGTTGAAATATGTGTAGAATTTATGAATATGAACATGATAAGGAATTTGGAAAAGAAATTTTGCTATTTAGATTGAAGGATGAGAATCTTATGACATGATGAGTCGTAGATTGGTTTCTAACTTCTTATTGTGTTATGAACTTCCTTGTTGTTTTCCTTTAATGATGTATGACCTTAGTGTCTATTGCATTGTAGATAGACCTTATGTGAATTGAATAGTATGATAAAAATTGATGGTTGAGGATGATTTGCCTAAAATGATAAGGTTTAAAATGCCTTAGAGTTGCTAAATTGAATTAATGAAGATTCCCTCTAAAGTAGTAATCACTTTAAGTGATGAATATGAATGTTGTGTCTTTGAGATCCTCTATATGTTGAGTTAAGTTTCTCTTAATTGGGTTTACCCTAAGTGGGGGATGTTGTTTGAGTAGTGAGATTGTAGAAATTGTCTACATTGTTCTTCTATTCTTACTTGAATTTCAAAATGTGAATTCTTAGTATGTTTGTTCATGAAAATAGTCTTGCATAAGGTGTGAATTGCATTGTCACAACCCGAAACCATACCCTAGAAGATAGGGTGCAATCTCGGATTGCGACCGGCATCGTCGAACTCTCAGAGTTCTAAGACAAGCCTCATTCATATCATTCATCGCATATACATAGTGAAAAGTAGTGCGGAATTAAAACTTTTCACTAAAACATAATATAGTCTTTTAAAAACCTCTTTCATATAAAAGTAATAGAAATGCTAAGTCTTAATCTCATCATCTTAAACCACAAGAGTACTTTAATACGAAAATAGAAATAATATAGTCTTATTACAATACTTCATAAGAGAAACATAAGATGACATATATGCCCTCGATACAAATGAGGACATACTTCAATTCTTCTACTCGGACGATGCTTCTAAGCCCAAGTCTTCTTCTCCAAAAGCTCTTTACCTACCAAGGACTATAGATAGAAAATAAAGCATGGAATTAGTACAACCACATGTACTAAGTATGGCTATATGCATAAAATCATGAAAACGTACTTTATTGGAAATATGCATCTTTTCATTTAGAAATCATAGATTAAACATAAGAACATCATTTAGCAATTAAGAAACACATAAGATAACATTTAATCAAAGATAGCATTTAAAAGCTCACTTTACAGTGAGTTCACTTCACTGTACAGTGAAGTCCCAACCTTCCCTTTTAACATCTCCTAGCATGTAATTCCATCACTTAAAGTCATCCTAAGATTCACTTAAGTCACACAAAGAGAGACCGACCATACACCCTCTCTAGATGTGCCTAAACGACCCTTAAGATTACCTACGATGAGTCACATACATACTTAGAAAACAAATCATAAATATCTATGTAAGATTCATCTACCAAAGGTGAATTCCAAGGTTCACTTGAGTGAGTGTGGAGCGACCGCCCATACAATATCTATCACACACACACAAGAGATCCTATAGACTACCTCAAATAGAATCATTCTCACTAAACACACCAACACTTAAAATTAGAAGACATTCTCTTTCCAAAGCCTATCAAAAGACCTACTTAAGTAAATCAAGAAGATAAAGTCTATAGTACAATGACCTCTCCAAGATTACCTAAATAGTCATTAAGACTTCCTAAGGTTTAGATCATGTCAACAAGATTAACCAACTTCCCTAACTAGAGTCATCCTCAAGACTTCCAAAGATAAGACATGAAGAGACCATCCTTTCATGTCCTCCTCACACTTTAGCTAAGGAATGCTTAAGTCACTTTAGATTAGGTAATCATTCATTTACATAGTTACTAACATAGGTCATTAGTTCATTTGTTCATTAAGACTCATACATCACATAAGACACTTACATAATAGATCACATAATGGTCTTTGGACAAGACCTAGGAACTCCACATAACACCTTCAAAATCTATTGTGCAATGTCTAGATAGCGTCCCATACCACCACCTAAACCTCATAAACTTATCTAACTCTAATAGGTATTCCAAATGATGAGAATAGGCAATAACCGACATAGACCATGGTAGCAAAACATGGAATCCGAAGATCTAACCTACTTCGATGAGGTTGTTCTACTTGCCAATGGTAGAACTTGGACACATCCCATGTAGGCACATGGTTAAGGAATATGAAGGGCTTCTTTTATTCTAGTCTCACACTTAACTAGAACTACTTCCCTTGCCATACTCACTCGGTGCTAGACTTCGTTCTCATAGATTAATTCACATTAAGGTTCATATAAATAGGTCCTTATATAGTTCATGACCCCCTTTACATTCACCCTATCAAGGCAAGTTCCACTAGGGCATATCTCACTTTAACGACAAGAAGCTCATAGCAATTTTCCTAAGGTATGATATGATGCCGTTCCAGCCAACCATCCCTACGTCCATCACTCATAACATGAAGGATACTATTACGGCTAACTACTTCACAATTCATAACCTCGCCACTAAGTTCAAGGTTCCACATAGATTGACCTTCTTATCATTAAGATACCACTTATATTATTATTCAAGACTAAGAGTTATAACACCCTATATAAAGACATGACATATTCATAATCATATGTACATCAATCAAGAGATACAAGTCAACCAACACAAGACATCATATACATCACTTTTAACACATAATACAAGCCATTCTAGAAACACTTCTAAAACTACCTATCATCTTCAAGTCATCCTATATATCATCATAACATCATTAATATACTCCACCTATACTCATAAAGTCAAATAAGAATAACCAAGACTTAACCCTAACACTATACTCATAATGTCAAGTCAAAGTCTAACATGATCACTTAAGGCAACATAACTAGAAGAATACATACATGACTATATAACTTCACATGTAGATAAGTAATATCGTACTCACATCATCAACTACACAAATAGCCACATAACTTCAAGTAGTTACCAACAAGGCCATGCTGATAATATTGCATAAAGTAACACCGACAAGGCCACATCAATTGCAAGTAAATCACATAACACCGCCACCATAAGTGGACCATACCAGTCACAATAGAATCAAAGTATAATTAATATCAAATTAAGGAAAACGGGGCAGCATACCTTCATACCCGTATCCACACTTTAATTCAATGCCAATTCAACCAATTCAACATCACAAGTCCCTTACCCATGGCCATGAACAATAATTCAAAGCAATAATCATAAAACTCAATGAATATACATCAATTCAATCTAGGTTTAACAATCTAATATCAATTATATATCAATTGAACACAATTCTTATATCATTAGAAAGCCCATAAGAAACTACACAACAATTCATCAACATTAGCTTAATATAAAGTAACCCAAAAAGTAGTCAATACTAGGGTTCATCAATTCACATGGGTTCATAGGTAATTTATGTTGAAATAATCAATACAATATCAATTATATCATAATTCAATGTTTAGAAATCATTTATGCAGGAACCCATGGTAGAATCCCGAAATTGGACAATTCACTTTAGAAAACTTTGTAAAACACTTTAAGGATTGGGCTCCTTGATGAAATAAGTTTCAAGGATCAAAAGCCATACCTCAAGGATCATAATTCTTCACTTTTATGAAGAATTTCCACTCAAGAACCCCTCACCAAGCTGCCTCTTCAATGGAGTCTTCAATGAAGGTTTTGGGATTTCTAAGAGACTTTGAGTTTTAATTTTAGAAGAAAAATGAAGTCTCTAGGGTCTTAACCACTTACATAGTTAATTAAAATACCCATAATACCCCTAAACAACCTCCTAAACTCTTATTTAGACATGGGGTGAATTTACAAGTTCACCCCTAACTTGACAGAAAAATCTGCGCAGGAGACTTGGCTTGCGACGACTGCCTTGTGACGGGGAGTCACGGCTAACACGGGCCGTCATGGACCTCCTTTGCAATCTCCGGTGGCTTTCCACCCTTTTACAAGGCCCCCATGACGGAACCTTGTGACGGGGCGTCACAGCCATGACTGGCCGTCGACTGCTCCGTCGCCAAGGCTGCCTGGGACAGCCTGCTATCAGGTTTTGGGTCCTTTCCTCAAGGACCCTTTGATGGTCCTTGGGGATAATTTCCCAGACATTTCCAACCCAAATACGATCGTATATAAGTTTCACACCTCTCATATGAATTTCATCCAAAACAAACACGTAAAACTCAACCAAACTCGCCTAGACGTACAAGGTCGACTCAAGGCATATCTTTCGAATGCCCTGGACGTTCTTGGTCGTTTGAACTCCAAACTTCACGAAAATTTAACCACTGCCTATACATACTATAATAACTCTATTAAGAACCTTAAAACACCATTAAACACACATAAACACATAAAACCACATAAGAGACAATTTGGTGACTTAGTCGTCAAACGTCTTAGTCGTCCCTTGATGTTTGACTTCCAACATCCCTAATATTTTAGCTACTTCCTCTATACCATATATTAAATATATTTAGGACCTTAGAACACTAAGACCAACATGTTAGGCTCTAGAGTACCTAAGCTATTTTCAAGGTCTTACATGCATGATCTTTATATGATTGGTATGAATTGATTGACATCATTTTGAAGACAGGGTGAATTTCCAAATAAGCATGAAATGAAGTTTTTGATAAAAATCCATATTTTCTCTTGTTGACTTGCATTTTAATGTGCTAATTGTGGAGTTGACTTAATGAGGTAAGACAAGGAACTTACTAATAGCCAGTTATAGGTTAAATTGTTTAGCCTTGTAATGGGAGTTGAGTCTCTTTTACAATGAAATATGTTGACTCTCTTGAAAATTTAGTGATTTGATGATTTGTAATGCAAAATTGTAGCCTCATTCTTGAAAGGTGAAAGCATGTTAAGCTAAGAGTCCATTTGTATGAGTATGATTTGTGTTATTTTTCCAAAATGAGGCTTACTATAAGGGTGAGTATTATGATTAAGAAAAGAAATTTGTGGAATGACTTTCTATTTTGTTGTGTGTACTTGGTGTGACTTACCATTTAGACTTCACTAAGACTAAAATTGTATGCATGTCTTGGCTTGAAAGTTGAGATTTCTCATTTTTAAAGAAATTGATCTTGTAGTTTGCTAAGGTGTGAACTCATGATGCATGTAAATGTGTTGAGGAGCAAGATATTCCTCCATGTACACCACTAAGCATGGTATGGTTGAGTATGACCTTTATGGTACTAGGTCTAACTAATGAAGATCTTTGCGATTTAATTAACTCAAGTTTTTGTGCATTGAAGTATGAGTGCTTAAGTAACTTTGAGTATGGGTTATGATCTGCCTATGAGTAGTTTTTCAAGATTTTCTTGTAATGAATTAAGGTGTGATGATCATGTTATGATTAGGAGAAGGATGTTCTCCTATGAACATGAAGAAGAACCTTTGTGTTTGACGCATTAAAGAGTGAGTGAGTAATGGTTTTTGCTTGCTTGTGTGCATTGAGTGCTAAAATGATTTGATGATATTTTAAATGTGATGAACTGCTCTTATATGGATTGAAGTCCTTGTTGTGATTTAAGAGTCCTAAGTGTCTTTCGAGGACGAATGTTCCCAAGTGGGGGATATTGTAAGACCTCGAAAATGAGATAAAGTGTCTAGAGCATAGCATGTTTGTATTAATCTTATAAGGTCCTATAATGCCTTATTATGTGATATAAAGTCAGTGTGCAAAGTTTGAAGTGATTTGCAAGTCGAACATCAAGGGACGTCCAAGACGTTCGACGAATAGTCGCTTATGTGCCTCATGTGTGTATGCATGCCTAAATTGTATGAACTGAGTCTAATAAGTCTTGAAATGGTTTTAAATGATGTTTAATGTTATTGTATGATGTTTCGTGAAGTTTGGAGGTCAAACGCTCAAGAACGTCCAAGGCGTTCGAAAGATAGCCCCGAAGACGTTCATCGTATGTCATGTTGGGGTCAAGGTTGTTTGGACGTCTTGTAGGTGTTTGTTTTGGATGAAATTTATGTGGAAAGTCTATAACATGTTAAGGATTGTAATCGCGTTGGAAATGTCCGGGTACGACTTCTAAAGGGCCCCGCAAGAGGCCCCAAAAGAAGGAACCCAAAGCTGCCTAAGCACTGCCTGGGCAGTGTCCCTTGACGGACCCAATGACGGATCGTTGGTCCCTCAACGGCCCGTCGAGCAGGTCTCATCGAAGGGGATATGCCTTGGGTAGGACATAAGCCAATTATTTGGCTAAGTCTTGGGCGACGGAGGCCATGACGCCCCGTCATGCCCATGATGCCCCGTCACTGCCCTCGTCGCGGGTGCATGCAGGTTAGCAGCCTGCGTGCTGTCACTTAAAGGGGTGAATGGGAAATTCACTCCACGTCCTAACCTGACTATAATATGTTTATTTAGTTAATTTTAGGTTTATATAAGTCTTCTAAAACGTGATCAACCCATTCCCAAAATCCTCTCACATGTTTTAAGCCTTTCCCTCCAAAAATGTTCTCTCTAAAAACACCATTGTTGGTGAAGCTCAAGAGCTGCTTGGAGATGAATTTTCTATGGATGAATCATGAAGTTTTAGAGGTTTTCATGTAGACAAAGGTATGGTGATCTTCATCTCTAGTTATCTTTCCATCTAGAGAGCCATCCTCAATGTTTTCAAAGAAATCTTATGATCAAGTTTCCAATCTAGCCATGGGTTCTTTCTCAAAACATTTTTAATGATTAAATCATGATGAATTGAATTTAATACAATGGTTTGAATGTGTTTTCACTCCAATTGCATGATGAACCCATGTTCCTTCCAAAATCTAGTAGTAATTCAACCCTTAACAAAGTCAATTGAAAGAACAATATACAATATAAGTTAAGATCATAACCTATGGTTAGGGACTTATGATCATGTTCTTCAATTTAAGCAAGATCATTAACAATTACCATAATAAAGTTAAAATACATGTTAATCTATTCAATATAACCTAAATAAAACATCAACAATTCAATTCATAACTTCAAATTCGTAATTAGATGAAACCCATTTGAAAACTCTAGAATTGAAAACACTTTGAATAAATACTTTGAGGAAAGAGGTCTCAAAGGTGAAGAGATATCATACCTAAAAGTTTTGGTGAATATTTGGAGATGAAATCACCCTTTTCCAGCTTCCAATACCCTTCGTTGACTTAGCCTTCATTGGAGTCTTCCAATAGAGAGAGAAAGAAGAGAGAAGATGGAGGAATTGTTTTAAGAGTTCAAATTAGTTTAATGGGGTTGGGGAATTTATATGGGAGGTTAACTAAGTTAACTAGGCTCCCTTATCCCCCATTTAACCACCTAACCCCTTAACTAGCTAAATAAAACCAATTAAAAACGTGTAGGAAATTCAAGACCCTCAGAGACAGAACCCCGTCGACGGGCCGTCTGTGATCAACAGAATGACCCCCCTCTCGTCCTTCACATCCGTAGGTAAGTTTAGAGACTTGTGCAGGCGAGGGATTCCTCAAACTGGATAAATGTGGGACGACAGTGGCATTGACGCCCCGTCATTCCACACACGGACCGTGGCTTGTCCCGTCGATGCACACTGCCCAGGCAATGTTGCCTCAACCTGCAGGGGTCCTCCTCAAGGGCCCTTGGTTGGTCCTTGGGGAGTCGTACCCTGATATTTTTACCATGAAAGATCTCTAACATGTGTTACACACATTTTCACCAAATTTCATAAATTTCTGACTCTTTAAAACTAGTCAAATAGGCTAAGGCACACTAGTACCTCCTTGAACCAACTTCTGAACATCGTGGATGTTCTTGGACGTTTTGGTTTATAAACTCCATAAATGACCTATATTCATTAACATAACCTTAAAATTGTCTAGACTTCATGACACCTATGTTAGGCTTTACGACACGTCTTCGATTTCCGAAGTGTAACATAAGGAATATGAAGGTCTTACTTTGTATTCTAGCCTCATACTTTAACTAGAACTACTTCCCTTACAATACTCACTCGATGCTAGACTTTGTTCTCATAGAGTAATTCACATTAAGGTTCATACGAAGGGGTTCCATATCAAGTTCATAACCCAAATTACATTTACCCTACCAAATAGGTCCCCTAGGGCTGCCTTACAATGGCGAAAAGAAGATCATCATGACTTTCCTAAGGATTGATATGATGTCATTCCAGCCAATCAACCTTAAGTCCATTATTTTATTACAAGAAGGATACCAGTACAGATTTCTACTTCAAGTTTCATAACCTTACCACTAGGTTCAAGGTTTCACATAAAGGACCCTCTTAACATCATTCAAGGTCTCACATAACATTCATTCATACAAGACTAAGAGGATTTAGCATTGTCACAACCCGAATTCTAGAATCTGAATCGCGACCGACGTCGTTAACTTTTGGAGACAAGCCTCTTCTTAGCTTTCATGACATTCATATAGTTAAATTTGCGTAAAGTTTAAAACTTTTAAAACGTAATGAAGTATACATAGAATTCATATAAAAGTTACATGGATTCATATACTATAAGATCAAAGTAAACAACCATCTACAATCGATTAAGCAATTCAAATGAAAGATTCAATAATATATCATAATAGTTTGACAAAATGGTCTTAGTACAAATCTTCGAATAAAAGTCTTGAAAGAAACGCTAGGGACAACTTCCATTATATATGTCTAAAGTACTAATGCTAGAAATATAGATGTAGCATCCTCGAAATCAAGAGGACCTACAAAGGTCTTGAGATCGCTCAGTCCAAACCGCTTCAATGAGTCTTCAAACATCTCTCTGACCTGCACCTATAAAAATAGTAATAGTATAGGGTTAGTACACACTTTTACTATGTATGGGTGCATGCACACATACACATAACTACTATGCATGATCAAGGAATGCTCCTCCTATAACAACATGCCATTTCTGGAAAGTGACATCAGTAGACTTTCCTAATTCGTTATTTGTGAATTGTGGTATGAATATAGCGTATTTTAATGCATTCAAAGCACACAACTCATTTTATATATGAACACAAGTCCTTAGAATCATGAACATAATTTTAGAACAACTAGAGCCAAAATTTTGAAATTTGATACCCCAAACCCGAGAGCTCCTCTTTCTGTACTTAGTTTATTTTTCAGTCTTTTTCTTCTTCTTGTTGTGTAGTTCAATGATCTCCTTTAGGCCTATGTTTTACTTACAAGTGCAATGATTCAATGTAGTCCCATACCTACAATGAATCAAGTAAATAATCCAAGGGATTAAGGAAATGATTTAACTACAAATTGTGCATGAAATCTTTATAAGCCAATCTTTATTGGTTAAGCCTATTATTTGATATTGGCCTAATAGTTAAAGTCATTATAAGACAATTTTATTTGGCTATGATTATTTGCCAATTATAATAAGTCATTATAAGCCAATCTCATTTGGCTTTGATCATTTTCATATTGAAATAAGTCATTATAAACCAATCTTATTTGCATAATAAAAGAAGTCATTATTGGCTATGCCCATTATTTGTTGAAAACTTCATTCTTATCAAGTGATCTTCTCAAGCTCTTACTTTCTTAGCTCACTTTGAACATGCATTTCTTCTTTTTTCTTTCTTTCTTTCTTAAAGACATCTTTAGAATTAAAATCATGTGAGATAACATGAAATCCAGTCTCTGCCCCACACCGAAAGGAGGTTATTCACCTATAAAAGTGAATCTAGATCATGTGACCTACCATGAAATCCAGTGTCTGCCCCACACCGAAAAGGGGTGGTTCACCGGCTAAAGTGAAACCAAGTCCAGTGTTCTCCCCACATCGAAAAGAGGTAGTCCACAGTTAAATACTTTCTTTGAGCATTTAACCGACATAAATAATGTGAGCTACCATGAAATCCAGTGTCTGCTCCACACCAAAAAGGGGTGGTTCACCGGCTAAAGTGAAACCAAGTCCAGTGTTCTCCCCACACCAAAAGAGGTGGTCCACGGTTAAATACTTTCTTTCAGCATTTAACCGACATAGATCATGTGAGCTAAGCATGATATCCAGTGTCTGCCCACATCAAAAAGGGGTGGTTTCACCGTCCAAAGTGAAACAGCATCATACCTAGCTCGCTTAGGTGGAATCCACTGGCTAGTTCCTATGTTGGCAACATAGTTTGAAGACTAGGAGATATACGGAGACTACTTATCCACCTTGGTGTAGCCTCATCTCATGAGGCTTACATGTGATGGCACAATCTCATTGCTAGTCTATCGGTGCTTTGCTCAACTTCTTTTTCTTTACATATTTTAGAGTTGACTAAAACATTATGGAAGCTTGCTTCTAGTTATGAGGTTTACTTAACTCTTTGGATAACCAGTCATCCTTTTCTTTACTTTATGAAATGTGAATTTAACCTTACATTATAATCTTGGTGTTAATGAAACTTGTCTCGCGATTATTAGCACCATCTTACGTGAGCATGTTTAACATAGTTGTCTGAGGTGTAAGTGAGACTTGTCTCACTTCCTTTTAACACCCCATTCTGGTAACTTTCATAATTCAAAGACTTTTAATTATGTTATTACTCACATTAACTCGTTTCATGTCTTTTGGTAGCTTTATACCATTCTTAATAAACGTTAAGAGCTTTGTTCAATGTAGTTACTATGTTCATAGTTCATTTGGAAAGGGTATGTTGGGACTTGTCCCAATGATTGGCATACCCTTGATTATGAATTCAAAGTTACATTGGTCATGCTTAATTTTGTTTACATTAGTCATTAGCCAATATTTTCATCATACTTTGAAAGCAATTTTATAAGCCAATACCCTTCAAATTTTGGGCAAAACAGTATTAGCTAATTTATTGGAATAAGCAAATCATTCATGCAACATTTTTCATGATATTATCATTAGCCAATTTGATTAAAATTCATCTATGTACTTTAGTGAACTGATCATCTCAAGCAAATTGACATTTAACAGTAACTAAACTTCATAACCGAATCATAACAACTTCATCATCTCGGACACAATTAAGCCTTACAACATTCTTTATTTCGTGTAAATAATACTTAAATCATACGAATCAATTCTATAGGCTTCATTCGACATTTATAAATCAAGAGATCTACACATTAGGATCAGTTAGCACCACATACCAACAACGTGTTTGAGATTACAACTACATACTCATTAGAATCGAAAACAAGGATACTAGGGAGAAGGACGTTCAACAATATCATTGGGAAGCAACCGTAGTTTCAAGATTCATAGATTCAAAGCGATTGAAAATCCTCTTAGAGAAAGAATTCCCGGAGAGAAACACATACCTTAGTATAATTGAATCTACGAAGATCACCTTGCATGAAATCTTGAAGAAAACCTTGAAATCACCTAAGAGAATCGAGAGAAACTTTCTATTTTTCCTTTTCGTTTGCTCACTGTTTTGCGTGTAAATTTCATAGTGTTTGAACGTGAGTCTAAGTCTTAGGAACTGATGTTGACTCATCAAACTTAGGATAATTAAGTTAATTAAATAAATTAATTAGTTAATTACTAAAACTCCCCTCCTAAGTTGACGAAACATAGGAGAACATTTGACTTACCAAAAACTGGAAATTGGCTAGGGTCTCGGCCAAATTTTGAATTTCACATTAATTAATTAAGTTGTAAATTTAATTACTTAAGGGACCTTGGGTAATTACTAAAGTACCCCTAAGTCTTTGGGACCATAACTAACCCTTTTGGACCATCCTAGGTTAGGTACTAGGTTGTCTCTTTAACTAGTTACTAGGTTAGTGTCACCCGGTTAAGTCTTAGGTTGTCAGGTGCACTAGTTTGTTTATTTCGGTTAGTCCTAGGTTAGTTATCTATTTAGGTCAGTTAGTTAGAGTCTAGAGTAAGTTATGGAGTTAGGACCCACATGGAGGGACCCTTGCGGACGCCTGCCCTAATTACCCTAACTAGTCTTGATGGTTCATTGGGAATGTTTACTTATTGTCCCAAGGATCCTCACTATGTCCTTGGGCACTGTTTAATCTACATGATAATTTTAATTGATCATGTGCTGTGGTATCTAGGCTTGACACTTGGATGCCTCATACCCAATTTGTGAGTTAAAGGAAAAAGCATTTTAACCTAGGGTCTTCATTGCAGGTACATTTCTTGGACAAGCTCATTAATGTTAGAAAATTGGCTAACACCATTTTAAGCAAATATTTTCTAATTATTTTGCTTATTTAGGTATTATATAGAAATTGGCTAATACCCCTTAGCCAATTTTCTATACTAGTCCCAATATATCTCAATATTGGGCATTGGGATGCCTATGTACCCCCAATACACATTCTTAAATACCTATTTTGTTCTTCACTAGACATGTAATTTTCCGGAATGTTACATTATCCCCTCTTAAGAATATTCGTCCCCGAATGACACTACACATCATTTTAAAATAAAGAGGGTGATTTTTTAAAATACTTTAATATGCTTGAAACTTTACTCTTTGTGAATATCTGATTCACACTTACTCTGTATGATGCATATTACTCAAAGCTTATCTGAAGCTTCATATTTGAGATTGAGGAACTTCCTTCTCAATCACACTTAACTTAATGAACATCACAACTCATGCAACACAAAAATCATGTCTACGCTATACAAAAACAGCAACATGAATGCAAACATGAACTCATTTTAACTCATATAGTGCAAGTATAAAACACATGATTATTGACTTACAACACCAAAATTGACTAATGCACTAAAAATTTAGAGTTTCTTTACAAAAACCAAACTTAGGAAGAGTATATCTAACCTCAAGAACTGAACAAGTGAGGGTAATGGGATCTCATATCGGCCTCGGCCTCCCATGTTGCTCCCTTAACAACGTGGTTCCTCCATAATACTTTCACGGTGGCAACCTCATTGTTCCTCAAAAGCTTCACTTGGCGATCTAAAATTTCAACTGGAACCTCTTCATAAGAAATGTTCTCATAAATGCCTAACCCGTCAATAGGCAGGATGGATGCTGGATCACCTAGACACTTCTTAAGCATTGAAACGTGGAACACTGGATGAACAGAAGCCAAGTCTTGTGGTAACCTCAGTTCGTAGGCATCAGTTCCTACTCTCTGCAAGATCTCATAAGGACCTATATACCTCGAACTAAACTTCCCTTTCTTACCAAACCTCATCACCCCTTTCATGGGTGATATCTTCAGGAAGACTTGATCACCCACCTCAAATTCAAGAGCTCTCTTTTTGTTATTTGCATAGGATTTTTGACGAGTGTAAGCAGTAGCCAATCTATCCCTGATCATTCTCACCTTTTCCACAGCCTCGTGTATGATCTCAGGGCCAAGGATGGAAGACTCTCCTACCTCAAACCACCTAACTGGAGACCTACATCTCCTGCCATATAGTGCTTAAAAAGGTGTCATCCCAATACTGGAATAATAGCTATTATTATAAGAGAACTCAATAAGCTGCAAGTGATCATCCCAACTCCACTTGAAGTCAATAACACATGCTCTCAGCATCTCTTCAAGGGTCTGAATGGTACGCTCTGCTTGTCCATCCGTCTGGGGATGAAAAGCAGTACTGAGCTTCACAAGTGTACCCAAGATCTTTTGGAAATATCTCCAAAAGTGAGAAATGAACTGAGCTCCCCTATCTGAAATGATAAATAAAGGAATCCCATGCCACCTCACAATCTCATAAATATACAACTTGGCATAATCTTCGGCTCTGTAAGTAGCCTTCACATTTATGAAGTGAGCATACTTGGTCATCCTGTCAACAATGACCCAAATGGAATCATGCAATTTCCTGGTTCTGCGCAGACCAACCACAAAATCCATATTAATATCCTCCCACTTCCATGTTGGGATCTCAATCGACTGGGTAAGACCCCAAGGCTTAAGGTGTTCGGCCTTAACCTGTTGGCAATTGGGGCACTCCTCCACAAACTTAGAGATATCTCTCTTCATACCTTCCCACCAATAGACCTCTTTAAGGTCATGGTACATTTTGGTAGAACATGGATGAATAGAATAACTGGAGCCATGGGCCTCTGCAATAATATTAGGCCTCAAATTATCAATATTGGGCACACATAATCTGTTCTGGTACCTGAGTACACCAACCCCTCCTAGGGAAAATTATTCATTTAAATTACTCAACACGGAGTCTTTCAAATCCATGAGTACTGGGTCGAGATGTTGCTTAGCTTTGACATCTACAACAAATGAGCATTCAGAACTGGAATGAACTGAAACACCCCCACTTGGTGTATCAATCAGTCGTACACCCAACCTAGCCAGTTGGTGTACCTCTTTAACCAGCTCCTTCTTCTCATCATCAATATGAGACACACTGCCCATGCTCAATCGGCTAAAAGCATCAGCCACTACATTGGCCTCATGGGTGATAGTGGACACTCATGTCATAATCCTTGAGCAGCTCTAGCCATCTTCTCTGACGAAGATTAAATTCTCTCTGTGTTAAAGAATATGGTAGGAGTTTTTAGAATGTCGAGAACGACCTTGGGAGGATGATGACCTTCTGGGGGTTTTCTTGCCCTCATAAGAGACAGAAGCCACGTCCTCTCACTTCTTCTTCAACAATTCTGAAGATCCGGGCGACGCGGCTACATGGGCTATCTTTCCTATTTTCAAACCATCTTAGATATTCTCACCAATCTTAACTATCTCGGCAAATTTTCCTCTAACGAGCAACATGATTCTGTCATAATATTCGGGCTCTTGCACCCGTACAAACACTTCGACAATCTTTTTCTCAGACATAGGCGGCCTTACTATTGCATCTTCCTTTCTCCACCTATTGGCAAACTCTCTATAGCTCTCAGTGGATTTATTCTTCATCTTTTCCAAGGAGTATCGATTGGGAACGATTTCCACGTTGTAAGCAAACCGATCAATAAAATCCTTGGCCAGGGAATTCTAGATGGACCATTGCCTGGTCTCGTGGGAGGTGAACCATTCTAGAGCGTCCCCGCATAGACTTCGGCTGAAGAGCCGCATCAACAAAGCTCCATCCCTACCAACTCCAACAAGCTGGTCGCAGTAGGCTCTCAGATGAACCATATGTTTCCCTACTCCTCCGAAAGTATAAAATTTTAGAATCTTGAACCCTTCTGGAATGTCCAGATTTAGATGAATGCACAAATCCTCATAGTTAAGATCGGCGACATCAGGGATGCATTGGAACTCTTTCATGGCTTTCTTGATCTCTTCTTTTATATCCACATTTGCCTCTTCTTTCGCTCTCCATTCTCTTTCTTGTTCTTCATAATGGTCCAGCTCAGAACCGTGCACGTCGTGCTCAGTAGGGAGGGAATCTGGAAAGTGGTTCTTTTAGGTAAGGGTGGAGCTACGGAGGGACTCTGAGCATTTTGTATGGTATGGTAATTCTCTGGATAAGTCTGAGGATTGGTATTCTCATTTAAATGGTGGTGGGATGTTTGGGGATTAAAAGTGTTCTGGTTTGGATTTCTGGTTTGGTTTTGTGGAGGTGGAGCGGTTTGCGTATTTTAGGGATGAGGTGGTATTTGAAAATGATTATTTTGAGGAGGAGGCGTTTGGTAAGAAGCCGAAGCCTACTGGGGGTTTTGAGCAGTCAGGTCTATAATGGAGGGATTCTGAGCAGATGGCACGTTCTGAGTTAGATCCATGTTCGACAAAGGGAAGTAGATAGGAGGTCTTCCATTAGCAGCATTAGCAGAAAAATCTGATAGAGGCAGATCCTGTCTCTTTTGCATCTCCACCCTCATCTCTGCGATCTGTTGCATTAATTGCATAATTAGTTCGTTCTGGTCTGTTAGGGTAGGTTGAGCCATCACAATGTCGGTTAGACTGACTTCTTCGTTACTATCTCCCATAACTATTTTTCCTTTGTCTAAATCGTGCCTAGGAAAGGAATTTATGGGCCCTTTGGATCTCATAAAATGGGGATGATCTACCAGCTTAATCGACATAGATCAGTTTCAAAGTACCTGAGGAGGAAAACAACTCAAAGGCAAATTTGTCAGTTTAAGTTCAGCATATGAAAATGCATAATATCACACAGAGAGAAGATAAACACACAAGTTGCTTTGTTTGAGGATATCTTCAACCAACGAGTAAGGACGGAAACAAATATTTTTAACTAGCAGGAGTTTGCTTGTTTTAGTTCGACACCATCTCAGAAAGGCTAAATCACGTTGAGCTAAGGTCTTCTTGCAACTGCTCTTTAACTTCCATTGATATGATCTTCACATTTCCTTGTAATATGTAGGGGGAATGAATGAAATATTTTAAAGATAGGGGTCGGACCTCGGAAGGCTGCCTACGTATCTCACAAGGAGAATTCAGCCCTAACGTAGTTCGAGTAGAAAATAAATATTGATTTTCATTCATTCATTCTATATGGTTACAAGGAAAATGAAAGTTAACAACAAAGCTTTAAAGATAAGTACTGACTACATCTCAGTCATTCTTCTTCTCAATGTTATCTCAGCCACGGGGAACAAACTCAACTCGAATTTTTTCCATGTTGACGAGGGCTTCGACGTCGTAGCGAAAACTGAGGCACCTTGAGAGGCTGTGATTTGTATGATTGTGGTAGGCACAAGGATTCCAGATTTCTTCGCCAACGGGATCTAGACCACTGTCCTCATCGTGGATAGAGTCTAAGAGCCCATTTTGAACCAAATCACTGTAGATTTCCAGCATCGACATTCTGAACGATGTGAAATAATGACAAAAAAAACTGATTGCGCTCAATAAGATCTGACTGATCATAAGTGAGAACGACGTTATTACCCCACGTGTGCGAGATGTTCCCAAAGTTGATCTGGCGGCAGATCCTTGCTTTAAGCTGCACGCATTCCTCTATAGTATGCCCTCGCTGGTTTGGGTGGACGGCACACGCCTTCAAAGAGTTCCCTTGCCCAAGGACTGAAGTTTCTCCCTCATGAGGCATCCATCCGAGCTATTCGTACAAATGGGCGCAAGACATAACCTTCGTCCCCACACTATGTCTTGATTCATAGGCCGGGAGGGTGATCCATCAGCCTCCTCCTTTTAGACGGCCTAGGAATAGAGTCTTATAGACAATTTCCTCGTCAATGTCTTCCTCAGTTGCTCTAGGGTGAGTGTCGTCTGGACCACCACTAGTCTCTTATTCGGGGATAGAGTATTTCCCGTGCATTTTCTGAAGTTTGGCGATCATGTTATGGTGGAACGCCTTATTCTTTTCCTTAATGTAGACATTTTTTCCTTCATGGTGATGAATTCCGCCATCTCCGTTGTCAGTTCCTCATCAAGCGACGCATTTCTGGCTAACAGACTTGCAGTTTTTGAATCTATCTCTGCTTCTCTCGCTTCCCTTTCTTGAATCCTCAATCGAAGCATATCCAACTTCTTTATCAAATCCTCTTTCTCCATCTCAATGTCTTTCTTCCTCTTCGTTTTTGATGCCAAATGCTCATCCAACGTGGTAGTTGTGGCTTTGTAGACCCCTGTGGAGACTTCGACCTTGAGTCCTTCTTCTTTGACCCTTTGAATCTGCTGCGTGATTTGTTCTATTTTCTTTATAGCTCCTCTCCTGTGAGTTCCCTCTTAATATTCTTACCCTTTCCCATAGCTGTGATCTTGCGTTTCCTGAGACAGCAGAGTAGGTATTTAGGATTTGGGGTATGAGATGTGTGTTTTAAGACTCGGAAAATTTTGGTCGACATTTTGTAATAGTGACTTATATATTTCTGGAAATTTCTGGCAAGGAGTGGGTTTTCGATATCCTCATTCACAGCAACATAGCATATAAGCAGTCAATAGCACATATATCGCATCCTAAAACACGCAGGGGACCCTTTTTGTGCCAATGGTAGGCCTAGCAAATTTGAATGATGTATATGTGAATTTGAACCATATGATCAAACCCCCAAACAAATTTTCACAAATGAAATATTTAATGTTCACAAGGGGAAATAAAGCAAAAATATAAAAGGACACACCCACGCATGGGCCATTTGAATGTACAGAAACGCCATAAAACAGGCCCACACAGATGATAAAATGACAAAATACATGTAGAAAAAAACTCGCACAGGGGCGAAGTCCACTATGCCATCCCAGATGGCCCTCCTCCGTCGCTGTTTTCCTGGGTCTTGTATTGCTGAAACATGTAACGTAGTATAAGCATGAAACATTCACCCAAGCGTCCTTTTTCTTCCTAGCTCTTTTATTGCATCCTTTCAATCTTCTCTTTGACCCATGAGTCGAAATCATCGTAACCACGTCTTAGTCTTTCCACTTCTTGAGTTGTCTTTTAAAGAGCATATTGGTTTTCAATAAATTTGGCGTACATTTCTTGGGCTTCGCGTTTTACTTCCCTTAGCTTAATTACAGCTTTAGCCTCTTCTTCTTTGATACTGCAAAAACTGCGCGGGATCGGAGAAGAGATACTTTGTATGTTATTTTTCAACCAGGCTTTGTAAGCTTTATCGTATACGGCGTTGGATCGATCTGGGGCAATGATGTCTTTGTCCATCCACAAAGCCACTTTCCATTTTCTCAGCATTTCTGAAGCTTCGTTCACCCTGTCGTCCCCAATATCGTATACATAGGCACCATTATATGCCTCTCGAAGTGTGGTTTACATCCTCCCAAACATTCGTAAGACTCGAAAGGGTGCATAAGAGTGGATTCCCCGAATGCCTGGTAGAGGAAGAACAAGTTATCTGCAGCTCTCTACGACGACTCTTTTCGGAATGAAACGATCGAGCATCAATTGGAGATCTTCTTCTCTCAATTGGGAAAAAATCTGAGCCCATCTTTCCCTAGTTCTCCGATTCTCCAGATTCGCCCAGTACATCATATCATTCAAATCATTGAGAGTGTTCTTCTTGTCTAGAGTATGCAACTCCTAGGTCCCAGACCCCTTTGCTAGATGACTCAAAATCCATCACTTAAGGAGCAGATTACATCCCTGGAAGTAACGATGTCCTTCTTTACATTTTCCAGGGCTTGATACATATCGGACAATATGACTGGAGTAACAGGATAGTTGTCACGACCCGAATTCTGGAATCCGAATTGCAACCGGCGTCGTTGAACTCTCAGAGGTCGCAGACAAGCCTCTTCTTGCATTCATCACATTTATACGGTTAATTTTAGCGGAAAATATAAAACTGTTTGTTTATAGTTGAAGTATACATAAACTTCATATAAACACATATTTGTAAGAAGGTTCATTGCTCATACATCAACCATCTAATTATAAGATCATGCAACTAGAAAGAAATTGAATCTCATGTCATAAGTAATACTTGCCAAAATGGCATCATTACAAGCGCCTTAATAAAATACAAAAGAAACACTAGTGGAACCTGCCCCACTAGTTCAAACCTACTACTAAGCAAGAAATATAAAGGCAGGCATCCTTAAATGCATGAGGACCTACCAAGTTCGGATGAAATCTCTGAGTTCGAACAGCTGCAATGATACCCTCAACGTCCACCTGAGCCTGCACCTAAAATAGTAATATTGTATGAAATTAGTACACACTTGTACTAAGTATGGGTACATGCAATAACATATAACGGTAATTCATGAACAAGGATGGCTCTTCCTAATCAACATGTTTTCTTAGAAGGTCAAGTCTCTTAACTTTGACTATTTCGTGATTAGAAGGTCATGCCATGAATATGTCACACATCATACACACATAGGTTCACATAATATACATTTCATGTTTCATATAGAATACATTTCATTTCCATGAGATCTTGGAATCATAGACGTAGCATTAAGACATCTCATGTGAGGGCGCAATATATGGGATCTCAATCTGAGGATTTCCTTTAGCAAACACAGATCCTGCTTCATTTGTTCATTTGTACTTCACATTATTCATTTCATTCATTCATGGGCTGGTGTGAACACCAACTATACCTAGGATGAAGTTTAAGACTCTCATCGGGATCATAAGTGCAATGACCAAGAATGACCTAATGTCAATACTTGAGTCCGGTCTCACCTTCTTATTGTCTTGCACAAACACCTTTGGTATCGTTCATTTCATTATCTTTCATACTTTGAGGAACTTTAACTTTAACCGACATAGATCATGTGAGCTCATAAAATCCGGTGTCTTCCCCACACCGAAAAGAGGTAGAGTCACTGGCCAAGGTGAAACCAAAACATTCTAGCTTCATGACTTCGAACCAAGCTAGTTCCCTATGTTGACAGCATAGTTCAAAGACTAGGAGATTTAGGGAGACCCATACCCACCTTGGTGGAAAGTCTCATCTCATGAGATTTATGTGAACCTCCGCCCTTCCGGAAAGAAGGCATCACCACTCATAACTAGCCAATAGGTGCTCCGTTTAAAAATCCTTTTTACATTCAACTCATACATCATCGAAGCTTGCTTCTAGCATGAGGTAGTCATAGCTCATTAGATGATTTCTCATCTCTTCTTTACGTATTAAGTGTGAATTGTCCATACACTTACATATAGAGTGTGATTGAGACTTGTCTCTTAATATTCAACACTCTCTTAGGTAAGTACTTTTGGTGACCTTATATTGGCGTAGGTACAACTTGTCTCACTTGCACTAGCCTCATATTGTGGTGCCACCCTTTTACTTCTTAACATCTTCTCATTTCATCTTTACTCACCTTTAATTATTTGTTCATCGATTAACATAGATATGCTCTCTTAGAAATTGCATTAAGTGACATTGCTTTTAAGGCGTAGATGCAGTTTGTCTCACTTGCACTAGCCTATCATCATGTATCACTCTTCTCTTTACATATTAAAAATCAATTCATTCTTAACACTTTTTTTAGGAATATGCTTGAGACTTGACTCCTACATCATTCTACACTCCCATAGGTGAGTACGTTTGGTAACATTTACTTAGGCTTGGTTGAGACTTGTCTCACCATTCATCTTAGCCTCTTATCATGTTGTCACTGTTTTCATTAGCATCATAGTATAATATAATTACTCACCTCATTACCTGAATGTTCATTTAATAATCTTATCATTAACTCATGTTCTTACCCAATTCAGGTTACTCATAATTGACTAAGTGTTTCATGACCATCTAAGTATATGTTGTGTAAGACTTTTGCATTTTATACATGCAGCCAAGGGACCCAAGTTCAATCCCTAGTGGCTGCATTTTATTTAATTATATGTGAGACTTATGTGTCTCCCAAGTTCGGCCAAGAGGACCCATGTTCGAATCCCTTGGGCAACACTTTATTTTTAATTATTTAAAGTGTGAAGTGTCTCCATAAATTCGGCTAAGAGGATCCATGTTCGAATACCTTGGGCAGCACTTTATTTTTTATTATTTAAAGTGTTAAGTGTCTCCATAAATTCGTCTGAGAGGATCTGGGATCGAATCCCAGTGGCCTCATCTTTTATTACTTTATTTTGGTGCGAGATTTATGTATCTCACACCCTTGACCAAGGAGCCAAGTTCGAATCCCACTTCCCTCATTATTTTCTTTTTCTTTTAATTCCAAGCTTCTTTCAACCTGCCCAAGTTTGAATCCCCTCTCTCACCCTATTTTGTTTTATTTTATTTTAAGGCTTAACACCTTAGTATTAGGACCTTAAGAATTTCAAGATTCATTGTAAATGGAAGCAACTATTCCTCTTCAAATATATTAGTGACTAGCCGAAACCATATTCATTTAACATAAAGTTTTAATTTACTTTCTTACGTTTAGCCTAGGCGTTTAACTCATAGTTTTACATATACCTTTGACCAATTCATTAAGGACTTTACTTTCACTTTATTATTCATGAACATCACGATTTCTTTTGCATGTTAAACACAAAACATTGCATAACACATGATTCACCATTTTCTTCAAGTTAACAGTAACAATACAATTTCGGAAAATAGCATGTTTTGTGCACATATGACATTCAACATTCGGACGTACATAACAAATCATAAACAGCCCGTAACATACATTACACACAACCACAATCATTCCTAAACTCATCTACCAGAAGTCATACCAACGCATGCATCAATTCGTTCATAGGATCTAATGACAGGGGCATGCAATGGGGGACAACCTTAGTTTTTCGATTAGATTTAAACTGAACCTTAGGGGACTCTCGGGAAAGGGTCCAAGAGAGATTAAAACCCATACCTTTTCAGCCTTGAAAACCAGCCACAACCACACGCCCCAACCCACACACAAACCTTTCTTCCGAGCTTTGATTCTTGTTTGCAAGTGAACTTCTTTACTTAAAACACTTAGGCGTACGAATTCTCCCTTTTGTTTTTTGATGGATGCAGCCAAGAAAACTTTTATAATAGTGAGTTTTACGTTTATATTCTGTTTTTGAAGTGTTGGATAAGGCTGAAAACGTTTTTAGGAGTAAATTAAAGAATTAAGAGTGGATAAGAAGCACACTCCTAGTGGGAGATGTGCGCCCCTTTTTGTGGAAATTGTTGTTGACTTATTCTACACAATTTTTAATTATAAAAATCAGATTATAATTATATATTAAGTTATTATAATGCCCCTCTCTATTTTAATTAATTTTAAATCAATTAATTCATGCCCCCTTATGCCTCCAATTCTGCTCGAACCCGAGTGTGGAGGTAAGGTCAATCTCGGGTTTGACCACCGAGATTTGACTTATTTTTACTAATTAATATCTTTATTTAATTAATTAAATATCAGCCTAGGGTAATTACTATACTACCCCTAGCCTCAAAATTACCTTTATACCCCTAGAACCATTAAAACCTAGGACTCACCCTCTAAGTCCGGTTAAGACTCATCCGGGTGAATCCTAGTATTCGGGTACACTACATGGCTGGAACCAACTCTGCCTAGATCAACTAACTCACCAAGTTGGTTGGCTTGGCTGGTGCATAGGTTCAGAGGTCTGGTTCCACGCGCATCAATCCGTGTGAACCAGGTCTAACCTAGGCATTCTATGTACGTTTAGGCCTTACTTAGCATAGTTGTTTTCGGGTTGTCACATTATCCCCCCTTAGGAACATTCATCCCCGAATGACACTACACATCATTTAAACAAAGAGGGTGATTTTCGAATTTTACTTCATCATACTTAAACGTTTCTCTTTTGGGAACATTTGATCCACACTTATTTGGGTGGTGCATATCATGAAAGCTTATCTAAGCCTTCATTCTTGAGATTAAAGAATTTCCTTCTCAATCTCACTTAACTTAATGCACTACACAATTCATGCAACACAGAGACATGCCTATGCTACACAAAAACAACAACATAGATTGCAAACATATCTTCGTTTTAACTCATATCACACCAAATCGACTAAAGCACTTAAACTTAGAGTTTTCTTAAACATAAACCAGACATAGGAAGAGTATATCTATCCTCAAGAACTGAACAAGTGAGGGTAACAGAATCTCATATCGGCCTCAGCCTCCCATCTTGCCCCCTCAACCAGGTGGTTCCTCCATAACACCTTCACGGTGAGAACCTCCTTGTTCTTCAGTCGCTTTACTTGACGATCTAAAAGTACAACGGGAACCTCTTCATAAGGAAATATTCCCATTGACTCCTAACCCCTCGACGAGTAGGATGGACGTTGGATCGCGTAGACACTTCTCAAGCATCGAAACGTGAAACACTGGATGAACAGAAGCCAAGTCATTTGGTAATTTTACCTACTTGTTGTAAGATCTCATAATGACCTATATACCTCAGACTCAACTTCCTTTTCTTACCAAACCCCATATTTACTACGGACACAGAGTTTATGTAATGAACTTCTTGTTCTATGTCTTTGACTCTTACAAAGTGGCATAAGTATACCTTAGACCTCATCTTATTAGGTTTAAGATTGGAAATTATTTGGCCTGTTGAATTTGAACCACGCCCTTCTCATTTTAACCCAACTTATTTGGAAACTGAAGCCTTACTACCCTGTTCCTATAGTCTATTATAGCATAACACTTATAAAGCAAATCCATGTCTAAGCCATATTCTTGAGTTGGTATGCAGCTAACTCAGCCTCCTCCTCTTCATTAACACCCGTGGTATGCATTTAGAATCTACCATGTACTCACCTCAATGCGAACGACCACACTTACTACACGTCTTTCGGTCACGCTGGGCATTTCCATCATTTTCCTTTTTGGGAAGGCCAGATCTTGAGTCTGGCGCCTTAGACCACTTGGCCATCCTAATTCTTGTGTGTATTCTTCTACGCGTTCACACAATAAGGAAGTTAGATACTTATTGTAACAACCCTAATAATAAATATGCTAAGTAATGTTTAGTGTGTTTAGAATGCCTATGATTAGACCGGGTTCACACGGATTGATGCGCGTAGAACCAGACCTCTGAATCCTTGCGACATCCAAGCCAACTAACTTGGAGAATTAGTTGAGCTAGGAAAGGTTGGGTCCATCCAAGTAGGGCTCTCGAATACAAAGATTTATTCGAATGAGTCTTTACTGGATTTAAAAAGGGAAAATCTTAATTTTGGAGAGTCTAGGGGTAAAATGGTCTTTTTACAGGCTAAGGGTAGTATCGTAATTACCCTAAATATGTAATTAATTATTTAATTAATAAGGTGGAGGGGCATTTTGGGGAGAGAGGGCCAAAAATTGGCCTTTGAGTGAAGTCTTGCTCCACCCAGGTTCGAACCTAGGTGGAAGCAATGATTTAAATTGTTTTTATTTAAATTGGTAAATTAATTTAATTAATTAATATTTATTGGCTGATTTAAAATAAAAGGAAAATCAGATTTTTTTTAAGGTTTGAAAGAGTCCTAGTTTGAGTAAGTCATTACCTATGCCTAAACTACCTATTCACGATCATCTCTCTCTCACGTCTCTCTCATTCTCTTTTCTTTTCACGTTCTCTCTGACTAAACTCAAGAACTTACCAGCAACTAAAAGTTCTTCACACTTGAAGAACTTTCATGTTAAAAACTTAAGCAAAACATAACTAAAAACGTTAGGCGAAAAGGGAATTTTCTCCGTCGAGTTGGTGTTGAAATTTTGAGACTTGAACGTAATTTGGAGAGGGTGTTGGACAGAAGGTGGTGGGTGAATACACGTAAAATAAAGTATGGGTTTTCTTACTCTTGGTCCCTTTCCCAAGAGACCCCTAGGATTCAGTCGATTCTAATCCGAAAACTAGGATTATTTCCCCGTTGCATGTCCTTGTCACTAGCTCCTGTCGATGGTTGTAGGTTGGTATGTATGCTGATAGATATTAGGCATGTAATGTGTTTTCGTGATGAATTTGTTCATGAATGTGTGTTTGGAATCGTACGAATGATAACCTATGCTTTTCGAAAATATGTGTATAAGTATGTGTGCAAAGTGTGTGTTGCCGTAGCTCTTGGACACGGATTGGAGCATGGAATGACATGTTTTATGGTTGTATTTTACATGAACAAACCTGTATAAATCATGATGTTCATATGAAGTATAATGTGGCTGATTTAAGTGAAAAACTATTAGCTAAATGATTCACGAAATGCCCTAAGAATTAACTCTAAATGTTGATGAAAAGAAGCTGAAAAATGTAACTCAAATTTCCAGCACCTTGTAGGTTAATTTCAGCCAAGTAAAGTTGTTTAATAAGCTATGTAAAATGAAGAAAAAATAAGTGTGGTCACTGAGGATCGAACCCGTGACCTCACCATGTTAAAAATCATTGAAATAATGTGAGAAAAAGAGAATGTGGCATGTGGGATTCGAACCCATGTGCCTTGACCGAAAATGAAATAATAAAAATAAAAAATGAGAGGAGTGGGATTCGAACACACCACCTCTTAGTCAGATTTAAGGAGGAATTAAAAGAAAAAGAAAAGGTAGAGGCGTGTGGGAATCGAACACACGACCTCTAGGCTGAATAAAGGAAATTAAGGAGAAAATTAAAGTGGGGCTGTGGGGGTTCGATCCCACACCCTCTCGGGCAACAAGGAAAGAATTAAAAGAAAGGAAAATAAAAGAAAATGAGGTGTGGGGGTTCGAAACCCCATCCTCGAGATCCCCAAAATGAAATAAAAGAAAAAAAGAGAAAATAAGGGAAAAGAAGCGTGTGTGTTGGGGATCGAACTCGGGTTCCCCAAGACGAATGAGTTAAGTTTAAATAAATAAAAATTTAAGTGTTGTCCAAGGGATTTGAAATCAGGTTCCCTTGCCCAAATTCCGTATTGATACATAAGTCATACGTGAATAAATATTTGAAAATAATGTTGCCTTCATAGAACGAAATCGAGTTCTTGGCATATTACAAGATGCATAAGTCTTGTACCACATAATCTTAGGAGGATATGAATCACTTAAACGAACTATGAATGAAGTCTCATGGCTTGTATGTATAGACCCATAAGTCTAGCATACGTTTAAAGTAAGTGAACCTAAGATGTAAGTAATGAAATGATGAAACCCTAGAAGAGTAAAGTAAGAATGTGAAACACACTAAATGGCCAAGTGCATTGACATATGATGAAATGAACATTCACGTAAAAAGGAGTGAGTAATTATGAAGAGCAATGTGCTAAAGTTAATGAATATGGTGACAACATGATAAGAGGCTAAGGTGAAAGATGAGAGTAATCTCAAATGATCATAAGTAAATGTTACCAAAACGTACTCACCTATGAGAGTGTAAAGCTAATGAAGAGACTATTCTCTATGAACACTCTAATGAAAGTATTGAGATTAATGTATACTTAATACTAATGATGAGATGAGAAATCATCTATTGAGCTATGATGTCCTCATACTAGAAGCCAACTTCCATGACGTATGAGTTGAATGTAATGGAACTTTATACTGAGCACCGATAGGCTAGCTATGAGCGGTGATTCCTTCTTTCGGGAAGGGAGGAGGTTCACGTAACTCTCATGAGATGAGACTGTACGGCATGCCGGGTATGGGTCTTCTTAAATCTCCTAGTCTTTCAACCTATACTGCCAATATAGGGATCTAGCAGGGTTCAATTCCCTATATACGCTAGCATATTTTGGTTCACTTTGGCCGGTGATTCCACCTCTTTTCGGTGTGGGGATTACACACTGAATTTCATAATGCTCACATGATCTATGTCGGTTAAGGTTAAAGTTCCCAAAGAAAGAATGAGCCTAGCCTCAACGAATGCATATAATGAAATGAACGATACCAAAGGTGTTAGGATAGGATAATCAAGAGGTGAGCTAGACTCAAGTAATGACACTCGGTTATTCTTGGTCATTGAAGAGAAAACCCAATTAGAGTCTTAAACTACATCCTAGGTATCTAGTGATTGCACTAGTATATGAATGAATGAAAACAAAGTACGTATGAATGAATGAAGCAGACTCTATGTTTGGTAATGAAGGCTCCCTAGTTGAGGTCCCATATGTTGAGCCCTCATTTTGGGAAGTCCTAATGTCAAGTCCATGATTCCATGGTCTCATGTCATATGAAAGAATGATGTGAACTACGTGATATGATATGTGCAATACGTTATGTGCTGCTTGCAAAATGATAAGTATGATCATGCATGTTACTCTCATGGGATGACTTTCCTAATCCATATTTGGCAAGTCCACTGACTTTCCTAATCCAAATTTGGCAAGTCCACTGACTTTCCTAATCCAAATTTGGCAAGTCCATTGACTTGACTTTCCATAAATCATGTTGTTAGGAAAGAGCTATTCTTACTCATGGATGTCCTTGGTGTGTGCTTGCATATACCCATACTTAGTACAAGTGTGTACTAATCCCATACAATATCTACTTTTAGGTGCAGGCACAGGTGGACGTTAGAGCTTACATTACGGCCTTGCAGCTATCCGGACGTGGAGCTTTCATCTGGATTTGGTAGGCCCTCATGGTTTCGAGGACGCTTGCCATTTATATTCTAACTTATATATAGGTTTGAGTTAGTGGAGTATGTTCGACTAGCATTTCTTTCTCATCTTATTTCAGACATTGTATTGGTGCCACTTTGGCAAGTATACACTTAATGCAGTATTGAACAATTTCTTTCATTTGATGATCTTAATATTAGATGGTTGATTGTGAACGTTTATGAGTTTAAGTAGAATGTCTATATGTATGTTAAGTAACAAAAAGTTCAAATTTTCCGCTAAAATTAACCTGGATGAAGTAATGATGACGTATGTAGGTTTGTCTGCGACCTCAGAGAGGTCAACGACGCCGGTCTCATCTGGGGTCTAGACTCTGATCGTGACACTTATAATGACACAAAGTATCAAAGCTCTAGATAGAAAGATAAAGAGTAGAAGAAGGGTAAATTTCCTAAACATTATGCAGTCTCTAATTCATGATAGTGGTGCACTTTACTACCATAACTTAGAAACTACTTAACGAGGTTGATATGAGCCTGATGTCTTGGATATTTAACCTGATGCTCTGATACCAAGTTTGTCACAACCCGGATTCTTGAATCCGAATGGCAACCGGCGTCGTTGACCTCTCAGAGGTCGCAGACAAGCCTCTTCTTGCATTCATCACATTCATACGGTTAGTTTTAGCAGAAAATTTAAAACTTTTTGTTTATAGTTTAAGTATACATAGACTTCATATAAACGCATATTTGTAAGAAGGTTCATTGCTCATACATCAACCATCTAATTATAAGATCATGCAACTAGAAAGAAATGGAATCTCATGTCATAAGTAATACTTGCCAAAACGGTATCATTACAAGTGTCTCAATAAAATAGGAAAGAAACACTAGTGGAACCTAACCCACTAGTTCAAACTTACTACTAAGCAAGAAATATAAAGGCAGGCATCCACGAATGCATGAGGACCTACAAGTCTGGATGAAATCTCTTAGTCCGAACAGCTGCAATGATACCCTCAACGTCCACCTGAGCCTGCACCTAAAATAGTAATATTGCATGGAATTAGTACACACTTGTACTAAGTACGGGTACATGCAACAACACATAACGGTAATGCATGAACAAGGATGGCTCTTCCTAATCAACATGTTTTCTAAGAAGGTTAAGTCTCTTAACTTTGACTATTTCGTGATAGGAAGGTCATGCCATGAATATGTCACACATAATACACACATAGGTTCACATAATATACATTTCATGTTACATATAGTATACATTTCATTTCCCTGAGATCTTGGAATCATGGACGTAGCATTAAGACATCTCAAGTGAGGGCCTAACATATAAGATCTCAATCCGAGTGTCTCTTTTATCAACCATAGAGCCTGCTTCATTCGTTCATTTGTACTTCACATTATTCATTTCATTCATTCATAAGCTGGTGTGAACACCAGCTATACCTAGGATGAAGTTTAAGACTCTCATCGGGATCATGAAGTGCAATGACCAAGAATGACCTAATGTCAATACTTGAGTCCGGTCTCACCTCCTGATTATCTTGCACAAACACCTTTGGTATCATTTATTTCATTATCTTTCATACTTTGAGGAACTTCAACTTTAACTGACATAGATCATGTGTGGTCCTAAAATCCGGTGTCTTCCCCACACGAAAAGAGGTGGAGTTACTGGCCAAGGTGAAACCAAAACATTCTAGCTTCATTGTTTTGAATCAAGCTAGTTCCCTATGTTGGCAGCATAGTTTAAAGACTAGAAGATTTAGGAAGAACCATACCCACCTTGGTGAACAGTCTCATATCATGAGATTTAAGTGAACCTCCGCCCTTCCAGAAAGAAGGCATCACCACTCATAACTATCCTATTGGTGATCCGTTTAAAGTTCCTTTTTACATTCAACTCATACATCATCAAAGCTTGCTTCTAGCATGAGGTAGTCATAACTCATTAGATGATTTCTCATCTCTTCTTTATGTATTAAGTTTGAATTGTCCTTACACTTACATATAGAGTATGATTGAGACTTGTCTCTTAATATTCAACACTCTCTTCGGTGGGTACCTTTGGTGACTTTATATTGGCGTGGGTAAAGCTTGTCTCACTTGCACTAACCTCATATTGTGGTGCCACCCTGTTCTTTGTTAACATGTTCTCATTTCATCTTTACTCACCTTTCATTATTTTTTCATCGATTAACATAGATATGATCTCTTAAAAATTGCATTTAATGCCATTTCTTTATAGGCGTAGATGCAGCTTGTCTCACTTGCACTAGCCTATCATCATGTAGTCACTCTTTTCTTTACATATTAACTATGGATGCATTCTTAAAACTTTCTTTTGGAATATGCTTGAGACTTGACTCCTACATTATTCTACACTCCCATAGGTGAGTACGTTTGGTAACATTTACTTAGGCTTGGTTGAGACTTGTCTCACCATTCATCTTAGCCTCTTATCATGTTGTCACTGTTTTCATTAGCATCATTGTATAATATAATTACTCACCTCATTACGTGAATGTTCATTTAATAATCTTACCATTAACTCATGTTCTTACCCAATTCGGGTTACTCATAATTGACTAAGTGTTTCATGACCATCTAAGTATATGTTGTGTTAGACTTATGCATTTTACACATGCAGCCAAGGGACCCAAGTTCAATACCTAGTGGCTGCATTTTATTTAATTATATGTGAGACTTATGTGTCTCCCAATTTCGGCCAAAAGGACCCATGTTCGAATCCCTTGGACAGCACTTTACTTTTAATTATTTAAAGTGTTAAGTGTCTCCATAAATTCGGCCAAGAGGACCCATGTTCGAATCCCTTGGGCAGCACTTTATTTTTAATTATTTAAAGTGTTAAGTGTCTCCATAAATTCGGCAAACAGGACCCATGTTCGAATCCCTTGGGCAGCACTTTATTTTTTATTATTTAAAGTGTTAAGTGTCTCCATAAATTCGGCTAAAAGGATCTGGGAACGAATCCCAGTGGCCTCATCTTTTATTACTTTAATTTGGTGTGTGATTTATGTATCTCACACCCTTGGCCAAGGAGCCAAGTTCGAATCCCCCTTCGCTCACTAAATTCTTTTTCTATTAATTTCAAGCTTCTTTTAACCTGGCCAAGTTCGAATGCCCTCTCTCACCCTATTTTCTTTTTTTTTATTTTAAGGCTTAACCTCTTAGTATTAGGGCCTTAAGAATTTCGAGATTCACTCTAAATGGAAGCAACTATTCCTCTTCATATATATTAGTGACTAGCCGAAACCATATTCATTTAATATAAAGTTTTAGTTCACTCTCTTACATTTAGCCTAGGCGTTTAACTCATAGTTTTACATATACCTTTGACCAATACATTAAGGAATTTACTTTCACTTTCTTATTCATGAACATCACGATTTATTTTGCATGTTAAACACACAACATTGCAAAACACATGACTCACCATTTTCTTCAAGTTAACAGTAACAATACAATTACGGAAACAACATGTTTGTGCACATATGACATTCAACATTCGGACGTACATAACAAATCATAAACAGCCCGTAACTTACATTACACACAACCACAATCATTCCTAAAATCATCTACCAGAAATCATACCAACGCATGCATCAATTCATTCATAGGATCTAATTACAGGGGCATGCAACGGGGGACAACCTTTGTTTTTCGATTGGATTTAAACTGAACCTTAGGGGACTCTTGGGAAAGGGACCAAGAGAGAAGAAAACCCATACATTTTCAGCCTTGACAACCAGCCACAACCACATGCCCCAACCCACACACAAACCTTTCTTCCGAGCTTTGATTCTTGTTTGCAAGTGAAGTTCTTTACTTAAAACACTTAGGCGTACGAATTCTCCCTTTTGTTTTTTGATGGATGCAGCCAAGAACACTTTTAGAATAGTGAGTTTTACGTTTATATTTTGTTTTTGAAGTGTGGGATAAGGCTGAAAACGTTTTTAGTAGTAAATTAAAGAATTAAGAGTGGGTAAGAAGCACACTCCTAGTGGGAGTTGTGCGCCCCTTTTTGTGGGAATTCTTGTTGACTTATTCAACACAATTTTAATTATAAAAATCAGATTATAATTATATATTAAGTTATTATAATGCCCCTCCTTATTTTAATTAATTTTAAATCAATTAATTCGTGCCCCCTTATGCCTCTAACTCGGCTCGAACCCGAGTGTGGAGGTAAGGTCAATCTCGGGTTTGACCACCGAGATTTGACTTATTTTTACTCATTAATATCTTTATTTAATTAATTAAATATCAGTCTAGGGTAATTACTATACTACCCTTAGCCCCAAAATTACCTTTATACCCCTAGAACTCTTAAAACCTAAGACTAACCCTCTAAGTTCGGTTAAGACTCATCCGGGTGAATCCTAGTATTCGGGTACACTACATGGGTGGAACCAACTCTCCTTAGCTCAAGTAACTCACCAAGTTGGTTGGATTGGCTATGATAGGTTTAGATGTCTGGTTCCACGCGCATCAATCCATGTGAACCAGGTCTAACCTAGGCATTCTATGTACGTTTAGGCCTTACTTAGCATAGTCGTGTTTGGGTTGTCACAATAGTATTTCACTTGTCCTTGGTTCTCGTATCTTTTAAATAGAGTGTGCGCGAGTGTTATAACTCGAGTGTTGATGCGCAGACTCGAGCCATGTGGGAAGACCATTGTTCCTAATAGTGCTACGGCAAACGCTAATGGATGAATTTCATTCCACTCTCCGTAGGTGACCCTGAACTCTCGGTTGTTAGTAGCGTAGAATCTTGCGTACCGAAACATGACATAGATGTCTTTGAATGATACGTTGGACTCCTTGCACGAGTAGACAAAATCTTTCCCCAACCAGAACCAATCTGCGATATCATCTACAGATGGTTTGTTAGGGATGAATATATATTCTTGATTTCTCGCTCTTCTTTCCAACCCCGTGCCCACTGTGTCAATGCAGTCTCGAATCTGTGCGATAGTTGGGGTGATTTTCGCAGTTCCGAATCGGAACACCATTCTTTTATTATCCCAATACCCTATGAGAATCTCAATCAGTTTTGGGAAACTATTCATGTTGATCAACTCGGTTAGTGCACCCACGTATTTGTTGAGGGTTCTTCTATGATCCTTGTCGAGATCATTATACATCCTTTTGAGTTAAAGCGGTGCTTCTACAATCATGTCGAACATTGGGAAGCGATTCATACCTACAAAACAGAAACTAGTTAAGTTAACCCACCCCCACATTGGTTTCCACATGTACATAATTCAAATGTCAAGCAAAATGATGTGTCGTGAGGTCGGAGACCTTGGACACGATTTTGGCGGTTTCAACTAATGGATTTAATACGCCTTGGGTATTAATCCATCTTAGGCTAATGCTTAAATTTGATTTTGGTTTCTCTCTATCTTAGGTTGTGTACAATTTGTTTTAAAGTGACGGTTACCTTAGTCGGACAGACAATGGGGTGAAGATAACAAACGACGTCGGATGATCGCATTCCAACTATTCGTTTGCTACTTCCAATTGACGACGCGTATTTCTGAGAGAATTTGTGGTAAGCCACATAACTTCCGTTTTCCTAATGCAACTATTAGCCATTTGGCGGAAATATGCCATGGAAATGCAACAGTTTAATATTAAGAATAAAGAAAACAAGCAAACAAATATATCACGTAGCCAAATAACATTAGTTTTAAGGTTAGAATCCTTTAATCCCAGCAGAGTCGCAATTTCTGTTTTATTGGAAAAATATGTTTTATATAGGTTTTTGACTTTTTAGAGTCGCCATTTAATTTTTGAAGAAAAATCAAGAAAAGTATGTTTTCAAAAGACTTAAACAGAAAAAATCTCTTGAAAACTAAAAAGGGTTCGGGAATTCTTATTTATATTTTTAGGAAGGTGTTTAAGGCACCTAAAATATCTGCTTAATATGGTTTTCTGGCAACTAACTCATTTGGCTAAAGAAATAACTAACTTGGTTTTTAGACCGTAATTGTTTGAGAGTTGTTCGAAAAAATAATTAATTCGCTATCTAAGTAAGAATTGTTTTGCAAATTTTACTCATTCTTCTAGAATCCGTTTGAAATTCATTTTTATGTCGATAAAACATTTATGGCGCTTGTGGGGATTTGGATTCTCTAGCTTTGAAACTAGCGACAGATAAGAGCGGATAATATAATAAAATAAGATAGGGGGAGAAAAAGAGAGAGGGAGAGAGAGTTGGGTCCAAATCCGGGTTTTCTGTCCGCCTGGACGGAATCTGGACCAACCTGTTTTGGGTTTTTGACCCATTTTTTTCATCTTGAGTACCTGTCCTAGACTAAATATACAATAATCAATAAATAATAAAATACGACAAAGGCTTAAGCCCTAAAATAGCAAAATACAATTTTTTAAGAAAAGGAAAGAAAAAATGTTTGGACCCTCATGACCTAATTTCTTCTACTCCTTCCACTTCGGGTCATATCCGTCAATATTTATGGCTTCGTTGACTCGATGAAATAAGAAAGTAAGCCCCGATGGCTCTCTCGAAGATGCAAAGGGTAAGATCGAATCCCTTGAAGAACTCGGATAAATTTCCACATGCGACAAAAGATGATAGAATTAATACTCGAAAATAATAATGCAGTTATACTTCTAAAAGAAGTCATGATAGTTCTTTAAATCAATATATAACTAATGGCTTATTCAAATTCAAAAGATACGGATACAAATAAAAGATACGAACCTTGAAAGATACTAAACCCCATGCATAATACTAATAAAGTAACAGTCTTATCTAGCTACTGTTTTAGCTAACAAAAAATAAAATAACATCATGGCCAACAGGTGTCAAACAAATTAGGAATGCATACTAGCACTTAAAACTAAGCTTGACTCAAATCACTAGAGCACCAAATAGGTAATTAAAGTGGGTTTAAAATAAATAGACATCAATGAGGCCGGAGACAAATAGAAACAAATAAATGTTCGAGCATAATGAGACAAAGTAGTAGTACCTATTAAGTTAGATATATCAAATCTTATACCTAGTCATGCAACAATTTTACTCGTACCAATCAATAGAAAAATAAAAATCACCTAAAACGGCAGGGTTAGCAAGGGACAACAATAGTTTTGGCATGGCCCAAAATTTCCATTTGGATTGTGACTATATTGTACGAACTCCAAAACGAACAACCATTATAATAGAACAGAAACAAGGAGGAAGGTAGATCATCTCGGGTTCTGTTGGACTAGGACAAGCACAAGTCTAAGCAAAACAAATCTATCCTAAATGAAGGCAACAATAAATGACCATGAACATTAGATAAGGCAACCACACTCTCATAATAGCATGTTGGAGGAAGTATAATGGTCCTAAATGGACATTATGTTAAATAATGGCACCTCAAATGCAGAAAATGTGATATTTTAAGCATAACACATACGAAGGTCGAATACGAAAAGAACATTAAAGCGATGATTTCTTGAAAAGAGAGTGTCAAAATGAATTTCGGACCAAGAAAACATGAATATGATTCCAGAATACACAGAAACAACCCAACAGAAATTGATTTCAAGATTTAAAACCCCTAATAACAAAGATAACATATACCGTAAGCATCAGCCTAACTTCAGCCCCATAACCAGTAGCTAACCACATGATAATTTCCAATGCCAACAGAAAACAAATATCAAACGGATGGAGAGAAAAGTTAGGTCATGAGTGCGAATGAATTTACCTTCCTTAGGGCATCGAAACAGGAACAGACGAGCAGGAAATCAGCGAACCTCCGCACCAGAAGAAGGGAGTCAAAATATGAATGAACGAACAAGACATCAAAATCGAAACTCAAGCTTTCGAACAGATACAAGACTATGTATTCTATTTCGCTCAAGCTGCTAAGAATGTTTTCCTCAAGATAATTTTCTCAAACCCCCAAAACAAAAAACCCCCATAAAGTGAAGAGAAAGCGACTATTTATAGAAGAACATTAGGGTTTTCGGATTTGGGAGGGAAAAGGGTAGAATCGACAAACACTAGAAAATTCCCAATTTGAAATTCCAAACTTCATCCCGGGACAGCTGGAATCAGTACTAGACTTCATCAAATTTTAACGGGTGGGCAAGGAGATCCACTCGATTCAAACAAAGGACGATGGAGCAAGGGGATTACTCCTTCTGGCCTGCTCGCGTACGGAAAAGCTGCTCCTTCTAGAGAAAAACGGACGGATGAAAGAGAGAAAGGCGACGCAATTCTTGTTCTTGGACTCGGATGCGCCAAGATTCTGTGTCTCGTTTGCCCGCAGGGAAATTAGGTTGCTGCGTTGTCGCATGCCGCGTGAGTAAGATGAAGGCGAGCGAAGGAATGGAAATTTGGAATCGCTGCGTGCTGTCATGCTCTCCGAATTCTCTTGTAAAGGGAAAAAGGGTTGGGGGCCGGGTCAAAAGAAAAGTGGGTTGGGCGCGTCTTGGAAATTTTGGGTTTGGTCGGGCCGAAATTCAGAATCTTTTGGACTAAAGTAGGGCCCAACTCATCTGATGCAGAGTACATGTTAGACAAGAACTTTTTAATTTGGCCCATTCATTGTAGCCATATTAATTTAAAGTGTAACAAAAATTAAATTTTAGTAACTTGGATTGGCATTTAATTAATCGACAAACCTCTTAAAATTTAACGAGATAAAATAGTTAACTTTTTTATTACCAAAGACTCAAAAATGTAAATTAATAAATTTAGACAAAATTAATTTAATAAAGATATTAAGGAAAATTCAAAATCCTTTCGAAACAATTTTCGAATATTCATAAAATAAACTAATTACATATAAAAATTATATATAAACAAATATATTACTTAAACTATAGCAAAACAAACCAATAAATTTAATTATAAACTAAGGAATCAAACTAAAACTACTAAAACTAACTCAATAAGGCGCTAAGTGGAATTAAAGTCCTTTTGATACAATTTTTTGATATTTTATAAAATAAATTAAGCGCATTCAATATATATATATATATGTATGTATATATCACTTTAAGGATTATAAAACGGCTAAAACCACTTTAACAAATGACTAAAAGAAAGCTTTGAATTTTATAACTTCAATTATTTCAACTCGTTTGGAAATCAAGAGGCTTGAGAATTAATTATCACCGAGGAGGGGGCTTATGATCATGTCTCTATACTTATTAATAAATGAGTAGTTTCGTATGGGCTTTCTAATGATGTAAGAATTGTATTCAATTGATATCTAATTGGTCTTAGATTGTTAAATATATATTGAATTGACCTAGTTTCATCTAGTATTATGATTTATACTTTGAATCGATATTCATGGCCATGGGTAAGGGCCTTAGGGTATTGAATTTGATGATTTAGACATGGATTGAAGTGGTAAGAATGGATTGGTGGTACGCTTCCCAAATTCTCTTTATTTTATGTCTATTAGACCTCAATTATTTTGTGAAGTATGATCATATCTAGATATCTACATGTTATTAAGTGAAAGTATGTGTTCTTCTATGGATATTAGGTGATCATGTTGGATTATGACTATGTGTTTATGTGCGTAGTCTTAAAATTTGATACGTGATTATTTCTACTTCACTATATGAGTATATGATGTTTATATTGATGATGTTATAGTAACGTATAGGATGACATAAAGATGATAAGGGTCATTCCTAAGTGCATCAAAGAATGATATGTTATATGTGCTAATGTGAATTAATGATGTGCCTTGTTTTGGTATATTATGTCCCTTACTTGATACATGTATATGATGAATATGAACATCTTGACTTAGTAGGCTTAGGAACCTTTGTCTTGTATGTGTATGTATGAATGTTTAATGAAAGTCTAGGATCTGTAGATCTAAGATGGTGCCCTTCTAAGCATGACTAATATGTGGAATCTTTTATATAGAAAGAAGTTAAGAATGAGCTATCTTTATAGACCATTGAATGGCAGCCCTAGTAGACCCATTTTTGGTAGGTGCTTTATGACTAGGTAATGACTAAGAGATGGTACCTTTTCATATGTCCCTTATATTGAACTTACTCTACGAGAACAAAGGCTAGCACCGAGTGAATATGTTATGGTTTGTACCTCTACTTAAGAAGGAGACTAGAGTACAATGTACCTCTACTTGAGAATGAGACTAGAGTACATAAAAGACCTTGATATTCCTTAACCATGTCCCTACATGGGATGAGTCCTAGTTCTACCCTTAGCAAGTAGAACACCCTCCATCGGAGTAGGGTAGACTCCAGATTCCATTCCTATCTAGTATGGTCTATGTCGGTTATTACCTATTCTCATCATCTGGGATACATACTAGTGTTGGATAAGTTCTAGGAAGTTTAGGTAGTGGAATGGGACGCTATCTAGACATTGCACGACTAGACTTTGAAGATGATAGCCTGTGAGTCCCTAGGTCTTTCAAAGACCATTATGTGAAGTCTATAATGAATGAAATGTCTTCTAATTGACTTAATGAGCGATCATGATTTGAGTTAACGTATGAGGAATAGAATGTGCTCTATCTAGGGTAGCTTTGAGGGTTGCTTAGGTAAGCTTGAAGAGGGTGTATGGGTGGTCTCTTCTTGTCCTACTTAGGTGAATCTTAGAGTAATATTAGGTGGGGAGTTAATGAAAGGAAAAGGGAATGATCTTATCTTAGGATAACCTTTGGTAAGAAGGATGCAAGCTAAAAGAGGTTACTGTAAAGTTGAACTTAGTTCACTGTAATGTTCTTCAATATTAGATAAAATCCTTATGTGATGTCTTGTATGTTTCTAAAGTGTTAAATGTTGTTCTTATATGATGTTTTAATCAAAAAGAGCATGTTTTATACGAATGTCCATATTTCTTGATTTTATGCATTACGCCATACATAGTACAAGTGTTTGTACTAATTCCATACATTTTTTCCATACATGGATTAGTGTTCATTCAAGCAAAGAGTTTGGCATGTCCTCAGTAGATCCGAGGACATATTGATGTTTAGTTTTCCTTATTGAATGTATTGTAATATACTTAGCTTTTTTCGTCTAAGATGGTGACTTTGAGACTTAGCCTTTCATTATGTTTTTCTATAAAAGAGGTATTTTGGAGAATTATTATTTCGTATGAAAAGTTTTAATTCTGCACTACTTTTCATATATGTATGCATTGAATGGTACGAAAGGGCTTGTCTTAGACCTCCGAGAGGTCGACGATGCCGGTCGCAATCCGAGATTGCACCCTAACGTCTGGGATGTGGTTTTGGGTCGTGACAAACTTGGTATCAGAGCATAAGGTTATGAAGTAGTTTTAGGAATAAAAAAAGTCTCAAAAAGCCATGTCTAGTAGATTCTTGACCATCCGTGTGAATCGGGACAAATCTATGGGCAAGAGGCTGTAGGACGATAAAGTTTCCCTTCTTTTCTACTCCTATGTCGTACCGTAGAGTAAAAAGTTTTAAGTTATTTTTTCTTATTGTTTTTCTTGTGTTTCGAGGAAGATTAATACAAGGAGGACACCGGCTAGGAGGGTTGAAGAGAATGATGTGAATGAGGGGCTCCCTCCTCGAGGTGGACATGTTCCACAAGTTGAGCAAGTTCCTCAAGGTGCTCAAGATGATCAAGTACCTATTGTGGAATGAGGTAATTAGGTTCCAGTGGTTCCCCCATAAATGGCTAATGGAGAGATTAGAGAGGCTCTCCTTACCCTAGCCCGACCTATGACAACTCAAGTGAATAGAGACATTGGGCCTAGGGTGAATGCTACGGAGAGTACTATGACCTCTAGATTTAGGGACTTTGTGAGGATGAATCCTCCTACCTTCTTTGGTTCTAAGGTGGGGGAAGATCCCCAAGCTTTCTTGTATGAGGTGTATAAGATAGTGCATACAATGAGAGTGACTTCTAGGGAGAAAGCGGAGTTAGCTTCGTATCAATTGAAAGATGTTGCTCAAGTATGGTTAACTCAATGGAAGGATAGTAGACCGGTTGAATCAGGTCCCTTAGAGTGGGAAGAGTTTAAGGAAGGATTCTTATAAAGGTACTTTCCCCGTGAGAAGAGGGAGGTTAAGATTGAGGATTTATAATCCTTAGGAAAGGTAGCATGAATGTTGAGGAGTATTCCTTAAAGTTTATCTTATTGTCTAAATATGCTCCATCCTTGGTGTCTAACCCTAGGGATGAGATGAGTAGGTTTTTGACCAATGTTTCAAATATGGTGAAGCAAGAATGTCGTACAGCCATTCTCCATGGTGACGTGACTCTATCTAGGCTTATGGTGTACGCTCAATCCATTGAAAAGTCTAAACTTGGGAGGAGAAGTAGAGATGCTAAGAGGGGAAGAACTGATGATCAAGTTCAACATAAGTTTAAGAAGAGGGCTCCAAATAAATATGGTTCTAGTGCACCTAAGGAGAACTGTGAGAGAGGTGGTGGTTCCCAAATGGTTAAGCCTACTTGTGCTACTTGTTGGAAGAAGCACTTTGTGAATTGTCTAGCCGGTACTAGTGGGTGTTTTGGTTGTGGGAAGGATGATCACAAGGTGAGAGATTGTCCTACTATTGTGGATAGAGTAAGAGAAGCCAATCAAGTTCCTCCTAATGTTCCGGATGGTGGTGCTCCAAAGAGGAATTTCTTCTATGCTCTCTGAGCCAAACGAACAAACCCGGATGATGATGATGATGCCGGTAAGTTATAGTTTTCTCTCTTTATTTATATGAGTTCCCTCTATGTAGGGGAGTATGGTGAGTAGTTGTGTTTGATATTGTTGTCTCATCTCTTCTATTTAATTCAATCTTGAGAGATAGAATGTCATAGTAGCATGTTGCATGTTGCATGTTGCATTGTGTTTAGGAGTCTATTTGAAATTGAAGTTCATTGATTTCTTGCATTGTGCATTTCATGAAGTTATGATTATGTTTTAAAGTGAGTTTATATGGTTTTATCTCTTATGTTGTCGTGCTTCCATCATAACTTTCTTAAGAGTTACATTGTTGGAACATTGAGCATGTTTCACTGTAAAAAAAATTGTAGTTACTGTAAAGGTTTTGGAAATTCGGATAAATTGTTATTTCACGAAAATGATCATGATCGGTATATAACTGATGTATATGAGCATGATATTATGTGGAGAAGGAAATTCCTTCTATATTAAATGAAAAGGGTGAGTCTTATTGCATGATAAGTTGTAGAAGTATTTCTATCTTCTTGTTGTGTTTGAGTCTCTTAAAGGTATGTGAAATTGATGTCTTCCCTTCTTGCGTATATTGTGTATTTTATACTGTATTGTATTGTTATGAGATGTTAGTATTTGAGTCTTAACTCTTAGAAATGTTCAAAGTGTGGCAAGTGTCATTCGGGGACAAATATTCCTAAGGGGGGGATAATGTATCATTCCAGAAAATGTACTTGTCTAGTTAAGACTCTATTAGGTTTTAATAATATGTATTGGGATACATAAGCATCCCAATGCCCAATATTGGGTAATATCGGGCATGTTAGAGATTATTGGCTTAAGGGTGTTAGCCAATTTCTATGTATTAACAAGTAACTTAAAATACACTTTGGTTCAAATGCCCCAATCCAAGCTTGTTTAGGAATTGTACCTGCAATGAAGACCCTAAGCTAAATTATTGATTCTCAACTTAGCACATTAGGTACGAGGCATCCAAGTGTCAAGCCTAGCTACCATAACACATGATCAATTAAAATGATCATATAGATTAAGCAGTGCCAAAGGACAAAGTGAGGATCCTTGGACAAGAAGTGTGCAGCAACACATGTGCAAGCACATGTGCAAAACAGCCGAGAGACTAAGACCAAGCCCAACCGAATTTGATTAGGGCGGTTAGAGGGCAGGCGTGTGTCGGGTCAAACCACGCGTGCCCTAGCTTCCTAACCAACCCTAGACTTTAACTAACTTACCTAATTAGGTAACTAACCTAGGATTAACTAAAATGAACTAACTAGTGTGCCCGAAATCCTAAGACCTAACCGAGTGACACTAGCCGAGTAATTAACTAAAGAAACATCCTAGTACCTAACCTAGGATGGTCCAAAGAGTTTGTCATGGTTCTAATGACTTAAGGGTACTTTAGTAATTACCCTAGGTCACATAATTAATTAAATTAGCTGCTTAATTTATTAATTAAATATCATGGTCAAACCCGAAATAGGCTAAGTCAAATGCTCTCCTATTTTTAGTCAATTTAGGAGGGGCTTTTTGCGAATTTAAGTGGAGGGTCTTTAGGGTTATTCATGGGACGACTATATATTGATATTAGGTCAGTTTTAGACCACTTCTACACGTCCCAAATCAGACCACACGAAAATTCTCTCATCTCTCAAGAAACACACTCTTTTTAAAACTCCATTGAAGAACAAGAAAAGCTTAAGGAAGAAAATGAAGGTTTCGAAGTTTACAATCATATTTTCGTGGATTCTTCATCTATAAGGTATACTCATTCATCCTTGAAATCTATTTCTTGAAGGAGTCAATTCCAATGATTTTCAAAGATGATCAAAATCATGATTTGTCCAATTTCATGATCTAGCCATGGGTTCTTGCAAAAAAGTTTTCAATGAATGTATTAGAATTGAATTAATGTTAATGTAATGTTGTAAAGCAACAATTCTTATGAACCCATGCAAGCCATGCAAATTCCTATTTTGATTATTTTATGGGTTACGTGATCATGTTTCTATACTTATGAGTTAATGAGTAGTTTCTTATGGGCTTTCTAATGATGTAAGAATTGTATTCAATTCATGTCTAATTGGTCTTAGATTGTTAAATATATATTGAATTGACCTAGTTTCGTCTAGTATTAAGATTTATACTTTGAATCGATATTCATGGCCATGGGTAAGGTCCTTATGGTATTGAATTGGATGATTTAGACATGGATTGAAGTGGTAAGTATGGATTGGTGGTACGCTGCCCTAAATCTCTTTATTTTATGTTAATTATACCTTAATTATTTTGTGAAGTATGATTATATCTATCTACATGTGATTAAGTGAAAGTATGTGTTCTTCAATGGATATTAGGTGATCATGTTGGATTATGACTATGTGTTTATGTGTGTAGTCTTAAAGTTGATACATGATTATTACTACTTGACTATATGAGTATATGATGGTTATATTTATAATGTTATAGTAACGTATAGGATGACATAAAGATGATAAGGGTCATTCCCAAGAGCTTCAAAGAATGATATGTTATATGTGCTAATGTGAATTAATGATGTGTCTTGTTTTGGTAGATTATGTCCCTTACTTGAAACATGTATATGATAAATATGAACATCTTGACATATTAGGCTTAGGCACCTTTGTCTTGTATGTGTATGGATGAAATGTTTAATGAATGTTTAGGATCGGTAGACCTAAGATGGTGCCCTTCTAAGCATGAATAATATGTGGAATCTTCTATATAGGAAGAAAGTTAAGAATGTGCTATCCTTATAGACCATTGAATGGCAGCCCTAGTGGTCCCATTTTTGGTAGGTGCATTATGACTAGGTAATGACTAAGAGATGGTACCTTTTCATATGTCCCTTATATTGAACTTACTCTATGAGAACAATGGCTAGAACCGAGTGAATATGTTATGGTTTGTAGATCAACTTAAGAAGGAGACTATAGTACAATGTACCTCTACTTGAGAATGAGACTAGAGTACATAAAAGACCTTGATATTCCTTAACCATGTGCCTACATGGGATGTGTCCTAGTTCTACCCTTGGCAAGTAAAACACCCTCCATAGGAGTTGGGTAGACTCCGGATTCCATGCCTAGATCTATGGTCTATGTAGGTTATTTCCTATTCTCATCATGTGGGTACATACTAGTGTTGGATAAGTTCTAGGAAGTTTAGGTAGTGGAATGGGACGCTATCTAGACATTGCACGACTAGACTTTGAATATGTTAGCATGTGAGTTCCTAGGTCTTTCCAAGACCATTATGTGAAGTCTATAATGAATGAAATGTCTTCTAATTGACTTAACGAACGATCACGACTTTAGCTAACGTATGAGGAATAGAATGTGCTCTATCTAGGGTAGCTTTGAGGGTTGCTCAGGTAAGCTTTAAGAGGGTGTATGGGCAATCTCTTCTTGTCCTACTTAGGTTAATCTTAGAGTAATCTTAGGTGGGGATTTAATGAAAGGAAAAGGGAATGATCTTATCTTAGGATAACCTTTGGTGAGAAGGATGCAAGCTAAAAGAGGTTACTGTAAAGTTAAACTTAGTTCACTGTAATGTTCTTCAATATTTGATAAAATCCTTATGTGATGTCTTGTATGTTTCTAAGGTGTTAAATGTTGTTCTTATACTTATACTATGATGTTTTAATCAAAAAGAGCATGTTTTATACGAATGTCCGTTTTTCATGATTTTATGCATTACGCCATACTTAGTACAAGTGTTTGTACTAATTCCATACATTTTGTCTATCTCTAAAGGTGTAGGTGGCGTTTGAAAGGAGTCTCGAAGTTGAAGCTTTAATTAGTGTTCATTCAAGCAAAGAGTTTGGTATGTCCTCACTAGATCAGAGGACATCTTGATGTTTAGTTTTCCTTATTGAAAGTATTGTAATATACTTAGCTATTTTCTATATTCATATGTCTAAGATGGTGACTTTGAGACTTAGCCTTTCATTATTTTTTCTATAAAAGAGGTATTTTGGAGTATTATTATTTCGTATGAAAACTTTTAATCCCGTACTACTTTTCATATATGTATGCAATGAATGGTACGAAAGGGCTTCTCTTAGACCTCTGAGAGGTCGACGATGCCGTTCGCAATCCGAGATTGCACCCTAACGTCTAGGGTGTGGTTTTGGGTCATGACAAACTTGGTATCAGAGCATAAGGTTATGAAGTAGTTTTAGGAATAAAGAAAGTCTCAAAAAGCCACATCTAGTAGAGTCATGACCATCCGTGTGAATTGGGACACATCTATGGGCGAGAGTGTCACAACCCAAAAGCATACCCTAGAAGTTAGGATACAATCTTGGATTGTAACCGGCGTCGTCGACCTCTCAGAGGTCTAAGACAAGCCTCTCATATCATTCATTGCATTGGCATAGTAAATTTAGTGAAAATTTAAAAGTTTTCATAGCACATCATATGCTAGAAACATCACATCATATATATAAAACATAAGTCAAAATACATATTTAGACTCTAAGTCTCTTTGCCATCTTAGACTCAATAACTTTAGAGTACATTAAGGACAAGGCCCTTGAGACATAATACAAAGCTATGCATTACTAAATAGACTTTACAATAAGTACACATTAGGACATCCTTGAACTTAAGGATTCCTTTCCTTGAGCTTGGGAAATCACCTATCAAGCTCCTCAATCATAGACCTCTTTTAAGGATTCCATAACCTACACTTTGTGTAAAAAGTAAAGAAGAATGGGATTAGCACAAGAATGTACTAAGTATGGCAACCATGCAAAAATAAGCATTTAAAAGGGACATTTCCTTTGAAATCATACTTCATGCCATTTTGAGTAAATCATCATAAAACCTTTATCAATAGCATTTATATCATCCACATACTTCATAGAAACACAATCAAAGGCCAAACAACATTGAAAAGCACATATAGAATTTAAGTACAAATAGCAAGTAACCCAACAAGAACTATATAGAAAAGCACATAAGATTCTTATCCTTCAATTTAAATAGAAAAATTCTTTTGCACATTCCTTATCATGTTCATATTCATAAATTCTAAACATATTTCAACAACATCCAATCAAATGACAATTTAGTAGGTTCTCAAAGTATGTTACAATAAGTTGCGTAGCCTTTACAATGAGCATGCTTCCAAATACCCAAAAGTGCAACATTTAGACATTTGATGGAACAAGTATGGAATTATAAGATACAAAGCTTTACCCACTCATCCTTTATAAGCATGCATACCATATTTACAACTCAAGTCTCCACAAAAGACTCCAATTTATACTAGCAACTCATTAAATACCACTTATATACAAAAGAAAACAACACACACCTTTAATCACATACACTCATAGGATAGCATACCTCCATAGGTAGTTATTAAACAATCCAAGTTCGAATCCTAATATTTAGCTCATATCATACAAAACCATATAGGAATACACAATTAAAGAGAATTCACTTTAACCACTATAACTTCTAGCATGCTTCAACTATATCATGACATACATCATTCGACCTTGCTATTTCACAAAGACTTCATATATTGCCATAATTGGCATCACATCATCAAATAAGAGATATTTCATACCTAGCAAGGTAAGATAACCAATCATAATTCCCATAGAGTTAACATGTGCAATGATCAAGTAAAGCTCCATAACTTCACTAAACCAAGTAACCCAACAAGAACTACAATTAGCACCATACTCCACTCACCTATAACCTTCATGCATGGATAACCCAATATCTTTAGCACACTAGATTATTTACATGTTTACAAGCATAGAGATCATCTCATAAGGGTATTCATATTTATCATCATACACATACATAGTATTAACCTCCTAAGGTCTCCATCAAGGCAAACTAGTGCAAGACATAGGTAGAGTCCCATACCCCTACCTAAGTCTAGTTAACCCTTCAAGTCGCCCTAGTTAGTTTATTCATCAAAATAAGGACAAGTGTCACCTTCACACATACTCATTCAAACCATAAAACAAAGATAAGCATTTAAACTCACCTTTTCTCCCACAAGCATTGAGCAACCTCATCCAAGAAATCACATCTAAAAGACTACCGGACAAGAAAACATAAGAGAGAGATCTTATAGAATTAAGTTCTATGGCACGATATGAGATTGATGAAGAAAGGAAACTCTATTGTCCTATAGCCTCTCGTACCATTTGATGTGTCGCGACTCACCACCAATGCTACGAGACTCTACTAGACGTGGCAATATGAGACTTCTTTAGAAACCTACAACCGCTACTTAAACCTCATGCTCTGATACCAAGTTTGTCACAATCCAAAAGCATACCCTAGAAGTTAGGATACAATCTTGGATTGTATCCAGCATCGTCAACCTCTCGAATGTCGAAGACAAGCCTCTCATATCATTCATTGCATTGGCATAGTAAATTTAGCGGAAAATTTAAAACTTTTCATAGCACATCATATGCTAGAAACATCACATCATATATATAAAACATAAGTCAAAATACATATTTAGACTCTAAGTCTCTTTGCCATCTTAGACTCAATAACTTTAGAGTACATTAAGGACAAGGCCCTTAAGACATAATACAAAGCTATACATTACTAAATAGACTTTACAATAAGTACACATTAGGAAATCCTTGAACTTAAGGATTCCTTTCCTTGTGCTTGGGAAATCACCTATCAAGCTCCTCAATCATAGACCTCGTTTAAGCATTCCATAACCTACACTTTATGTAAAAAGTAAAGAAGAAGGATTAGCACAAGAATGTACTAAGTATGGCAACCATGCAAAAACATGCATTTAAAAGGGACATTTCCTTTGAAATAAGACTTCATGCCATTTTGAGTAAATCATCATAAAACCTTTATCAATAGCATTTATATCATCCACATACTTCATAGAAACACAATCAAAGGCCAAACATCATAGAAAAGCACATATAGAATGTAAGTACAAATAGAGGTCACTTTACCGTGAACTCACTCTCCTTAACATTAACTCTTTCTTTCAATTCATTTGCTTACTAAGTAATCCTTTAGGGATACTTGGTGCAATGCATCACCTTAGGAACATAAGAGGATACCATACATAGCATCTACACAAGACAACACATGCCATCATAGAAGTATAGTACAATATAATCATAGTCAAACCAAGACTACAATATCATACATAACGGACACATACATAATCATATCTATTGAGGTACCTTCCTAAGACATCCTAAGGAGTCACTTGTGCAATGTCTAGATGGGTTCATTACTTCCACCTATTCTAAGTAACTTACCTTAAGTCCTCCTAGTTAGGATCCTATTCAATTACTTCCGTTGTCTATTTTAACTTTAGGGAAACCATAACCTCAACCGACATAGACCATGTGATGCTAAACATGGAATCCTGTATCATCAAACCTTACACCGATTGAAGGTGGTCTACCGGCCAAAGTAGAACCAATATAAACATAGTTATCGAGGTAGAATCCTCTAGCTAGTATCCTATGGTGGCAACATAGTTCAAGAACTAAGAGGTAGATATCCCTATTCATACCATGTGGTAAAGTGGGCCGCTCCTCATGGGAATCCCTTAGATGACATATCCCATAAACAAGGGAGTTAACATCACATGGGCAACTTTAGGATGAATCTTTCCTTCTATGGATAAGTCATCACCTCCCGTTGTCAAGTTCGCTCGGTGCTAAGTTAAGTTCCCTTTATTGAAAAGCCTTCATTACGTTTATTTATAAAACATAAGCTTAGGATAATCATTCCTCATATGCTTATAGCATATTCAAGCACCTATCTAGTCTTATAGCATTCTTGAGCACCCCTCTCAACGCCCCTCTATTAACTGGATCATAATTCATGTGTGTGAGTGTATACATAGATGTGAACAAACCTTTTACATAACACATTAAGTCACACATGTTCATACTTACAGATTCATACCTCATCATATCATATACATCATATTCTTAACATGTTCATATATTCATCCTTCATATACATAAGAACCAAACCTAGGAACTATCCTATCAAGATACACATGTGCAATGCATAGACAAGGTTCCATACCCTTGTCCATACTAGTACACCTATCAAGTAATCCTAGTAAGGGAATACAAATCATACTTTCATAAACATCACCTTAATATGCATAGTAGTAGACACTAGTGAATTATGAGAACTACCTATCATTTAGACACAATGACTTATACTACTTGTAACATGCATGTAAGTGAGAGTGTGTGTACATTGACCAACATGATCACATAATGGCTATCAATAACTTATTAAGTCAGCCACCCTATTAGACCACATTACACTTCAAGCACATAGCACACAACACATAATAGCATAGGAGACAAGACAATATATACAATGTAATCAAGACTCCTAACTTTAGCTATTCACACTTTCATATAAGGGGTACATAGGTAAAGGGTTATTAACCATCTTAACACATTAATGGAAGCACCTATACTTTACCCTAACATGGTTATACACATGCTCATGAAATAGCCACACAACCTAATCCACAACTAGAATAGGAAAGTAAGCATAATCTTCTCATAGTATCATCTTAAGCACATGTTCATAAGTTCATAAATATGCCTTCAAGGCCATGGTCAACACATATATAATAACAATAAAGTAAACACCGCCACCATAAGTGGACCATACCACACAATGCCATACAAGGATTCATTAACATTACTATAAAGGAATAGAGAAGTAGAAGAGTAAAGGAAATAAGTATTCTTACCCAATTCTCACCCTTTGATCATCATTGATCAATACCCTTATTCATCAATAAAACACATATATGGCAGTAGCTAAATGTACTTTAAACATATAAGAAACAATCTACAAGTCACTACAGTATTATACCATAACATATACATCACATACTAGGAAAGTAGAAGAACATAGATCGTTAATCAATTTCATTCATATGGATTATAGGTCATATTTCATGAATCATATCACCCTAAGGCAGTAGCTAATGAAATCATAATCTAGATGAGACACTACTACAATTTGCCATTTAGGTCGATACAAGCATGCTTCATATAGGGAAAGTAAGTTTACATACGTTAATCATATTCAACCTATCATGAATTGACCCATATTATATTAATTACATATAATTCATCCTCATATTTCATTATAGGCAGCATCTATAGACATTAACCATAATCAATTCTTATAGCGACTAACCTAACGTCAAGATCACAAGTTACAACTTCATAGACAAGAAGAACCTAGATTAATTCAAACCAAGCCTTCTATACTTTGGTCATACATGATTTATATAGATAATTCAACCATGGTATTAACCTAAAACAGTAGCTACAAGAACCACAACTTGATCGAAATTCACTTTAGATCACAAGAAAACCAATGTTACAATGAACTATAGAAAACTAGGCTAAACATACTCAAATCTTCATACATTGATCCTCATGGATCATTAAACATCAATTAAACATAAATTAATGTAAATATCAGTATATACAATCACTTCAATGTAAGGGAATCGTAATTCAATCGATAACAAGTCAAAATCACAAAGCCCATGCAAGAGCTAAACCAATTTTGGAAGGAATATGGGTTCATCATGCAATTGGAGTGAAAACACATTAAAACCATTGTATTAACTTCAATTCATCATCATTGAACCATTAAAAATGTTTTGAGAAAGAACCCATGGCTAGATTGGAGAAGAAGAACTTTGATCATAAACTTTCTTTGAAAACATTGAGAAGAACTCTCCAAGTGAAAGGTTACTTAGAGATGAAGGATCACCATACCTTTGTATAGTTAAAAACCTCTAAGACTTCATGATTCATCCATAGAAAATCCATCTCCAAGCAGCTCTTGAGCTTCACCAACAATGGTGGTTTTAGAGAGAACATTTTTAGAGGGAAAGGCTTTAAACATGTGAGAGGATTTTGGGAATGGGTTGATCACGTTTTGAATGTCTTATATACACCTAAAATTACTTTATTAAACCTATTATAGTCAGTTTAGTACGTGGGGTGAATTTCCCATTCACCCCTTTATTTAACAGAACGCAGCTGCCAAAAGCAGGCCACTCTCGACGATGGCCTTGACGGGGCGTCATGGCCTTGACGGGCCGAGGCTGGCCTCCGTCGCAAGAGACATAGCCAAATTCTTGTCTCAAGACCTGACCAAGTCAAGTCCCCTTCGACGAGACCTGCTCGACGGTCCGTTGGTGGCCCAACGATCCATCATTGGGTCCGTCAAGGGACACTGCCCAGGCAGTGTCTTAGGCAGCCTTGGGTCCTTCTTTTGGGGCCTCGGCCCTTTTGATGTCGTACCTGGAAGTTTGCAACGCGATTACAAACCTTAACATGTTATAGAACTTCCACATAAGTTTCATCCAAAACAAACACCTACAAGACGTCCAAACAGCGTTGACCCCAACATGACATACGATTTACGTCTTAGGGGCTATCTTTCGAACGCCTTGGACGTTCTTGGGCGTTTGACCTCCAAACTTCACGAAACTTCATAAAATAACATTAAACATCATTAAAAACCATTTCAAGACTTATGAGTCTCATTTCTTACAATTTAAGCATGCATACACACATGAGGAACATAAGTGACTATTCATCGTACGTCTTGGACGTCTCTTGACGTCCGACTTCCAAATCACTTCAAACTTTGCACACTGCCTATATATAACATAATAAGGCATTTTAGGAACTTATAACATTAATACAAACATGTTAGGCTCTAGACACCTTATCTCATTTTCAAGGTCTTATAGAGAGGCTGTAGGGCGATAGAGTTTCCCTTCTTTTCTACTCCTATGTCGTGCCGTAGAGTAAAAAGTTATAAGTGCTTTTTTATTATGGTTTTCCTTGTGTTTCTAGGAAGATTAATACGAGGAGGACACCGGCTAGGAGGGTTGAAGAGAATGATGTGAATGAGGGGCTCCCTCCCCGAGGTGGACATGTTCCACAAGTTGAGCAAGTTCCTCAAGGTGCTCAAGATGATCAAGTACCTATTGTGGAATGAGGTTATGAGGTTCCAGTGGTTTCCCCATAAATGGATAATGGTAAGATTAAAGAGGCTCTCCTTACCCTAGCCCGACCTATGACAACTCAAGTGAATAGAGACATTGGGCCTAGGGTGAATGCTATGGAGAGTACTATAACCTCTAGATTTAGGGACTTTGTGAGGATGAATCCTCCTACCTTCTTTGGTTCTAAGGTGGGTGAAGATCCCCAAGCTTTATTGTATGAGGTGTATAAGATAGTACATGCAATGGGAGTGACTTATAGGGAGAAAGCGGAGTTAGCTTTGTATCAATTGAAAGATGTTGCTCAAGTATGGTTTACTCAATGGAAGGATAGTAGACCGGTTGAATCAGGTCCCTTAGAGTGGGAAGAGTTTAAGGAAGGATTCTTAGAATGGTACTTTCCCCGTGAGAAGAGGGAGGTTAAGATTGAGGAATTTATAAGCCTTAGGAAAGGTAGCATGAGTGTTTAGGAGTATTCCTTACAGTTTATCTTATTGTCTAAATATGCTCCATACTTGGTGTCTAACCCTAGGGATGAGATGAGTAGGTTTTTGACCAGTGTTTTGGATATGGTGAAGGAAGAATGTCGTACAACCATGCTCCATGGTGACATGACTCTATCTAGGCTTATGGTGTACGCTCAATCCATTGAAAAGTCTAAACTTGGGAGTTGAAGTAGAGATGCTAAGAGGGGAAGAACTGATGATCAAGTTCAACATAAGTTTAAGAAGAGGGCTCCAAATAAAGATGGTTCTAGTGCACCTAAGGAGAACTGTTATAGAGGTGGTGGTTGCCAAATGGTTAAGCCTACTTGTGCTACTTGTTGTAAGAAGAACTTTGGGAATTGTCTAGCCGGTACTAGTGGGTGTTTTGGTTGTGGGAAGGATGATCACAAGGTGAGAGATTGTCCTACTATTGTGGATAGAGGAAGAGAAGCCAATCAAGTTCCTCCTAACGTTCCGTATGGTGGTGCTCCAAAGAGGAATCGTTTCTATGCTCTCCGAGCAAAACGAACAAACCCGGATGATGATGATGATGCCGGTAAGTTATAGTTTTCTCTCTTTAGTTATATGAGTTCCTTCTAAGTGGTGGAGTATGGTGAGTAGTTGTGTTTGAGATTGTTGTCTCATCTCTTCTATTCAATTCAATCTTGAGAGATAGAATGTCATAGTAGCATATTGCATGTTGCATTGTGTTTAGGAGTCTATTTGAAATTGAAGTTCATTGATTCCTTGCATTGTGTATTTCATGAAGTTATGATTATGTTTTAAAGTGAGTTTATATGGGTTTATCTCTTATGTTGTCATGCTTCCATCATAACTTTCTTAAGAGTTGCATTGTTGGAAAATTGATCATGTTTCACTGTAAAGAAATTTGTGCTTACTGTAAAGGTTTTTGAAATTCAATTAAATTGTTCTTTCATGAAAATGATCATTATGGGTATATAACTGATGTATATGAGCATGATATTATGTGTAGAAGGAAATTCCTTCTATATTAAATGAAAAGGGTGAGTCTTATTGCATGATAAGTTGTAGAAGTATTTCTATCTTCTTGTTGTGTTTGAGTCTCTTAAAGGTAAGTGAAATTGATGTCTTCCCTTCTTGCGTGTATTGTGTATTTTATACTGTGTGTATTGTTATGAGATGTTAGTATTTGAGTCTTAACTCTTAGAAATGTTCAAAGTGTGGCAAGTGTCATTCGGGTACAAATGTTCCTAAGGGGGGGATAATGTAACATTCCAGAAAATGTACTTGTCTAGTGAAGAGTCTATTAGGTTTTAATAATATGTATTGGGATACATAGGCATCCCAATGCCCAATATTGGGTAATATTGGGAATGTTAGAGATTATTGGCTTAAGAATGTTAGCCAATTTCTATGTATTAACAAGTAACTTAAAATACACTTTGGTTCAAATGCCCCAATCCAAGATTGTTTAGGAATTGTACTTGCAATGAAGACCCTAAGCTAAAATTATTGATTTTCAACTTAACACATTAGGTACGAGGCATCCATGTGTCAAGCCTAGCTACCATAGCACATGATCAATTAAAATGATCATATATATTAAGCAGTGCCAAAGGACATAGTGAGGATCCTTGGACAAGAAGTGTGCAGCACATCATGTGCAAGCACATGTGCTAAACAACCGAGAGACTAAGACCAAGCCCAACCGAATTCGGTTAGGGCGGTTAGAGGACAGGCGTGTGTCGGGTCAAACCACGTGCGCCCTAGCTTCCTAACCAACCCTAGACTCTAACTAACTTACGTAATTAGGTAACTAACCTAGGATTAACTAAAATGAACTAACTAGTGTGCCCGAAATCCTAAGACCTAACCGGGTGACACTAGCCGAGTAATTAACTAAAGAAACATCCTAGTACCTAGCCTAGGATGGTCCAAAGAGTTTGTTATGGTTCTAATGACTTACGTGTATTTTAGTAATTACCATAGGTCACTTAATTAATTAAATAACCAATTTATTAATTAATTAAATATCATGGTCAAACCCGAAATAGGCTAAGTCAAATGCTCTCCTATTTTTAGTCAATTTAGGAGGGGCGTTTTGCTAATTTAAGTGGAGAGTCTTTAGGGTTATTCATGGGACGACTATATATTGATATTAGGTCAGTTTTAGACCACTTCTACACGTCCCAAATCAGACCACACGAAAATTGTCTCATCTCTCAAGAAACACACTCTTTTTAAAACTCCATTGAAGAACAAGAAAAGCTTAAGGAAGAAAATGAACGTTTCGAAGTTTACAATCAGATTTTCGTGGATTTTTCATCTATAAGGTATGGTTATTCATCCTTGAAATCTATTTCTTTAAGGAGTCAATTCCAATGATTTTCAAAGATGATCAAAATCATGATTTGTCCAATTTCATGATCTAGCCATGGGTTCTTGCAAAAAAGTTTTCAATCAATGTTTTAGAATTGAATTGATGTTAATGTAATGTTTTAAAGCAACAATTCTTATGAACCCATGCAAGCCATGCAAATTCCTATTTTGATTATTTTATGGGTTACGTGATCATGTCTCTATACTTATGAGTTAATGAGTAGTTTCTTATGAGCTTTCTAATGATGTAAGAATTTTATTAAATTGATGTCTAATTGGTCTTAGATTGTTAAATATATATTGAATTGACCTAGTTTCGTCTAGTATTAAGATTTATACTTTGATCAATACTCATGGCCATGGGTAAGGTCCTTATGGTATTGAATTGGATGATTAAGACATGGATTGAAGTGGTAAGAATGGATTGGTGGTACACTGCCCTAATTCTCTTTATTTTATGTTAATTAGACCTCAATTATTTTGTGAAGTATGATCATATCTATCTACATGTGATTAAGTGAAAGTATGTGTTCTTCTATGGATATTAGGTGATCATGTTGGATTATGACTATGTGTTTATGTGTGTAGTCTTAAAGTTGATACATGATTATTACTACTTGACTATATGAGTATATGATGGTTATATTGATAATGTTATAGTAACGTATAGGATGACATAAAGATGATAAGGGTCATTCTTAAGAGCTTCAAAGAATGATATGTTATATGTGCTAATGTGAATTAATGATGTGTCTTGTTTTGGTAGATTATGTCACTTGATACATGTATATGATAAATATGAACATCTTGACTTATTAGGCTTAGGCACCGTTGTATTGTATGTGTATGGATGAATATTTAATGAATGTCTAGGATCGGTACACCTAAGATGGTGCCCTTCTAAGCATGAATAATATGTGGAATCTTCTACATAGAAAGAAAGATAAGAATGTGCTATCCTTATAGACCATTGAATGGCAGCCCTAGTGGTCCTATTTTTGGTAGGTGCATTATGACTAGGTAATGACTAAGAGATGGTACCTTTTCATATGTCCCTTATATTGAACTTACTCTATGAGATCAAAGTCTAGCACCGAGTGAATATGTTATGGTTTGTAGATCAACTTAAGAAGTACACTATAGTGCAATGTACCTCTACTTGAGAATGAGACTAGAGTACATAAAAGACCTTGATATTCCTTAACCATGTGCCTACATTGGATGTGTCCTAGTTCTACCCTTGGCAAGTAAAACACCCTTCATAGGAGTTGGGTAGACTCCGGATTCCATGCCTAGATAGTCTGGTCTATGTAGGTTATTGCCTATTCTCATCATGTGGGTACATACTAGTGTTGGATAAGTTCTAGGAAGTTTAGGTAGTGGAATGGGACGCTATCTAGACATTGCACGACTAGACTTTGAATATGTTAGCATGTGAGTTCTTAGGTCTTTCCAAGACCATTATGTGAAGTCTATAATGAATGAAATGTCTTCTAATTGACTTAACGAACGATCACGACTTTAGCTAACGTATGAGGAATAGAATGTGCTCTATCTAGGGTAGCTTTGAGGGTTGCTTAAGTAAGCATTAAGAGGGTGTATGGGCGATCTCTTCTTGTCCTACTTAGGTGAATCTTAGAGTAATCTTAGGTGGGTAGTTAATGAAAGGAAAAGGGAATGATATTATCTTAGGATAACCTTTGGTGAGAAGGATGCAAGCTAAAAGAGGTTACTGTAAAGTTGAACTTAGTTCACTGTAATGTTCTTCAATATTTGATAAAATCCTTATGTGATGTCTTGTATGTTTCTAAGGTGTTAAATGTTGTTCTTATACTTATACTATGATGTTTTAATCAAAAAGATCATGTTTTATACGAATGTCCATTTTTCATGATTTTATGCATTACGCCATACTTAGTACAAGTGTTTGTACTAATTCCATACATTTTGTCTATCTCTAAAGGTGTAGGTGGCATTTGAAAGGAGTCTCGAAGTTGAATCTTTGATTAGTGTTCATTCAAGCAAAGAGTTTGGTATGTCCTCACTAGATCAGAGGACATCTTGATGTTTAGTTTTCCTTATTGAAAGTATTGTAATATACTTAGCTATTTTCTATATTCATATGTCTAAGATGGTGACTTTGAGACTTAGCCTTTCATTATGTTTTTCTATAAAAGAGGTATTTTGGAGTATTCTTATTTCGTATGAAAAGTTTTAATCCCGCACTACTCTTCATATATGTATGCAATGAATGGTACGAAAGGGTTTGTCTTAGACCTCCGAGAGGTCGACGATGCCGGTCGCAATCCGAGATTGCACCCTAACGTCTAGGGTGTGGTTTTGGGTCGTGACAAACTTGGTATCAGAGCATAAGGTTATGAAGTAGTTTTAGGAATAAAAAAAGTCTCAAAATGCCACGTCTAGTAGAGTCATGACCATCCGTGTGAATCGGGACACATATATGGGCGAGAGGCTGTAGGGCGATAGAGTTTCCTTTCTTTTCTACTCCTATGTCGTGCCGTAGAGTAAAAAGTTATAAGTGCTTTCTTCTTATGGTTTTACTTATGTTTCTAGGAAGATTAATACGAGGAGGACAACGGCTAGGAGGGTTGAAGAGAATGATGTGAATGAGGGGCTCCCTCCCCGAGGTGGACATGTTCCACAAGTTGAGAAAGTTCCTCAAGGTGTTCAAGGTGCTCAAGATGATCAAGTTTCTATTGTGGAATAAGGTAATTAGGTTCCAGTGGTTCCCCCATAAATGACTAATGGGGAGATTAGAGAGGCTCTCCTTACCCTAGCCCGACCTATGACAACTCAAGTGAATAGAGACATTGGGCCTAGGGTGAATGCTATGTAGAGTACTATAACATCTAGATTTAGGGACTTTGTGAGGATGAATCCTCCTACCTTCTTTGGTTCTAAGGTGGGGGAAGATCCCCAAGCTTTCTTGTATGAGGTGTATAATATAGTGCATGCAATGGGAGTGACTTCTAGGGAGAAAGCGGAGTTAGCTTTGTATCAATTGAAAGATGTTGCTCAAGTATGGTTTACTCAATGGAAGGATAGTAGCCGGTTGAATCAGGTCCCTTAGAGTGGGAAGAGTTTAAGGAAGGATTCTTAGAATGGTACTTTTGCCGTGAGGAGAGGGAGGTTAAGATTGAGGAATTTATAATCCTTAGGAAAGGTAGCATGAGTGTTGAGGAGTATTCCTTAAAGTTTATCTTATTGTCTAAATATGCTCCATACTTGGTGTCTAACCCTAGGGATGAGATGAGTAGGTTTTTGACCAGTGTTTTGGATATGGTGAAGGAAGAATGTCGTACAGCCATGCTCCATGGTGACATGACTCTATCTAGGCTTATGGTGTACGCTCAATCCATTGAAAATTCTAAACTTGGGAGGAGAAGTAGAGATGCTAAGAGGGGAAGAACTGATGATCAAGTTCAACATAAGTTTAAGAAGAGGGCTCCAAATAAAGATGGTTCTAGTGCACCTAAGGAGAACTATGAGAGAGGTGGTGGTTCCCAAATGGTTAAACATTCTTGTGCTACTTGTTGTAAGAAGCACTTTGGGAATTGTCTAGCCGGTACTAGTGGGTGTTTTGGTTGTGGGAAGGATGATCACAAGGTGAGAGATTGTCCTACTATTGTGGATAGAGGAAGAGAAGCCAATCAAGTTCCTCCAAATGTTCCGGATGGTGGTGCTCCAAAGAGGAATCGCTTCTATGCTCTCCGAGCCAAACGAACAAACCCGGATGATGATGATGATGCCGGTAAGTTATAGTTTTCTCTCTTTAGTTATATGAGTTCCTTCTAAGTGGGGGAGTATGGTGAGTAGTTGTGTTTGAGATTGTTGTCTCATCTCTTCTATTCAATTCAATGTTGAGAGATAGAATGTCATAGTAGCATGTTGCATGTTGCATTGTGTTTAGGAGTCTATTTGAAATTCAAGTTCATTGATTCCTTGCATTGTGCATTTCATGAAGTTATGATTATGTTTTAAAGTGAGTTTATATGGTTTTATCTCTTATATTGTCGTGCTTCCATCATAACTTTCTTAAGAGTTGCATTGTTGGAAAATTGAGCATGTTTCACTGTAAAGAAATTTGTGCTTACTGTAAAGGTTTTGGAAATTTGGTTAAATTGTTATTTCATGAAAATGATCATTATGGGTATATAACTTATGTATATGAGCATGATATAATGTGTAGAAGGAAATTCCTTCTATATTAAATGAAAAGGGTGAGTCATATTGCATGATAAGTTGTAGAAGTATTTCTATCTTCTTGTTGTGTTTGAGTCTATTAAAGGTATGTGAAATTGATGTCTTCCCTTCTTGCGTGTATTGTGTATTTTATACTGTGTTGTATTGTTATGAGATGTTAGTATTTGAGTCTTAACTCTTAGAAATGTTCAAAGTGTGGCAAGTGTCATTCGGGGACAAATGTTCCTAAGGGTGGGATAATGTAACATTCCAGAAAATGTACTTGTCTAGTGAAGAGTCTATTAGGTTTTAATAATATCTATTGGGATACATAGGCATCACAATGCCCAATATTGGGTAATATTGGGCATGTTAGAGATTATTGGCTTAAGAATGTTAGCAATTTCTATGTATTAACAAGTAACTTAAAATACACTTTGGTTGAAATGCCCCAATCCAAGCTTGTTTAGGAATTGTACCTGCAATGAAGACCCTAAGCTAAAATTATTGATTCTCAACATATGACATTAGGTACGAGGCATCCATGTGTCAAGCCTAGGTACCATAGCACATGATCAATTAAAATGATCATATAGATTAAGCAGTGCCAAAGGACATAGTGAGGATCCTTGGACAAGAAGTTTGCAGCAACACATGTGCAAGCACATGTGCTAAACAGCCGAGAGACTAAGACCTAGCCCAACCGAATTTGGTTAGGGCGGTTAGAGGGCAGGCGTGTGTCGGGTCAAACCACGTGCGCCCTAGATTCCTAACCAACCCTAGACTCTAACTAACTTACCTAATTAGGTAACTAACCTAGGATTAACTAAAATGAACTAACTAGTGTGCCCAAAATCCTAAGACCTAACCGGGTGACACTAGCCGAGTAATTAACTAAAGAAACATCCTAGTACCTAACCTAGGATGGTCCAAAGAATTTGTTATGGTTCTAATGACTTAAGGGTACTTTAGTAATTCGATCATATATGCATCAAATGTTGGCACATATGTGTCATATGTTGTTACAGATGTGTGATGGGTTGACACATCTGTTGCAACATTTGTGTCACATGTTGTGACAGATGAATCATCTGTAGCAACATATGCCTCAAATGTTGCTACAGATGACCATATGAGGGGAATTTTGCTACATTTGAGGCGAATGTTACTACATATGATACATATGTTGCTACATATGGGTCCTATAAAATAGCAATTGAACACATATAAGTCATTTGTTGTTACATATGCCTCAAATGTTGCCACATATATGTCATATATTGTTGTATATGTGTGATGGGTTGACACATCTGTTGCAATATTTGTGTCACATGTTGCGACAGACGAATCATCTATAGCAACATATGCCACAAATGTTGCTACAGATGAGAATATGTGGATGGAGCTAGGATTTTTCAAGAAGGGGTTCAAAATTTGAAGAACTAGACACACGAATTAACAGAGAGAGTTCAACATCTACTATATAAGATAAAATAAAATAACATAATTGATAAAATAAAACATTGTCTTTAATTACAAACACATTGTCAAGGCTTTAAGCTCCGATTTATTATCCCATAAGCCCAAACATATTGCATCTGTTCAACTAGATTGTCACACAACAGAGTTTTGGGAAGTTGAATTTTTGTCCCGCTAAAAAAATGCTCAATGAATGCAAGGGAATATGACCTGCACGCCGCTCAACTTGTATTTTTTACCATGGGTTCCATTCGACCTGTAAATTCCCATGGTTCATTGAGTAAATTTTCTGGCAAATGTTCCACTGTTCCCATCTGCTTCAATAATTTAGGCAGAAACTCGAAGTCAGGTTCTATGTATGTCAAAAACTTGGCATGCTCCATAACCATCAGTTTGCAGTCATAAACATTCATGCGACCCTCGTGCAACAGAATCTCTAGAGTCACAAAATTGGTACTGTCCATGTTCATGATTGTCAAAATACTTTTTGCATCAATCCAATCCATGCCTCCAGGATATGGTGTAATACCCCTGACATAGTCAATCATATCTTTATCCCATACAAAGTCATCTACTAACTGTTTAATGCTTCTTCCACCAACAGTTGTTGCCTCAACGCTCATTTCATTATATCTTTTTTCGAAGTTGGTCTAGAAGTTGAGATCCAAGATTCTATCTCTAGGATCATAGTAATCTGAGTATGTCTCATGCCTCTAACGCATGAGGTTAAGGATTTTATCAATATACTGAAATAAAAAATAATATTAAAGAGTAAAGAAGTAGTATTCTATTCGAATATCCTTTGAACTCGTCATACTCAACACTTTGGTTTTTTCCACTACATTCGCACACTCATAAATATCCAACATTTTGTGCTCCTTCACTTCCTCTATTATGAGCCTTGGAATTTCTACCATCTTCTTCTTCAAATTTTCTATTGCCTTGACAAATGATTCTTTCCTCCTTTTGGCATGTGGAGTATATGGATGTTGAACATTCTTTTATAGAATGCCCTTGACCAACCTCTTGTTTTTGAATTCATTGACAACTTGACTAAATGTTTGAAGATACATGATAGAATCTTCATCATGTTTCTTGCACTTCTCACAGAGAAAGCCACAACATCTTCTACAAGAGGTAGCCCCTTGGTCTTCTCCAACAGCAGCACCAACACCAACACCAACACCAACACCAATACCGGCACCACTACCAACACCATAAAAAACAACTAATTCATTAAGGACTTCATTAAGAACTCTGTCTTTTTTTATGGTTGTTGCTCCAGCCAACTCCATGTTAGCTCTATCCACAACATGATCAAAAATGATTTCAACCAACCCTACAGTAATTAGATATGTCATGTGCAATTCCTCCTCTGTTGGGTAATCCATGGATGCACAACCTAAAATTATAAAAATGAGTCATCATTAAGAATATTTGTGTCATATGTTGCCACAGATATGTCAGTTGTTGATACAGATGGGTGATATGTTGCCACATATGTGTCATATGTTGCTACAGATTTGTCATAGGTTGACACATATGGGCATCTGTTGCAACATGTGAGACAAATGTTGCAACAAATGAATCATCTGTAGCAATATTTGTGTCACATGTTGTAACAAACGAATCATCTGTAGCAACTTTTGTGTAACATATTGCAATAGACAAATCATCTATAGCAACATAAGAGTCATATGTAGCAACATAAGAGTGTAGTATACTAATAATAACTTACTACATCAAGAGGAGGGTTAAAAAGATCTGGAATATGCCCTTCCTTGGTAGTTTTTGTTCTTGATCTCAACCATCTCAATATCCTTGGAGATGATCTCTATTCTTCTGCAATTACATGATGGTCCAAATAAGGAATGACTTCAAATACCCAAACCTGTAAAAATGGAAAACATGTCACTAATCAAATGTTGAATTACTTAATATAACATACACATATTAAGAACATTTAGTTTTACCATGAAATCCCATGGAAAGCCAAAGAAGTTACTGGCCTTTTCTCCTAAAGGTTCCAACAAATATTTGAAAGTTAATTCAAAGTTGTCTTGACCCCAAGGGTAGTTGTTGAAAGCCTCAATATCCTGACAGAAATTCATCTATTTAAATTTTGTGTTGTTGTTGATATCCCTCGGCAAAAGTATATTATGTGTAAACCAAAGTAATCACAATGACTCCTTGTGCTTCCTTTGTGTATCCTCCTGTTCCAACAAATTTACTAAGTCAGAATTTTTGAATGTTTTGCCAACAAAGGACATCAAGTCCTGCTCCTCAGTTGGCAGTGACTGTTGTCATGCTTCTGCTACTTCTTTTATTCCTTTCTTTCTTCTTCGTGGTACTTTTTTGACAATGTATTTAGGTACGGGCTCAAGAGGAGGATGACATTTTAACCTTGTAACTATGGCAAACTCTCTTTTGCCAAAGAAAACTGGCATGCCACAATAATTAATTGCAATCTCATCCTTCTTTTTTGGATTTTCAAAAATGAACCTTCTTTTCAGAAGTTCATACACAATGGTAATTTGAAAAGGTGGAGTTGTATCGATGGGTAAATAATAAAAATGACCAAAATAACTATTTCTTAAAAAATCTTCCAAATGATTTCTCTTGAGGATATCCCTGAATTTGATGAAAGATTTTCCCCGGACTGACCTAATAATGCTATCACATTATGCTGCAGATGCACAGAGAAAGTGTCTGCATTGATGACTTTAATCCCATCTTCACCAGTAGCATTGATGTACTCATTTATTTTTTCTGCGCGTGCCTCAACTATTTCTCTATTAACTACTTCTATATTTTCCCCTTGTTCTTCCTCAACTTCTTGTTGTTTTTCCTCTTCTTCAAAAACTTCCCTTTATTCATATAATTTTTGACAATATTTGATTTCTACTTGAGAAGAAGAAACTGCTTCAGATGCAAGATCTTCTAAAAGACTGGTATTTTCATTCCTCTTCCTAGCAACTTTAGACCTAGCCTTCTTCTGGATCTTTCTTGTGTCAGATGTATCAAGTTTTCTTTTGACATGAGTCATTATATTTGTATCTACAACCACAAACATAAAATATTTAAATGCCACACATGAGCTACAAATGAAGCTTTTTGAAATACATAACACAATACACAACAAATAAACAGACAAACCACAAAATCCTCCCTAAACACTATACAACGTACTACAATGAATAACTATAGAACCAAAAAAGTGATAAAACCACTCAAAAGTGATAAAACCACTCAAAACAGGCCAAACAAGTAAGCAGATAAGCACATGCATTTCAAACCCTAAATAAATATTACATGAGAAGAAAAGATATATACTACAAATGACGAGGACAACAACGGCTTGTTGTAGAAGAGGATCGCAATAGACTACCACTACTATTTTAGAAAATATTGCAACAAGAACAATGATCTGTGAGTGAAGGAAGGAATAATGGAACTATAGAAAAGAAAATTGAAATTATTAAAAAAATGGAATATGAAACGACTTTTATAGCAGAGAATAGAGAGAGAGGAGAGGAGAGAGGAGGAGAGGGAAAATGAAGGGAGGATTATATTAAAACCGTGTATTTATTATTTTTAATTTTGACAATTCAAACTGTGACATATGTTGCCACATATATTCTTTCTGTTAGGGCACATATGTTGTATATGTAGTGTAATGTTGACACATCTTTCATTTCTATGATGTATCTTACCACATATCTTTTTTCTGTGTTATATGTTGCCACAACCCCTTTTAGTTGGTACACATGCAGACAAGCGACGATTAATATTATTAGCAAAAAAATTTTATTTAGTAAAAATAAATAAAAGTTGGAATATGAAACTACTTTTATAGGAGCGAGGAGTGAGGGAAAATGAAGGGAGGATTATATTAAAACTGTTTAAATATATTTTTTTTATTTTGAGAATTCAAACAGTGTCATATGTTGCCATATATATCCTTTGTGTGACATATCTTACCACATATCACCTTTTTGTGAAATTGTTGACACATGTATCCTTTCTGTTTGTACACATGCAGATAATTATGTGGAGTTTTTTACAACAGAAGTTACATATGTTGCCACAGACAACTCCTCTAATCCTTTCCATCACAATTTACATTTGTTCCAACAAAATCGAAATAATCCTAAAAACCATTTATATTAACACTTCACCAATTGTTTTATACAACTTATCAAAAAAAAGGTAATTCACAATGATATGATATAATAACCACCTATCTAATCAATGATTGTAAACACAACATTTTTATCGATCTTAGCTTTTTTAGGTCTAGGCATCTTTGGGTCTTCGTTGTTACTAACATAGACATTTCGAGCCTTTATAATCCCATAATTCCATAAGAGTGAATCATATCTCAAGATAAGGGTGTCATCACTAATTCCTCATGATGGTACTTCTAATCCATCACTCAAAAACTCAGCGTATGCAGTAACAAAAAGTCCACAATCTCTGCATGGTATATCATCAATCAGAAAATATAATAACAACACAATTCGATAGTCGTAAGATAAAAAAATAATGTGATACTTACATACTACTTCTTTCTTGTTAGGCAATACCAGTAACATGTATGACTTCGTATGGATGAGTTTGTTCTTTCCTTGGTAACATTAAAGAGCTGAAAAGTTGGTTTGCTCTTTTTGCTCAAAAAATCCACTTAACTCAAGGTACTTTGGCAACATTGTAGACAACTTTTTAAGCTTGGTGGATAATTTTCTATTAGACCTAGTTGAGGACATAGAATCATACACTTTTATGTACCTTTCCTTTAATGCAACGACTGCCAAGACCCAATGGAATTCCCACTTACTATTTACAAGTACATAAACATCATCTGCCAAGTTTCAAGGCAGTCCACAAGGTATAGCAAACCCTTTCATTATGCCAACAATTTTATCCTCATATTCACTAGTATTGTCAATGTATGTTTTGAAAAAACAACTAGTGGTGGTAAAATATGACATCCACATACTACACACATGCATCAAACAAGTGTATCAATTTATTTGTATATATTCATCTAATACACAATGCATAAAGTGGGCATGGATTTACCTCATCATTCCAGCACTTATTGGGTTGAGATATTATGTAGAACCAGTCATTATTATTTGGAAATACAACAACAAAATCAAGTTGGTCAAATTCAAGTTTTGAGTAATTGGCTAAGTAGTGATCTTCCTTGTTTTCTCTGCAATTTTGTAATCATTATAAATAACTTTTTAGTAATCAACTAGAATAAATACTAATAATAGTTGAACGACCTTACTTACTTTTTTGCATGATGCTTGTAAAGACCCCCGTTTATCCATTGCGAGGAGGATGACATTAGTTCAGTTGGACCCTCATAGTCAATATTAAAATCTTCAAATGGATATTGTTGCTTCACATCACAACTGACTACTTCGACTTTCTTCTCTTTATTTTTCGCTTTCTCTTTTTCTTTATGCTTCTACTTCTTCTTCTCCTCCTTCTCTTTCTACATCTCCTTATTCTTATCCTTCTCCTTATCGTTATCATTCTCCTTCTTCTTAGCCTTCTCCTTCTGCTTCTGCTTCTCCTTATACTTTGACTCCTTCTCCTTCTCCTCCTTTTCCTTCTTCTACTTCTCTTTCTTCTTACTAATTGTAGAAAGTGTTTGGGAAATACATTTTTTCAACCTCCTACACTTCAGAGGATGTGAATTCTTCTTGGATCTTTGGACATCAATATAATGAGATATTTCCTTAAAAATATCAGTGAGTTTTTTAACACGACTAATAAAATAATCATGTTGATGCGCACATTCTTCACATAAACAAAAAGATCATTTGATGTTAGAAGAGGATGCACAACAAAAAAAAGATTGATATGTTGTCATGGATGAAGCTTCTTGTATTAATTCATCTACAAGGCAAATTTAAAAGATTTGAGAGTTTACAATTCATTATAAAATAATATTAACATTATGTTGACACAGATGGTTAGTTTGTTGCCATAAATTAACATTATGTTGCCACAAATGTATCTACTGTTGCCATAAATTAACATTATGTTTCCACATATATATCTACTGTTGCCACACATGAAAATTCTATTGCCACATATATCTTATGTTGCCACATATATCTTATGTTGCCACAGATTAATTATATGTTGACACAGATAAATCTTATATTGCCACAGGTAAATCTTATGTTGCCACATATGAATCCTAAATTGCCACAGATGAATCTTATGTTGCAACATATGAATCCTAAGATGCCACAGATAAATCTTATGTTGCCACAGATGAATCTTAAGTTGCCACATATTGCAAAAGATGACAATTTTGTTGACCTACAGTGAGATGGTACAACATATGATGACTGTTGGAATATGCAAATATATGTTGGACAATTGAACAAGACTATATTTCTAAGATCATATCAACAAAATGCACACAAAAAGAACAACAAAAGCAACAAAAAATGACACCATTAAGTCGATTATTCAATTTTTACATCTATAGAACGTTTTATTGTTCATGCACTCAAGAAAAAAACTTCGAAATTGTAAAATATTTATAAAAAAAATAACTTACCCATTTATAGTCGAACACGATTTCAGTTCAGAAAGATGACTGAGAGTAAAGACTTGAGAGGACGAGGAAAATAATGGAGATACAGATAGTCAGTCGGAGAGAAAGATAATGTAGGAGAGATAGACGATTTTTGAATTTCTAGGGAAAAAGAAGAACAATCTCCCAAGAGAGAAGAGGGAGGATGAAGAAGATGAAAAAATTCTTTTTTGTATTTTTATAAAAGATTAGAAAGTTTTAGAAATGTTAATTTGGTCCCATATTTACTTAATTACATTTTAAAGAGGATTTGATAACCTCTTGGTCAATCTGTCACCAAAAACAAAAGCGGGACTTATTTGACACATTTCCCTTAATTTTCTCTTCTTACTTCGCCCAAATTATTACGCTTAGAAATAAAACCCTAGATCATACCGCCCTCTTCAAATTTCCACAAAACAAATCGCCATTGTCACTTCTTTGTGTGAGATATGTGCTGATTTTTAATCGTTCTTTGCGTTCATTGAACGAGTGGAGAAAAATTTTTAAGAAAATTTGTTTCGTTTGACATATCTCGAATATATATGAGAGTATATAACGATGTGGCAACGGAGAGTGTCACAAATGCCACCCTTCTTATTCATCAGTCTCTCCATGTGGCAGGTTTTTTAAAATTATGATTTGTATGACTATCTCTTCATTTTTTGCATTTTTATATGTTTGTTGAGATTTTAGCTCTAAGTAACCTATATATTTTAAGAATTTTAATTTATGTGTATTACATATAGTATAAATTCAGAGTGGATTTAAATTGGCCAGAGATTCTGAGTTGTTCTTTAGTTTGAATTTTGAATTGTATGTGCTTCATTTTCTTGACTTTTAAATTATTTGTGCTTTGTATGAATAAAATCTTTTTATTTTTATTTAGAAGGTCATCATGAGCAAGTCATGTTTAAAGAATATATCTAAAACTGTGTTAGTATAATAGAAATTTTCTATTTTCACATTGATTGAGTATTGTTGTTTGTGAGATGAGGAAATGAGGCACCTTATGTTTAAATGATTGTAAATATCATATAACTTTGACAACTCTTATTTCAAACTACAATAACCATGGAAGACCTGGTAATGTCTGAAGATGCTAACTAGCTAGCTCTGAGCATGAAGCAGAGTGCGATTTGGACTCATATTGTCACACCCGGAATATGGACCCCGGATGAGACCGGCGTCGTTAACCTCTCACAGGTTGCAGACAAGACTCTTAGCATTCGTCATAACATGTGATCATTAAAAATTGCGGAAAAATTAAAAACTTTTAATATACTAAAGAAATATACTTAGACTTCATACTTAAGATTTATAATGACATACGATATTCTAAAATTGTCTCACATATATAGAAACCATCTAAGAGTGCAAATCTGGACTTAGCCAATATTAGTCAAGCTGCCATATAGGCCTTAATACAAAAGAATCCAAAGAACATAACGAAATAACGTATTCTAAAAACTACTAAGCCTTCATAGGCTGGAAAATAAATGATAGCATCCCGAATATGAGGACCTACCACGACTTGGAGAAAGAGTTCCAAGCTTCTTCAAATCGACCTCTTTGACTTGAATGTCCGGAACCTACAGTTGTAGTAAAATAAAGTATTGGGTTAGTACGCCACATTTTTTTATTTTGGGTATATGCACATAACACATAGAGACATGCATGAAAAAGTATCATTTATCATCTCTTTAGAAAATATGCCAAGTCATATGAAAGTCTTCAATGCACATACCATATAACATATACAAGTAACGATTCCATCACTTAAAGCATGATCATAATCGAAGACATATTCTCATAAAGTCACGTTAACAATTCATATTCAATAAATCATATAAACATAACATAAAAAACACTTACCAATAATCCCATCCCCAACCTACAAGTGCAATGGTAATGTGAAACCCCATAACCCCACATAACCAAGTAGATAAGATAAGAGACCATACGTAAAGCTTTGCTTCATGTACCAATATAACTCAATAACATATTCATTATAAGGATAAACATTTATGTAAAAGTAACATATATATCATAAATATATCTTTCATATTATCATATTCATAAGAACAATCTCCTAGGACTTCCCTTAGAGTCACCTTGTGCAATATCTAGGTGCCGTCCCATACTACTACCTATACTAAGCAAACTCCTAAAGTCACCCTAGTCAACGTTCGTTTACTTGTCTTTCGTTTTACATGAGGGAACATAGACATTAACCACATAGACCATGTGAGGTAAACATGGAATCCGGTGTCTTCCCCACCCCGAAAAGAGGTGGTATACCTGCCAAAGTAGAACTGAATTCTACTAGCTTTCTTATGTGGATCCACTTGCTAGTAACCTATGGTGGAAGCATTGTTCGAGAACTGGGAGATGTAGTAGAGACCGATAGTTCCACCTTACATGGCAGCCTCAATCTCATGAGAATCATTGTGAACCTACCTTCCTGCTGGGGAAGGGACACTTCCCATATCTAGTTCATCGGTGCTTAGCTTAAGTCCCTTTTCTTTAAATAACCTTTAATTTGTCTTTTATCACAAACTTATCATAGGTCATAGGAGATTATCTCCTTGTATAACATGATCATGAGCTCTTTTAGATTAGATGAGAATTGTCCTTTCATCGTAACCTTTCTTTTTGTGAGATTTACATGGCATAATCATCTTGTGTAAAGCATACAAGAGAGTACCATAACTTGAGTTTTCATATTTTTATCATAATCTCACAATTTATATGTTCATAGACATCATATTCACATAGCAACATCATACATACTTTCATAACATAACATCATTACTTATAGGCTAGCATAAACATCTTAGAGTAATCACAATTTTAGAAGACTTACCTCTTGCTTCAAAGAACCTTATTCATCATGCAATACTCATAATCATACATAGTGAAATACTCCATGACATAATCAAGAACAACTCATAAAATCATGTTCAAGTTCAATGCATAGCATAGGAGAAGGTAAACGGGTCATTAAAGGGTTCATTCAAACCTTACATTCTAACCCTAACGTTTTCACTATCAAACAGTAGAAACAACCCATTCAAAACCATCACTTAGAGAATAATCATATAACACATGGCATTCAAACATTATCAATCAATTACTAAACTATTCATGCAAAATTAGATATAGAAAACGTTTACTTTTTGTTGAAAAACATAAATCTATGGTTAGGAAGAAAATCCATTTTGTAGAGTAAAAACCCTAGTATTGAAGTTCTTGAAAACTTATATTGAAAGGAACTCTTGGGGAAAGGAATCCCAAAAGTGAAAACCCATACCTTATAGATGAAGAATCCACGAAATCTGATTGGAGAGTTCGAGACCTTCGTCTTCTTCCTTAAGCTTTTCTTATTCTTCAATGGAGTTTGGAAAAAGAGAGCGTTCTTGAAAGATTAAGAGAATTTCGTTTGATTCTGATTTGGGACGTGTAGAAGTGGTCTAAAATTGACCTAATATCAATATATAGACGTCCCATGAATTACCCTAAAGACCCTCCACTTAAATTACCTAAAACTCCACTGCTAAATTGACTAAAACTATGAGAACATTTGACTTAGGGTATTGGGTTTGACTAGGAATTAAATTAATTAACTAAGTTTCTAATTTAATTAATTAAGTGACCTAGGGTAATTACTAAACTTCCCCTAAGTCGTTAGGACCATAACCAACCCTTTTGGACCTTCCTAGGTTAGGTACTAGGATGTTCTTGAGTTAGTTACTCGGCTAGTGTACCCGGTTAGGTCTTTGGATTTCGGGCACCCTAGTTAGTTAATTTTAGTTAGTTCTAGGTTCGTTAGTTAGTTAGGTCGGCAGTTAGAACCTAGGTTTAGTTAGGGGGCTCGGCCCCATGTGGCTTGATCCAGCACGCCTGTCCCCTAACCGTCCTAACCGAATCGGTTGGGCTTGTCTCTCGGCCGGTTGCACATGAGTTGCTGTGCATTTTCCTAATCGTGCACTTCTGGAAGTTCACTTCTTGTCCAGTGATCCTCACTATGTCCTTGGGCACTGCTTAATCTACATGGTCATTTTAAATGGTCATGTGCTATGGTACCTAGGATTGACACTTGGATGCCTAGTACCTAATGTGCTAAGAAATCAATAATTTTAGCTTAGGATCTTCATTGCAGGTAGAAATCCTAAATAAGCTTTGATTGGAGTATTTGAACATCAAAGGTTATTTTTAAGTGATAAGTTACTTGTGAATACATAAAAAAATTGGCTAACACCCTTAAGCCAATATTTTTCAACATGCCTAATATTACTCAATATTGGGCATTGGGATGCCTATGTACCTCAATACATATTCTTAAAACCTAATAGACTCTTCACTAGACAAGTACATTTTCTGGAATGTTACACCTATAATAGCCATGTATCATGTAGGACAAGTCATGGTGAGCCCTCCCACAAAGGGGTATGGTATCGAATCATAATGTTGGAATAAATAGAACAATAGCATTTGTACTACAACAAATTTGAGGGTAGGATAGGACAGAGGTGTCGGTATGGAGATACACTGATCTGAATGACATGCTTGTAAAGAAACAATGGTTGTTGCGTAGAGAAAATTAGATCCAACACAACCAGCTCAGAACCCTCACTGGGGACTACCCTCTATAGGAGCACTAGAGAGATTAATTGTTGCTGCCCTGAATTTTGTAACTAAACCAAATTTATTTTATCATAATGATGGGTATCTTTTGGTTTGACTTGACTCAATGGACGATATGGATGAAGTATTGCATTCATGTATATAAGCTAGTGATTTTGAAGGCCTGATATGCTGAATTTGATTTCAACATTGAGATACCGCATACTTTTCCGATATGGGAGAAATTACCTAATATTCCCTAAGTTGTTGAGCGTGGATTCACTTAGTAGAATTGGGAGTGCTGTAGGGATTCCACTATTGACAGGTATGCAAACCTTGTTGTTCCTTAATTAAGACTTGATTTACTTTGTGCCTTATATCATTCTGTTCATGGTTGCAGGTTGTCAAACATCTGATATTATTAACTCCACAGACAATAAAGGGAAAAATGTACTACATATTGCTGCTTCGAGGTGCCAACTAGCTTTTGTTGAAGATTTAATTATTGCATCAAGCATAGTGGTCTATTTGAGAAACAATGCCGGAGAAACATTTCTCTCTATCTCCATTAATGGTTTCCAAACTCATTCTTTCCATAGATTGGACCATCAAATTCAGATCATGAAGTAATTAGTCTGTGCGATGTTTTTCAACATTGAAGAAATTATCAATGCTGAAACTAAGGATGGTAGAACCGCATTTCATTTGGCTGTCATTGGAAATATTCATTTAGAACTTGTGGAATTACTAATGACTGTCCACTCTGTAAATGTCAATACTCGAGATAAGGATGGAATGACACCATTTTATATCCCTGAGCAACGGACACGTTATGCTTCATCAGAACTTGTGGAATTACTAATGACTGTCGTAAATCATCTTGCTCTAGTTTATTCTCAATTTCATCAGTGTCTTCATACACTTCATTGGACCAACAAAAGTAAACTCAAATTGTGAATAAGCTTGCTAGACCTTGTTGTTCTAATCACGTAAGGGCAAAATCATCAAATTTGATATACAAGCAAATCAAAGGAAAAAAGAGTTTGGTGAACGAATATTTGTGTTTTGGTGCTTCAAAACAAACAGTGAAGGCGACTTCAAGTGAACTGGGGCCATATGAAATTTGTGAGCATTTTTTTCTATCCATAGCTTGATCTTCTATACTGTGATGAATTTTGGTTTATATAATCAGAATCGGAAATGATTGTGTTGGCTCATACAGTGGACTCCATTAATTTGGCAGGTCAAGTGAGCTCTTAGCTCAATACATCTACATATACCTATAGCCTATTAAGATTTCCAGGAAGTAGTATCTTCCCTAAGGTTGTTGTTAGTGCAGGGGGAGACAATTGTGTCCTCCGTGAGGTATGCAGTCATTCTTCTGTTGAACTGATCGACATATGTGAGATTCACAAGATTTCAGTCGAGCTATGCAGTCTCTTTAATTGTAATGCTAATTCATAAAATGTATATTTTCGTTACCATCGACATTTTTCATCTACTCTAAGGGTAGAGGGGTGTGATTGATTCTGATAATTATATGTATTAGTTGTTTCATATGTCATATTTGATATTATTAGGAAGTGCTACATTTTAGGTCCATCCCAAGAGTTGTTCGTAAAGGATTCTCTGAAACTATAACAGAGGCTCTTCATAAAGTAGGGGTTGCAGGTTGACAACATATAGCTTCACATGCATATAAATGAAACTATTGAAGAGGCTCTTCAAGGTCTTTATAAACTATACATAGAGTATTGATCCTACTTATCCAAGGTAACGGGACAACTCTCTTCCTCATATTTAACCAAGAGAGTTCTGAATCTTTTTTCTTGATAATTTTGAATTATGTTTTTTGAAAAATGAATGGTGTTGTGTGAATAGAAATAATCTACTATTAATAAAACGGTTTGAGGAAAAATTGTTATCTTGATAAATTTTAGGGTGATTTTATGTTTTTTTGCCCTTTCTGTTCTACATGTGCATGTACTTGTTATGGTAGTATTTTATATTTTAATGGTTTCATTAACCTTTCATTATTGTGATAACTTACAACTTGGTTATGCTTTCTTCTTTAAATCAATACCACTTTTTGTCTCCACAATTTTAGAGATGAATCTTGAGTTTTAGTAGTGAAAAGATAATATTATGTGGTGCAGTAGAGAGAAAATGCTGATTTTGCATCTTAATTTTGTTGAATCTTTCAAATACCTCTGTGTAACATTTCAAAAATCCAAGACGTATATTAAAGCCTAACATAAGTGTCATGAGGTCTAGACACTGTTTTAAGAGTCATTAAAATGAATATAGGTCATTTAGGAAGATTAGAAACCAAAGCATCGAAGAACGTCCATGACTTCCGGAAATTTAGTTCAAGAAGGTACTATCGTGTCATAGCCTTTTTGACTAGCTTTTAGGAGTTGGAAATTCATGAAATTTGGTGGAAGCATGTCTAACATATGTTTAAGATGATTCATGGTCGAAACGTCCGGGTACGACTCCCCAAGGACAAAGAAGGGGCCCTTGAGAGGACCCTAGCATGTAGGAGGAAACACTTCCTGGGCAGTGTGCACCCACGAGATGCAAGCAACGATCCGTGTGTGGATCGACGGGGCGTCGTTGCCAAACGTCGCCCAACACTTAGAAAAAATTGTTAAGCCTTCGCCTGCATAAGTCTCTAACCAGAACCACAGATATGCAGCACAGGGGAGGCCTGGTCTGTCGATTGACCCACGATCCGTCGATCGTGGTGTAGTCAATAGCATTGCATTTTCCTGCACATTTTTAAGTTGGTCTTATGTAATTAATTAGGGGGTTAGGTCATTAGTTAGGGGTTTAAGGGAGTCTAATTAAGTTAATTAGCCCCCCCCCCCACACACACACATACACACATATAAAGACCCCAACCCGATAAGACTTAACACAACTCACAAAACAAATCCTCTTCCTTCTCTCTTCTTTCTCTATCTATTGGAATACACCATTGAAGACCAAGCTATGGAAGGGTTTTGGGGGCTGTAAAGGAGAAATTTCACCATCTAATCTTCATCAAACATTAAGGTATGGGATCTAATTCACCATTGAGACTTCTTTCCTCAAAGGGCTCATTCAAAGTATTTTGAAAAGTTGAGGTTTATGTGGGTTTCATCCAATCTCGAAATTTATGTTATGAATTGAATTGTTTATGATTTCTTATGAATAAATTGAATATGTTAACATGTATTTTAACTTGATTATGATCTATCTTGATGTTTTGGTCTAGTTTGTAGAAGATGACCGTAAATCTTTAACCCTAGGTTTGATCTTGATATGAATTAGGTTATGTTTGGCTCAATTAACTTGGTTATTGGTTGAATTTCTATTTGATGATGTTGTTACACTAATCATGAACAAATTAGGGGTATTTTAGCCTTTCATACTTTTTCTTGAGAAGTGATCTAGGTTATGAGAATTGACCTAAGTATCTTGTCTTAATCTTTGATTTAGTATTGAATTATGGTGTAGTGATTCTTCTAGCCTTGTTATCATGTTGATCATTAAATTGTGATCATGTTACGACCTACTTCGGTTGAAGTAAGGGTTGATGGTAAGGCCTTGATGATGAATTATGAAGGAGACTTGGTAAGTCTTATGATCCCTATTCTTTACTTCAATTTGTGGTTAATTCCAATTAAGCCATGAGGTTGTGTTGGAGTATGCCTTGTTTGGGATTGATAGGGTGGTATGATGTTGAATTGAAATGTCTTGACTATGGTTGTGAGGTTGATTAAGATGAAATTCTATAAGGATGTTGATGACTATCAATGTGCCTTATTATGAATGAATATGTAACAGTGGTAACCTCACGTATATGAATTGTGATGAAAGGAGTATACTCATGCAATTCTTATTGAGCTATGATGATAATGATTATACAACGGCTAGACCCTATGACCTAAACTAAGTTATGATTTAATAATAAAGACACTACACACATTTCAATAAAGGGACTTAGATTAGCACCGAGTGAACTTGACAATGGGAGGTGATGACTTTCCATAGAGGAAGAGTTACCCTATAGTTCTATATGTGATTTTGACTCCCCTTTGATGGATACTCATTCAATGGATTCCCATGAGAGTAGGACCCAATTACCAAGTGGTATGTAGAGGATACACCTATCTCTTAGTTCTTGAACTATGTTTCCCCCATAGGAAGACTAGCTAGTGGATCCACCTAGGAAGCTATGTTTATGTTTGGTTTTACTTTGGACGGTAGACGAACTTCCATCGGTGTAAGTTTTTACAACACCGGATTCCACACTTAGCTCTTGTGGCCTATGTAGGTTAAGGAAAGTTTTCCCTAAACTAAAATTAAGTAATAAAGTATAAACTAACTAGGGTAACTTGAGAGGTTTGACTAAGCCTAGGTAGAGGTATAGGACTCTACCTATGCCTTGCAGTAGTTTGCCTTGATGGAAGCTTTAGGAGGTCGATATTATATATGTATATGATCATGATGTAAATGATGTTAATATGTTTACTTTACATGTCAATGATATCATGTGATGATAGTTATTCTTATGAACATGTATTTGGTTTATATTGTTAAGATATGATGTTATGTATACTTAAAGGTTATATTATGTGATGTTGAGCATTGGTTATGGATTCTTGTTGGGTTACTTGATTGAGTAAGGTTATGGGGCTTTGCTTGAGTATTGCACTTGTTGACTTGATAAGTATTCATGAGTACTTGTCTTGCTTATTATGATATGATAAACTCTCATTCATGCTTGTGATGTTATTCCTTTTGATGATAGGGTTGTATTAGATTATGGGATCAAGTATGTTGATATGCATATGACTTGCTTTGACTTGTTGAACATGTCTTAATGATTGGTATGGTTTGATTGATTTTGCAAAAGACTTTAAAAAAGTAAAGTGGCATGATTTAACTAAATATCCTTCTTAGCATACTTTCATATTATATGTGCATATGGTCTCATACTTAGTAAAAGTGGCGTACTAACCCCATTTTCTCCATTTTCCCCAAACATTTTAGGTTCGGTCATTGAAGGCTCATTCGAGACCACTTGAAGAAGACTTGGATATTCTCTACCATCCACGTGGGTAGGTCCTCACTTTTTGAGGGTGATGCCAATATCTAGCTTATGAAGTTGTTTTACTTTTAATACTCTTATGTTCCTTCTATTTTCATTTGAGAAAGATTTGTATAAGCCTATATGTGGATTCTTTACATTGATGTAGGGCTATGCCCAAATTGCTATGATCATTTTAGATGGTTATGAGATGAGACAATCTTTAAGACTATGTTCTATTTCTTATATATATATATATATATATATATATATATATATATATGCAATAAAAGTAGAAGACTATGTAATCTTTCTATACGAAGGGTCTATGTATACTCGATATGTATATATTATGTGTATGTAGAGGTCTATGTAAACCTCCAAGTAGAAGTAATGAAAGGTTTTTAATTTTTCCATATTTTTGACCAATGAATGTAATGATGTAAGAATAAGAGGCTAGTCTTAGTCCTCAAAGAGGACGACGACGACGGTTACGTCTAGGGGGTAAACCCGGATGTAACACTCTGAATTGTTGAATACTTTTGTTTTGAACAATGCAGGTATGGCAACACCACTAATAGATGTCATTTAGGATATCCTGAAAGCCAAGTGGGACCATGAGAGGACCAAGTTTTCATTGCCTCCATTTACAACTCTCGTGAGTGATAAATTATGTTCCATATTCTGCTGAACATTTTCTGTAAACTGTGGTTAATTTCTTATCGACTTTGAGTAAGCTGGGTGATAAAAGAAATCTAATTTACCAGATAATCATCTCTTTTGTATAACTCTTCTTCTAATTATAAATCTTCACATCCTTTTTTGACCTCCAAGCTCATTGTTGACTGGATATAAGATTGATTATCATGCAGTCATAGTGAACCACAAACAAGTAGCATAGTCCAACTACTAAATATTATTTTGAAATATAGTCATTTTTTGTCGTGAATGGAAGCTGAAGATACTAGAACTTTTTGCTCATTTTTTAATAAATGTCTCTAACAAGTATTCATATGTACTGATGATGTCTAAATTTATTTACATTTAACCAGGCATCATTTCATGCTTTTGTTGCGTTCAACAGATCCTGAGATCCTCATTGCAACTTTAGAGACTTTTGTTGTATTAGTGAAAATAAATCCATCGAAGCTACATGCAAGTGGTAAATTTGCATGTTCCTCATGAGTGTATTATAGAGAGTAATCTTGTCACGAAGCATCTTAAAGGACTTGTCATCAATATATTTTGTTGACGATGTTCTGCAGTTTTACCTTCTACTTGTCATATCCTACCTTTCTATATGATATTCATGTTTTTTTGGGCTGGACTAAACATTATTAGCACTTAAAATTTGATTATTCTTGCCTTGTTTAAAAGTTACCGCAATTTCTTGTGTTGGATATTTTTTGGAATTTTTTAGCACCTTAGTTTTGGATTAACACTTTGTAACTTTGTTTTTTTAGAACCTTAGTTTTTTTAGAACATTAGTTTTTGATTAGCACTTTGTTAGCACCTTAGCTCTGTATGATACAGTCGGCAAGAAGTGATTTTTATAATGAGGATACAGAAGATGAAAACAATGAACATGGTTTGTTTCTAATGTTTGATTTGTTAAACATGGTTTGTATCTGATTTTTAATTTTATATATAATGTGTAGGAATGTTTTGGCAATCAAATTTGAATGGTGGCCACCAATCAGTTTGATTGATTGAGGCAACATGATCAAGAGTTCTTTAACTATTGTAGAAGTTTGAATATATTTAGTTTTGTGAAATTAATTGGTAGTTCTTAAATTTCTTTATAACATATTGTTTTTTTCTGTTAATTGCAAATTTATAAATTTGAATTATTTATTAGCTAATTGAATGTTTATTTATTGTAAAACAATATTCTAATTTTTCAATTAAATAATTTTTGAATCTAAATATTTTTATAGCCGAAATAACACTGCATCACTTCAAAAGTGTTGCCATAGCGACATTAACCGTGTACCTTATTAGATGGAAATTGTCATATGTATATTAGAAAAGACAACACTTCAAAGTGTTGCTATAGATAACCTAGAAAATGCTACGCTTCAGAACTGTAGCCAATAGTGAAGCAAAGGCTACGCTTAAGAGTGTAGTTGTAGAAAATAGAAATGCTGCTATATGAATAATGCAAAGTGTGGCCTTTTTACATTATAGGCCACACTTTTAAATCATAGATTATAAGACAACACTTGAAAAGTGTGGCCTAATGTCTAAGGTTACAATTCTTTTGGCCACCCCCTAAAAAGTGTTGCCTAAAGTTGAAAAGTGTGGCCTTTTATCAAAGGCAACACTTTTTGCTACTTTATGCTACACTTTACCGGGGTGGGTGTAGACCTAAAATGGTGTAGTGAATAGAATTACTTATGTTGAACTAGTAGAACTTGATATGTTTGATTTTTATATCATATTGGGTATGGATTGATTGCATGCTTGCTTTGCCTCTATAGATTGTAGAACAAGGGTGGTCCGAATGAGCCTGTTTTAGAGTGAAAGGGGGGAAATTCTATTCCTAGAGATCGTATCATCTCTTGTTTGAAACCTTGTAAAATGATCTCTAACGGTTTTTTATACCATATAGTAAGGGTCCACTATAGATTCCGAAATTCCTCCCATTGATTCGGTCCCCATAGTGTGGGAATTTCTGGAGGTCTTTCCTAATGATATTTCTGGTATTCCTCCCTAAGGGGAAATTGATTTTGGTATCGACTTGTTACCGGATACGAATCCCATTTCAATTCCTCCTTATCAGATGTCTCCGACCGAATTGAAAGAGTTGAAGGCTCAACTCAAAGATTTACTAGACAAAACCTTCATTCGACCTAGTATTTCTCCATGGGGTGCTCCGGTATTGTTTGTGAAGAAGAAGGATGGGTCCCTTAGAATGTGCATTGATTATCGCCAACTTAATAAGGTCACTATTAAGAACAAGTACTCTCCCTCGGATTGACGACTTGTTTGATCAACTTCAAGGGGCAAGCTACTTTTCCAAGATTGACTTGAGATCGGTGAATCACCAACTTAGGGTGAAAGATGAGGATATACCAAAAATGGCATTTCGAACTAGATATGGTCACTATGAGTTCTTAGTTATGTACTTTGGTCTCACTAATGCCCCGGCGGCGTTTATGGATCTCATAAATAGGGTGTTTCAAAGTTACCTAGATTCATTTATTATTGTCTTCATTGAAGACTTCTTGGTATATTCGAAAAATGATGGTGATCCCACGGACCATTTGAGGGTGGTGTTGCAACTGCTTAAGGAGAACAAATAATTTGCATAGTATAGCGGCCGTGGTATTTGCCTTGAAAATATGGAGTCATTACATGTATGGTGTCCATGTTGATATGTATACCGACAACAAGATTCTCAAATATGTGTTTACTCAAAGGAGTTAAATCTCTAACAAAGAAGGTGGTTGGAATTGTTGAAAGATTACGACATGAGTGTCCTCTATCACCCCGGCAATGACAATGTAGTTGCGGATGCTCTAAGTCGTATGACCATGGGTAGTGTGTCTCATGTAGAGGAAGCCAAGAATGACCTAGTGAAAGATGTTCATAGGTTGGCTAGGTTGGGTGTGAGGTTTGAAGATTCTCCGAATGGTGGTTTTGTGGTCCATTATAACACTGAGTCATCTTTGGTGGTTTAGGTGAAGTCCAAACAACACCTTGATCAACCATTGATGGAGTTGAAGAATCTGTTCTTGCTAGTTTAACTAGTCATTATCCTTTGGAGGGGATGGTTTCTTGAGGTATGAAGGAAGATTGTGTGTTCCCAATGTAGATGGTTTGAGGAACCAGATCCTTGAGGAAGCGCATGGATCCCGTTACTCCATTCATCCGGGTTCAACAAAAATTTACCATGACATTAGGGAAGTATTTTGGTGGGAAGGTTTGAAGAAGGACATAGCTGAATTTGTTGCTAAGTGTCCAAATTGGCAACAAGTGAAAGCCGAAAACCACAAGTCGGGTGGTCTACTACAAGAAATCCAAGTTCCTACTTAGAAGCGGGAAGATATCAATATGGATTTTGTGGTAGGTTTGCCTCGGACACAAAAGAAATCTGACTCAATATGAGTGGTTGTGGATAGGTTGATCGAATCCACTCATTTCATTCCCATCAAATCTACATATTCAGCGGAAGATTACGTATGGATCTTCATAGATGAGATTGTGTGCGCCATGGTATTCCGTTATCCATCATATCGGATCGGGGTGCATAGTTCACATCAAGGTTTTTGAGTTCATTCCAAGAATGGTTGGTTACCAAGGTGAAATTAAGCACCATTTTTCATCTCCAAACAGATGGTCAAGCGGAGAGTACTATTCAAACCTTTGAGGATATGCTTAGAGCTTGTATTTCAAAGGGAATTGGGATAATCATTTGCCTTTAGTGGAGTTTGCTTACAACAATAGCTACCATTCATCTATATCTATGGCTCATTACGAAGCCTTGTATGGTAGGAGATGTAGATCTCTGATTGGATGGTTTGATGTGGGTGAGCCTTCGCTTATCGGTCCCTATTTGATTTATAAGACTTTGGAGAAAGTTCATACTATACGGAATCGCTTGCGAACAGCTTATAGTTGGCAAAAGTCTTATGCCGATCATAAGAGAAGGGACTTAGAGTTTTAAAAAGGTGACAAGTGTACTTGAAATTTTTGCCTACAAAAGGGGTGGTTAGATTTTGGCAAGAAAGGGAAGTTAAGTCCTCGTTATGTGGGTCCCTATGAAATCTTGCAAAGGGATGGTAAGGTTGCCGATGAATTGAAATTTCCTAGTGAATTGGTTTTGGTTCATTCGGTTTTCCATGTTTTCATGCTTAAATAGTGTATCGGTGATCCCGAGTCTATTCTTCTTATTGAGGGTCTTGGTGTAAAGGATAATCTCTCTTATGAGTAAGTTCCGGTTCAAATCCTTGAGAGGAACTTAAAGAAATTGAGGAACAAAGAGGTGGCTTCCATAAAGGTTTTATGGAAGAATCACCTAGTTGAGGGTGCAACATGGGAGGCAGAAGCCGACATGAAGTCCCGTTACCCTTATCTATTTAATAACTAAGGTTAGTTGTTCTTACAAATAATGAAAATTATGACAAAAAATTGAAGGTTCTTGATTTTTGGTGACGTTTCGCAAAAATGTGCATTTTTTATGAAGTTACAGTGAAATGTTCTTTCAACTTGGAAATTTTAAAATTTTGCTTGTTTTGAGTTATGTTATGCATTTTTACATGGTGAGTCTTTATGAAATGATATGTAGCATGTTGATAAGTAAGATTTGGCATAATTGTCTCATGTAAGGGTATGTTGAGCTCTAGTTGTTGTGAGAAGGATAGTCCTCATAATGTAATGTTGAGCCTTATGTGTGGTAATTTAAGCTTTTGAATTGCCTTGTGTAAATTATATGATTTATGTTGTAAAGGATATTATAAATTATTGTTGTTGGTTGGGCTGCTAGTCTTGAATCTATTCCTCCTTTCAAAAGATTTTTAGTGTCATTCGGTGACGAATGTTCGTAAGGGGGGGGCATAATGTAACACTTTGAAAATCCAACACGTGTTCTAGAGCCTAACATAAGTGTCAAAAGGTTTAGACACTGTTTTAAGGGCTATTTTAATGTATATAAGTCATTTAGGAAGTCTAGAAACCAAAACGTCCATGAGGTCCAAAAACTAGTTCAATGAGGTGCTAGTGTGCCTTAGCCTATTTGACTATCTTTTAGGAGTCGAAAAATGATTAAAAATTGGTGTAAGTGTGTCTAACATGTATTAGAATAAATTCATAGTCGGAACTTCTGGAGACGACTCCACAAGGACCAACCAAGGGCCCTTGATGAGGACCCTTGCATTTTGGGGTCAAAGGACTGCCCAAGGCAGTGTGCACATACAAGTACCATCGATGCGGTGTGTATCAATCGGAGGGGCCACTTTCGATGGACACTTAGTCAATTTCTCCAAAGGGTCATTTTGTAGAGTCTCTGAACTTAGCGACAGATGTGCAGCACGTAGGGAGCAGTGGTCGTCGTCTCACAGACGGACCGTCGATGGGGGTCTCGTCTGTGAGGCCTGTGTTTTGCTGTACGTTTTGGCTTATTTCGTTTAATTAGGTTGCTTAGTTAGGAAGTTAATTAGGGGTTAGGGGAGGGATAATTAAGTTATTTAACCACCTATATAAAGTCCTAACCTAATTAAGCTAACCTAATCTCTCATTATTCACAAACCCAAACTCTCTTCCTTCTCTCTTCTTTCTTTCTCTAGTGAAGAACTACATTGAATACCAAGCTAGGGGAGGGTTTAAGAGCTGCAAAGGGTAAAGTTTCTCCATCAATTTTCATCAATTAGTAAGGGATGGGATCTCTTTCACCTTTGAACTAGAGTGAGGAGTGTCTCTTCCCACATAGGGAAGGTAGGATCACTATTGTACTCTTGAGATTGGAGACTATAATGCATGTAGCATAAAGAGGGTCCCAACTATATCATTTAGTTCTTGAACTATGTTGCCTCCATAGGAATACTAGCTAGTGGATCCACGTAGTTGCTATGTTCATGTTTTAGTACTACCTTGATAAATAGTCCACCTCACTTCAGTGTAGGGTTCCATGACATCGGATTCCACATTAGCTCATGTGGTCTATGTCGGTTAGGAAAGATGTTCCCAAAAGGTAAAATGAATTTTAGGAATTAACTCTAACTAAGATAACCTAAGGGGTTTAACTTAGTCTAAGTAGGTGTATGGGACTCTACCTAAACATTGCACTAGTTAGCCTTGAAGGAAACCTTAGGAGGATGTTTTTATGTATGAATATGCTTATAATGGTACATGATATGTATATGATGAACTTGCACATTATTGATACTATATGTTGATTGGTTTCACTTATGAATATGTGTTGGTCTACATTGTTAAAGTATAATGATATGTACTCTCAAATGCCATGCTATGTGAAGTGGGATGTTGGTCATGATTCTTGTTGGGTTACTTGATTGAGTAAGGTTATGGGGCTTTGCTTGGTTATTGCACTTGTTGCCTTAATAGGCGTTCATGGGTAATTGTCTTGCTTTGGTTATGTTATAATGAACCCTTATTCATGCTTGTGACTATTATAACTTGATGATAGAGTGGCTTGACTATGCGTCCAATTATTTTATATGCATGTTGACTTGACTAGACTTAGTATTGTTGTTCTTGTGGTGTACATGCTTTGGACTTAATGAATGTGTCTAATTGACTGGTATGACCTTATTGAATGTGCATAAAGCTTTTCAAAGTAAATTGCATATCTTTATGAAATGTCCCTTTTCTTAGCATGATTTCAAGATATGTATGCATACCGTAGCGCTACTTTCGAATCGATACTACACCTTGACAAGAAACCTAATTTGATAATTGCGACTTTTAAAAGAGATTAACGAAGGTATACTTATTTTTTTTCTAGTTGAGGGATTAGGTTAATATGATTTAGTTAAGGATTTGCATCTTGCCCGCTTTAAATATTTAATTCAGGTCAAAATTTATATGGCACGAATTTTGAACTAACAACGAAAAAACCTCCCAATACCTGTTAAGAAAAATCGACAAGCTTTTCATGCATATACTATCTTCACACCTAAGTACAAAATACCAATAATATTACCAAATTCCTGTCACGACTGGAATCTAGACCCCAGACGAGACCGGTGTCGTTGACCTCTCAGAGGTCGCAGACAAGCCTACTTACGTCATTCTTACTTTACATAGGTTAATTTTAGCAGAAAATTTGAAACTTTTTGTTTCTAAATATTGCTTACTAAACATTTCTAATACATTCGTAATTTTTTCACCATCAACCATCTAACATTAAGAGATAATCAAATAAAAGGAATAGTTCAATACTTATAAAGCGTATAATTGCCAAAATGGCACCAATACATAGTCTGAATAAAAACAGGAAAGAAACGCTAGTGGAACATGCTCCACTAGCTCAACTCTAAAACTAAGCTAGAATATAAAACAGTAACATCCTTGAAAGCATGAGGACCTACCAAAACCGGATGAATGTTGGACGTCCGGATAACTACAACGACGATCCTGTAGCTCTATCGTCCACCTGTGCCTGCACCTAAAACAGTAGAGTTTGTATAGGGTTAGTACACACTTGTACTAAGTATGGGTATATGCAAGCACACACCAAGGACATGCATGAGAAAGAATAGCTCTTCCCTAACAACATGATTTTTGGAAAGTCAAGTCAGTGGACTTGCCAAATTGAGATTAGGAAAGTTTCCAAATTTGGATTTAGAAAAGTAAATGAGCTTTCCAAATTTGGATTAGGAAAGTGATACCATGAGAATAACATACATCATCATACTTTTCACATTTGCACACAGCACATAACATTTACACATAGCACATATCATATAGCATACAGTACATTTTGCATGTAGCACATAACTTCTTTCATATCATTCATTCATATGCCATGAGACCTTGGAATCATGAACTTGACATTAAGACATCCCAGAAATGAGGGCTCAACAGATGGGACCTCAACTAGGGAATCTTCATTAACAAACACAGAGTCTGCTTCATTCATTCATACGTACTTCATTTCATTACATTCATAGGCCAGTGTAACCACCAGCTATACCTAGGATGTAGTTTAAGACTTTCATTAGGTTCGTTGTGCAATGACCAAGAATGACCTAATGTCATTACTTGAATCTAACTTACCTGTGATTATCCTATCCTAACATCTGTGGTATCATTCATTTCATTATGTGCATCATTTGAGGCTGGCCTCATTCATTCATTTCATTATGTGCATCATTTGAGGCTGGCCTCATTCATTCATTGGGAAGTTTAACTTTAACCGACATAGATCATGTGAGCATCATGAAATCCAGTGTCTCCCCCACACCGAAAAGAGGTGGAATCACCGGCCAAAGTGATCCAATAACATGCTAGCGTACATGGGAATTTAACCCCGCCAGATCCCTATATTGGCAGTATAGGTTCGAAGACTAGGAGATTTAAGGAGACCCATACCCGGCAAGGCAGACAGTCTCATCTCATGAGAGTTACGTGAACCTCCGTCCTTCCCGAAAGAAGGCATCACCGCTCATATCTAGCCTATCGGTGCTCAGTATAAAGTTCCATTTCATTTATCTCATACGTCATGGAATTTGGCTTCTAGTATGAGGACATCATTGCTCATTAGATGATTTCTCATCTCATCATTAGTAGTAAGTGTGTTAAGCTCAATACCTTCATTAGAGTGTTCATAGAGACTGGTCTCTTCGTTATCTTACACTCTCATAAGAGTGTATGTATTGGTAACATCTATTTAGGCTCAATTGAGATTACTCTCATCATTTACATTAGCCTTATATTATGTTGTTACCACATTCGTTATCATTAGTACCTTTGCTTTTCATAGTTACTCAACTCTTATTACGTGAACTTTCATTTCATCATATGCCAATGCACTTGGTCATTTAGTGTATCTTACACTCATACTTAACCCTTATAGGTTTCATCATTTCATTACATACTTCTTATTTTCACTTACTTTGAACGTATGTTAGACTTATGTGTCTATACATACAAGCCATGAGACTTTATTCATATTTCGTCTAAGTGATTCATATCTTTCTAAGATTATGTGATACAAGACTTATGCATCTTGTATGTATGCCAAGATCTTGATTTCGATCTAAGTATGTGGCATTATTCTGGGATATTTTATTCACGTATGACTTATGTATCAATACGGAAGCTTGGGCAAGGAAACCCAAGTCTTGAATCAATTGGATATCATTTATATTTTTAATTGATTTTATTCTAATATTCATAACATTATGACTCTAAGTTAAATCACAATATTAACATTGAAGGATTAATTTTCTCCTTAATAATAATCCTAATTTGGCCGAAGGGTTGTGGGTTCGAACCCCCACAACCCCTTTTTAATTTTTTATTAACCTCATCTTGTCCATTATCGCCTAAACCAAGAGGTTGTGGGATCAAATCCCCACAGCCTCTTTTATTTTTGTCATTTAATTCGTATAAGTAGGGAGGTTCTGGGTTCGAACCCCCACAGCCTCCTTATCTTTAATTAAATTTCGCTAGGGCTGTGAGGTGGTGGGTTCGAACCCCCACAGCCCCATATATATATTTTTTTAATTTTTCGCTAGGTTGAGGGTACTTGGCAGTGAGGTTGTGGGATCGAACCCCCACAACCTCACTTGTTTTATTACTCATTTTCGCCCCCTCTCTATTCCCAGCCTTGAGGTCGTGGGTTCGATTCCCACGCCTACAATTTATTTAATTAAATCATTTTCCTCTCCTTTCACAAACCAGTGGCCCGAGTTCGATTCCCCCCAGCCCCATTTTTGTCTCCTTTTCTCGCAAATTACAGTAGCCAAAGGGTGAGGTCACAAGTTCGAATCCTGGTGGCCTCACCTCTTTAAAATGTATTAAATTTCTAGATTTTCATTATTAAACTTTAGTCTAATTTAACCTTGCATAGTTGTTGGAAATTTTGGTCATTTTTGATTCACTTTTATCAACATTTTCACTTGATTCATCGGGTGTATTCATATTCCATTCTAACACATCTTTAGGCATAATTTTCATGAGTTTATTTGGCTAAAAAAAATTGTCATTCAATCAGCCACATTTCCTTAAATGAACATCACGATTTTTCATGGATTTATGTACACAAAACAACAACTACAACCTTATCAAATTTTGAGCATCAAGCCGAGGCCCTTGCCACATTCACAAACTTGCACACACTTGCACATAACTTCGAATACGCATTGATTGTCATTTTATTGATTTCACATACATAAACATATACACATTCAACACAAGAACATCAAACATATCTAAATCTACCAGCAAACATACCCAACCTACGAATCATTGGGAGCTAGTGACAGGGAGCATGAAATGGGTAACAATCCTATTTTCAGAATAGAATTATATGAGTCTTAAGGGTCTCTTGGGAAAGGGACCAAGAGTAAGAAAACCCATACCTTTATTTTTCTTGTTCAACCACGAATTGGCTGCCCAAAATCCTCTCCAAAATCAGTCCAAGTTCAACAAACTCCAATCACTAACTCGACGGAAAAACTCCTCTCTTTGCCTAACGTTTTTGGTTATGTTTTGAATAAGTTTTTGACGTGAAAGTTCTTCAAGCGTGAAGAACTTTTAGTGGCTGATCAGTTCTTGTACTTTTGGCAGAGAGAACGTGAAAGAGAAAAGAGATATTGACGTGAGAGAAAGAGAGAGTTAAACGTGCAAGGTGGTTTAGACTTAGGTAAGGACTTAGTCAACTAGGACTCTTTCAAACTTTTAAGTAAAAATCTGATTTTTTCTTTTTCTTAAATCAGCTAATATTTATTAATTAATTAAATTAATTTATCCATTTAAATAAAAACAAGTTAAGTCATTGCTTCCACCTAGGTTCGAACCCGGGTGGAGCAAGACTTCACCCTTAGAGCTCACATTCGGCCCTCTCTCTCAAAATTGCCCTTCTATTTTATTAAATAATTAATTATTTATATATTTAGGGTAATTACGATATTACCCTTAGCCTGGTAAAAGACCATTTTACCCCTAGACCCTCAAAACTTAAAATTTCTTCTTTTTAAGTCCGGTAAAGACTTCTTCGATTAAATCTTCATTTTCGAGAGCCTTACTTGGTTGGTTCGAACCTTTCCAAGCTCAACTAACTCCCCAAGTTAGTTGGCTTGGTCGTAGTAAGGGTTTTGAGGTCTGGTTCTACGCGTATCAGTCTGTGTGAACCTTGGTCTAATCGCAAGCATTCTTGACAACCTAAGTCTTGATCCTATTCATTTTTAGGGTTGTTACATTATCCCCCCCTTAGGAACATTCGTCCCGAATGACACTACTACTTCACGTTGTAATGCCAGTCAGATCATAATAAAATCACCATACATAATCAATCAATAGCAACAAAATACGGGGCGATAAGGAAACATAGGTTTAAGAGTATAAAGTGTAACCTCAAGGGCTGAACAGGTGAGGGTAGCGGGCCCTCATGTCGGCCTCAGCTTCCCACGTAGCACCCTCAACAAGATGATTTCTCCACAATACCTTCACTGTGGCAATCTCCTTGTACCTCAGCCGCTTGACCTCTCTGTCTAAGATCTCGACAGGTACCTCCTCATAAGACAAGTCTTCACCAACCCCCAAACCTTCAACAGGTAAGATTGATGTTGGATCACCTAGGCACTTCTTCAACATAAAGACATGAAAGACTGGATGAACAGAAGCTAGTTCTGTAGGCAATTCTAACTCATAGGCCACCTTGCCCACACGCTGTAGGATCTTATATGGCCCAACATACCTCGGACTCAGCTTCCCTTTTCTCCCAAATCTCATCACCCCTTTCATAGGCGATATTTTCAAGTAAACCTGGTCACCAACATCAAACTCTAAGGGCCGCTTTCTGTTATCAGCATATGACTTCTGCCGACTATACGCAGTAGTCAACCTGTCCCTAATCATTCTGACCTTCTCTAAGGCCTCATGAATGATCTCCGAACCCAAAATGGATGACTCTCCAACCTCGAACCACCCAACTGGAGATCTACACCTCCTACCATACAGTGCCTCAAACGGTGCCATCCCAATGCTGGAGTGATAGCTATTATTATACGAGAACTCTATCAAAGGCAAATGGTCATCCCAGTTACCTCTGAAGTCAATCACACACGCTCTCAACATATCCTCCAATGTCTGTATAGTGCGCTCTGTCTGCCCATCTGTCTGAGGGTGAAAGGCAGTACTAAGCTTCACCTGCGTGCCCAAGTTCTTCTAGAAAGATCTCCAGAAATGAGAAGTAAACTGAGCTCCTCTGTCTGAAATAATAGACAAGGGAATCCCATGCCATCTCACAATCTCATCAATGTAGAGTCTCGCATAATCCTCGGCTCTGTAAGTAGACTTCACAGGGATAAAGTGGGCAGACTTATTCAATTTGTCCACAATAACCCATATAGAGTCATGCTGCCTCCTAGTCCTCGGAAGCCCAACCACGAAGTCCATATTAATGGCCTCCCATTTCCTAGTCGGAACCTCAATAATCTGAGTCAGACCACCAGGCTTAAGATTCTCTGCCTTAACCGGCTGACAATTAGGACACTTGGCCACATATTCTGCAATGTCCTTCTTCATGCCATCCCACCAATAAATCTGCTTGAGATCATGATACATCTTGGTGGAACTTGGATGTATAGAATATCTGGAACCATGGGCCTCTGCAACAATACTGGTCCGCAAATCATACACATCTGGCACACACAGCCTGTCCTGATACCTAAGTATGCCATCACCTCCTAAAGCGAAAGACTCATTCATCTTCATCAGCACTGAGTCCTTCAGCTCCATCAACACGGGATCTAGATGCTGACCCTGCTTGACTTCAACTACCAAGGATGATTCAGAACTAGGATGAACTGAAAAATCCCCACTGGTGGAGTCAACCAAACGCACACCCAGTCTGTCTAGTCTGTGTACATCTTTCACTAGCTCCTTCTTCTCATCCTCAACGTGAGCTGTACTTCCCATGCTCATCCTGCTCAAAGCATCAGCTACAACATTAGCCTTACTTGGATGGTAGTGCACATTCATGTCATAATCCTTCAACAGCTCCAACTATCTCCGCTGACGTAGTTTCAACTCCCTCTGTGTGAACACGTACTGGAGACTCTTATGGTCTGTGAACACATCTACATGCACTCCATACAGATAATGCCTCCACAGCTTCAGTGCAAACACCACCGCTGCCAACTCCAGGTCATGAGTGGGATAATTCTTCTCATGAACCTTGAGCTGTCCGGATGCATAGGCTATCACCTTACCCACCTGCATAAGAACACAACCCAATCCAACCCTAGATGCATCACAATAAACAGTGTAATTCTCACCACACTTAGGCAAAGTAAGCACCGGGGCTGAAGTGAGTCTGTCCTTGAGCTCCTGGAAACTCTTCTCACAAGTCTCCGTCCACTCAAACTTGGCTTTCTTCTTAGTCAAAGTTGTCAATAGGGCAGCAATGGAAGAAAAGCCCTCCACAAACCTGCGGTAGTAACCAGCCAATCCCAAAAAGCTACGGATGTCAGTAGGAGTAAGAGGCTTTGGCCAGTTCTTCACAGCCTCAGTCTTCCTGGGATCCACCTCCACGCCCTAATCGGACACAACATGACCAAGGAAGGTCACTGATCTCATCCAGAATTCACATTTGCTGAATTTGGCATAAAACTGATGCAGTCTAAGTACCTGCAAGGTTAGTCTCAAATGTTGTTCATGCTCTTCCTTGGTCTTAGAGTAGATGAGAATGTCATCAATGACGAAAGAGTCAAGGTATTCACGGAAGACCCTGTTCATGAGATCCATAAATGCAGCAGTTGCATTCGTGAGACCAAATGACATGACTAAAAACTCATAGTGACCATAGCGGGTACGAAAAGCTGTCTTTGGGATATCTCCATCCCTTACCCTAAGCTGATGATACCCTGAACGAAGATCAATCTCAGAGAAGAAACTAGACCCTTGGAGTTGATCGAACAAATCATCTATTCTGGGAAGTGGGTACTTATTCTTTATAGTGACTTTGTAGAGCTGCCGATAATCGATACACATTCTAAGGGTTCCATGTTTCTTCTTTACAAACAACACTGGAGCGCCCCAAGGGGATATGCTTGGCTGAATGAAACCCTTGTCAGTGAGATCTTTTAACTGCAGATTCAACTCTTTGAGTTCAGCTGGAGCCATTCGATAAGGAGGAATTGAGATTAGTTTAGTATCGGGTTCTAAGTCGATACCAAAGTCAATCTCTCGACGAGGAGGGACTCCAGGTAAATCATCAGGAAACACATCTAAGAACTCATTCACTACAGGTACTGAGTCTATGGAACGAATGTCATGATCTAAATCATTAACACTCACAAGATGACACAATAACCCCTTGGACATCATTTTATTGGCTTTAAGGTTAGAAATCAAGGGGTTGGGACGACTCGAATTGTACCCCTCCTAGACTAACTCTTCTTCATTAGGGAAGCAAAATCTCACCACTCTACTACGATAGTCCAAGCAAGCATAACAACTGTGAAGCCAATCCATGCCAAGAATAACATCAAAATCATGCATGGGTAACTCAACCAAGTTCGCACACATAGTTCTACCACTCACCACTATTGGGCAATCCTTGTATACTCTATCAGTTCTTACATTTTCTCCTAAAGGTGTACTAACCACTATAGGATCATGCAGAACTTCAGGCGATGTCTCAAAAGTAAGGGCAAGCAGAGGAGTTACAAAGGAAAGTGTAGACCCTAGATCAAGTAAAGCATAAACAGAAGTTGAGAACACTTGCAGCATACCTGTGACCACATCAGCGGACTTCTCCTGCTCTTCTCTGCCTTTCAGGGCATAGAACCTGTTCCTCTTAGGAGGCTCGGCTGCCGCTGCACCCTGTGGATTAGGCCTAAGCTGAGTGTTACCTCCAGCCTGACCTCTGTTCTGTGGACAGTCTCTGACCATGTGTCCACTCTTACCACAACCGAAGCAGGCATTAGTGCCCTGTCTGCACTCTCCAATGTGAGCTCGGCCACACTTAGCACAATTCTTATTAGGACGCTGCATCGCACCTCCATTTCTCTTCTTGGGCTCAGGTCTGCCTTCTCTAGGTGTAGCACTCCTCTGAGGATTAAAATTCCCAGAACTCTGTTGCCCCTTTTTGAACCTTGGCTACTCATGGACGCCAAAGTTGTTCCTGTGGCATCCATGATTAGGTCCTGCCTGATCTTGAGGCCTAGGCCTCCTAGCATCACAAACACCTCTCTTTCTGCGGCTGTCCTCTACCTGTTGGACATGCACCATCAACCTGGAAAGATCCATATTATCATGGTGCATTGCAGATCAACACTCCTCCTCCAGGTCTCCATTGATTCCTGTGAGGAACCTGCTCATCTCATCCCTGCTGTTAGAAACCAGGGAAGTAGCATACCTGGATAATTTCAACAAAGTTCAGTATTATCCTCATTCTTGCTATTAAATACTAGGGAAAATAACATACCTTGACAGCTTAGCAAACTTCAGGGAATACTCCCTGACTGTCATAGAGCCTTGTTTAAGGTTGATGAATTCCTCAACCTTGGCCTCCCTCATCTCCCTGGGAAAGAATCTCTCCAGAAATGCTGACTTGAACAGCTCCCATGTGACTGGCACTCTACCTAAGACACGGCTATCTTGCCACATCTTGCACCAAGTCTGTGCAACATCCTTGAGCTGATAGGAATCCAGCTCAGCCTTCTCAATATCAGTGGCCCCTATAGCCACCAGGATCTTATGAATCTCATCCACAAACTCCTCGGGATCCTCTGATGCCCTAGACCCTGTGAAAATAGGAGGATTCATCCTCGTGAAATCCCTCAGCCTGTCAGCCATGCTACGAACCGGTGGGTTCTCCCTCTGAACATCCTACCGGTTGACCTGGGCAGTCATAGCCTGGGCCTGCATAGTAATGGCCTGTGCCATCTGGGCCAGAGATGCCCTCACCTCAGCATCAGTCATCCCAGCTGGATTAGCTGGCACAGCCACTCCTTCAGCTGGAGCCTGGGGTGGAACTCGGTTACCCCCAGCAGCTGCTCCTCCTCTCCTCTGACCAATAGCTCTCTTAGTGTTCATTCTCTGAAAACAACAAAAATTTGATGTTAGACACGCTCATAACACCAAGAAATTAAACTTTAGGAGAAGCACGATAAGATCAGGAAAAGGGAAGTTTTCCTACGCATCATGCAGTCTCTAATTCAGGATAGTGGTGCACTTCACTACCATGACTTAGAAACTACTCAATGTGGTTGATGTGAACTTATTATTTTCGTAATTTAACCTAATGCTCTGATACCAACTTTGTCACGACTGGAATCTAAACCACAGACGAGACCGGCGTCGTTGACCTCTCAGAGGTCACAGACAAGCCTACTTACGTCATTCTTACTTTACATAGGTTAATTTTAGCGGAAAATTTGAAACTTTTTGTTTCTAAATATTGCTTACTAAACATTTCTAATACATTCGTAATTTTTTCACCATCAACCATCTAACATTAAGAGATAATCAAATAAAAGGAATAGTTCAATACTTATAAAGCGTATAATTGCCAAAATGGCAGCAATACATAGTCTGAATAAAAACAGGAAAGAAACGCTAGTGGAACATGCTCCACTAGCTCAACTCTAAAACTAAGCTAGAATATAAAACAGTAGCATCCTCGAAAGCATGAGGACCTACCAAAACCGTATGAATGCTGGACGTCTGGATAACTGCAACGACGATCCTATAGCTCTATCGTCCACCTGTGCCTGCACCTAAAATAGTAGAGTTTGTATAGGGTTAGTACACACTTGTACTAAGTATGGGTATATGCAAGCACACACCAAGGACATGCATGAGAAAGAATAGCTCTTCCCTAATAACATGATTTTTGGAAAGTCAAGTCAGTGGACTTGCCAAATTGAGATTAGGAAAGTTTCCAAATTTGGATTTAGGAAAGTAAATGAGCTTTCCAAATTTGGATTTGGAAAGTGATACCATGAGAATAACATACATCATCATACTTTTTACATTTGCACACAGCATATAACATTTACACATAGCACATATCATATAGCATACAGTACATTTTGCATGTAGCACATAACTTCTTTCATATCATTCATTCATATGCCATGAGACCTTGGAATTATGGACTTGACATTAAGACATCCCAGAAATGAGGGCTCAACAGATGGGACCTCAACTAGGGAATCTTCATTAACAAACACAGAGTCTGCTTCATTCATTCATACGTACTTCATTTCATTTCATTCATAGGCCAGTGTAACCACCAGCTATACCTAGGATGTAGTTTAAGACTTTCATTAGGTTCTTTGTGCAATGACGAAGAATGACCTAATGTCATTACTTGAATCTAACTTACCTGTGATTATCCTATCCTAACACCTGCGGTATCATTCATTTCATTATGTGCATCATTTGAGGCTGGCCTCATTCATTCATTTCATTATGTGCATCATTTGAGGCTGGCCTCATTCATTCATTGGGAACTTTAACTTTAACTGACATAGATCATGTGAGCATCATGAAATCCAGTGTCTCCCCCACACCGAAAAGAGGTGGAATCACCAGCCAAAGTGATCCAATAACATGCTAGCGTACATGGGAATTTAACCCCGCCAGATCCCTATATTGGCAGTATAGGTTCGAAGACTAGGAGATTTAAGGAGACCCATACCCGACAAGCCGGACAGTCTCATCTCATGAGAGTTACGTGAACCTCCGTCCTTCCCAAAAGAAGGCATCACCGCTCATAGCTAGCCTATCGGTGCTCAGTATAAAGTTCCATTTCATTTATCTCATACGTCATAGAATTTGGCTTCTACTATGAGGACATCATAGCTCATTAGATGATTTCTCATCTCATCATTAGTATTAAGTGTGTTAAGCTCAATACCTTTATTAGAGTGTTCATAGAGATTGGTCTCTTCATTAGCTTACACTCTGATAAGAGTGTATGTATTGGTTACATCTATTTAGGCTCATTTGAGATTACACTAATCATTTACATTAGCCTTATATCATGTTGTCACCACATTCGTTATCATTAGTACCTTTGCTTTTCATAGTTACTCACCTCTTATTACGTCAACGTTCATTTCATCATATGCCAATGCACTTGGTCATTTAGTGTATCTTACACTCATACTTAACCCTTCTAGGGTTCATCATTTCATTACATACTTCTTAGATTCACTTACTTTGAACGTATGTTAGACTTATGTGTCTATACATACAAGCCATGAGGCTTTATTCATATTTCGTCTAAGTGATTCATATCTTTCTAAGATTATGTGATAGAAGACTTATGCATCTTGTATGTATGCCAAGATCTTGATTTCGATCTAAGTATGTGGCATTATTCTCGGATTTTTTATTCACGTATGACTTATGTATCAATACGGAAGCTTGGGCAAGGAAACCCAAGTCTTGAATCAATTGGATATCATTTATATTTTTAATTGATTTTATTCTAATATTCATAACATTATGACTCTAAGTTAAATAACAATATTAACATTGAAGGATTAATTTTCTCCTTAATAATAATCCTAATTTGGCCGAAGGGTTGTGGGTTCGAACCCCCACAACCACTTTTTAATTTTTTATTAACCTCATCTTGTCCATTCTCGCCTAAACCAAGAGGTTGTGGGATCAAATCCCACAGCCTCTTTTATTTTTGTCATTTAATTCGCATAAGTAGGGAGGTTCTGGGTTCGAACCCCCACAACCTCCTTATCTTTAATTAAATTTCGCTAGGGCAATGAGTTGGTGGGTTCGAACCCCCACAGCCCCATATATTTTCTTTTTAAATTTTTCGCTAGGTTGAGGGTACTTGGCAGTGAGGTCGTGGGATCGAACCCCCACAACCTCACTTGTTTTATTACTCATTTTCGCCCCCTTTCTATTCCCAGCCTTGAGGTCGTGGGTTTGATTCCCACGCCTCACATTTTCTTTTTCTTTATTTTCTCATCCTTCACTCGCTACCTGGAGGTCGTGGGTTCGATTCCCACGCCTCCCATTTATTTAATTAAATCATTTTCCTCTCCTTTCCCAAACCAGTGGCCCGAGTTCGATTCCCCCCAGCCCCATTTTTCTCTCCTTTTCTCGCGAATTACAGTAGCCAAAGGGCGAGGTCACAGGTTCGAATCCTGGTGGCCTCACCTCTTTAAAATGTATTAAATTTCCTGATTTTCATTATTAAACTTTAGTCTAATTTAATCTTGCATAGTTGCTGGAAATGTTGGTCATTTTTGATTCACTTTTATCAACGTTTTCACTTGATTCATCGGGTGTATTAATATTTCATTCTAACACATCTTTAGGCATAATTTTCATGAGTTTATTTGGCTAAAAAAAAATTGTCATTCAATCAGCCACATTTCCTTAAATGAACATCACGAATTTTCATGGATTTATGTACACAAAACAACAACTACAACCTTATCAAATTTTGAGCATCAAGCCGAGGCCCTTGCCACATTCACAAACTTGCACACACTTGCACATAACTTTGAATACACATTGATTGTCATTTTCTTGATTTCACGTACATAAACATATACACATTCAACACAAGAACATCAAACATACCTATATCTACCAGCAAACATACCCAACCTACGAATCATTGGGAGCTAGTGACAGGGAGCATGAAATGGGGAACAATCCTAGTTTCGGAATAGAATTATATGAGTCTTAAGGGTCTCTTGGGAAAGGGACCAAGAGTAAGAAAACCCATACCTTTATTTTTCTTGTTCAACCACGAATTGGCTGCCCAAAATCCTCTCCAAAATCAGTCCAAGTTCAACAAACTCCAATCACTAACTCGACGGAAAAACTCCTCTCTTTGCCTAACGTTTTTGGTTATGTTTTGAATAAGTTTTTGACGTAAAAGTTCTTCAAGCGTGAAGAACTTTTAGTGGCTGATCAGTTCTTGTGTTTTTGGCAGAGAGAACGTGAAAGAGAAAAGAGATATTGACGTGAGAGAAAGAGAGAGTTAAACGTGCAAAGTGGTTTAGACTTAGGTCAGGATTTAGTCAACTAGGACTCTTTCAAACTTTTAAGTAAAAGTCTGATTTTTCTTTTTCTTAAATCAGCTAATATTTATTAATTAATTAAATTAATTTATCCATTTAAATAAAAACAAGTTAAATCATTGCTTCCACCTAGGTTCGAACCCGGGTGGAGCAAGACTTCACCCTTAGAGCTCACATTCGGCCCTCTCTCTCAAAATTGCCCTTCCATTTTATTAAATAATTAATTATTTATATATTTAGGGTAATTACGATATTACCCTTAGCTTGGTAAAAGACCATTTTACCCCTAGACCCTCAAAACTTAAAATTTATTCTTTTTAAGTCCGGTAAAGACTCCTTCGATTAAATCTTCATTTTCGAGAGCCTTACTTGGTTGGTTCCAACCTTTCCAAGCTCAACTAACTCCCCAAGTTAGTTGGCTTGGTCGTAGTAAGGGTTCTGAGGTCTGGTTATACGCGTATCAGTCTGTGTGAACCTTGGTCTAATCGCAAGCATTCTTGACAACCTAAGTCTTGATCCTATTCATTTTTAGGGTTGTTACAATTCCGAGTACCGAAATCAGCCGGGTCATGCTTCACATAAACTTACAAAACATAAAGCAAGTTAGTATTTTACAAGATATGGGTTTACACATCCCGAAAAAGATAAAAATGTATAATCGTACTTATATTGGAACCCATGTTGACATGACTAAATCAGCCCTCAAATTCCATGCAAATATACAATACATTGATCATGTACAAGTCCCAAAGTTTATACAAAATATATATATGCCTATAAGCAAGTGTGATCTTCCTTTAAGGCTATCAAAATCTCCATCTTCAATGACCAACTTCAATCTTCCGGTCTAACATTCCCTACGATAGAAACAACTATCTCTAAGCATAAAGCTTAGTGGTGTAAGAACTATAAATCTGGTGCCCTTAAATTCACCAAGTCATTATCCTCAAGTCAAGGGTAGCACAATTGAAATATAATCAGTAAATCAAGTAAACATTATACAAAGAGTATCATGTTGCATAATTAAAGCTCCAAATGTCAATAACGTTCATAGAACAATTTTCCAAGAGGTTCAATAACAAGACTCGCCGAATATATACATCATGTCTTAACACAAAGCACGAGCAGAAAGAAGAATGGTTGACGCCCTGTGTCAAGAAGGGTCAAAGCCCAATAATCAAGAGAACAAAGAACTTGGTAAACCATTAATGGAGTTGAAAGAATCGGTTCTAGGCAAATTTAATGAGTCATTCTCCTTAGGGGGGATGGTGTTTTGAGACATCAAGGGCGGTTGTATGTTCCTAATGTGTATTATTTGAGGAACCGTATCCTTGAAGAAGCTCATGGGTATCACTATTCCATTCATCCCGGGTCAACAAAGATGTATCACGACCTTAGGGATGTGTATTGGTGTGAAGGTTTTAAAAGGGACATAGCAGTGTTTGTTGCGAGTGTCCAAATTGCCAACAAGTTAAAGCCGAGCATCTAAAATTGGGTGGCTTACTACAAGAAATCCAAATTCCTACTTGGAAGTGGGAAGACATCAATAAGGATTTTGTGGTAAGTTTGCGTAAGACTCAAAAGCAATATGACTCCATATGTATGGTCTGTTGATAAGTTGAACTTGATTCTAATTGACTCATGTGTGTCATGTTGAGCTCATATTGTTGTTGTGAGAAGGAAATACCTCATGAAGTAATGTTTGAGTCTCCTATTTGGTAAGTAAAGTTTTAAATTGCTTTGATTAAAATGATATGTATTATGTTGTATTGCATTTATGTTGGTTGGGCTGCTAGTCTTGAGTCTATTCCTTCCTTCAAAAGAGTTTTAGTGTCATTCGAGCACGAATTTTCCTAAAGGGGGGATAATGTAACACTTCGGAAATCCCAGACGTGTCGTAAAGCGTAACATAGGTGTCATGAAGTCTAGACATTGTTTTTAAGGTTAGTTTAATGAATATAGGTCATTTAGGAAGTTTAGAAATGAAAACGTCCAAGAACGTCCATGACTTTTGGAAGTTGGTTCAAAGAGGTACTAGTGTGCCTTAGCATATATGAGTAGTTTTTCAAAGTCGGAAATTTATGAAATTTGGTGAAAATTTGTATAACAAGTGTTAGAGATGTTTCACGGTCTAAACGTCCGGGTACAACTCCCCAAGGACCAACCAAGGGCCCTTGAGGAGGACCCCTACATGTTGAGGCAACACTGCCTGGGTAGTGTGTATCGATGGGACAAGCATCGATCCGTGTGTGGACTGATGAGGCGTCGATGCCACCGTCATCCCAAACATATATAGTTTGACGAAGCCTTGCCTGCACAAGTCTCTGAACATAGATACGGATGTGCAGGACGAGAGGGGGTCAGTACGTCGACTCACAGACGGCCCGTTGACGGTGTTCCGTCTGTGAGGGTCTTGAATTTCCTGCACATTTTTAATTAGTTTCATTTGATTAGTTAAGGGGTTAGGTGGTTAATTAGGGGATTAGTGGGGCCTAATTAAGTTAGTTAACCTCCCATATAAGGTCCCCAACTCCATTAAACTAATTAGAACTCTTAAAACAATTCCTCTATCTTCTCTCTTCTTTCTCTCTCTATTGGAAGACTCCATTGAAGGCTAATTCAAGGAAGGGTATTGGGGGCTGGAAAAGGTTGATTTCATCTCCAAATCTTCACCTAAACATTGAGGTATGGTATCTCTTCACCTTTGAGACCTCTTTCCTCAAAGGGTTCATTCTAAGTGTTTTCAAATCTAGAGTTTTCAAATGGGTTTCATCCAATTACTAATTTGAAGTTATGAATTGAGTTGTTGATGTTTTATTTAGGTTATATTGAATATATTAACATGTATTTAACTTGATTATGGTAATTGTTGATGGTCTTGCTTAAATTGAAGAACATGATCCTAAGTCCCTAACCCTTGGTTATGATCTCAACTTATATTGTATATTGTTCATTCAATTGACTTGGTTAAGGGTTGAATTACTACTAGATGATGTTGTTATGTTAATTATGAATGAATTAGGGTGATGTATAGTCTGTCATACTAGTTCTTGAGAAGTGATCTAGGGTATGATGAAATGACTTAATCATAAGCTTTGATCTATTATTGAATTGTGATGTAGTGATTCTTCAAGTCTTGTGACTATATTGTTTATTGAATTATGGTGATTTGATGACCTAATTGAGTTGAATTAAGTGTTAAGGGTAACACCTTAATTATGAATTGTGAAGGAGACTTGGTAAGTCTTGTGATCCCTATACTTTGCTTCAATTATGGTTAATTTTGATTAAGTCATGATGATTGTGTTGGAGTGTGCCTTGTTTAGGATTGATAAGGTTGTATGATATTGAATTGAAATGTCTTGCTTATGGTTGTGAGGATGATTAAGATGTAAATTTATAAGGATGATGGTGATTACTAATGTACCTTATTTTGAAAGAATATGTAATGTGTCAAACTTACTTATGAGAATTGTGATGAAAGGATTATACTCATGCAATTCCTATTAAGCTATTATGATGATGATTATACAAGGGCTAGACCCTAGGACCTAAACTAAATTATGATTGATAATTAAAGATTAAAGACATTTCAATAAGGGATCTAGTTTAGCACCGAGTGAACTAGAAAGAGGAGTGTCCCTTCCCACATAGGGAAGGTAGGATCACTAATGTACTCGTGAGATTGGAGACCAAAATGCATGTAGCATAAAGAGGGTCCCAATTATATCTCCTAGTTCTTGAACTATGTTGCCCCCAGAGGAATACTAGCTAGTGGATCCACATAGTTGCTATGTTCATGTTTTAGGTACTACTTTGGCAAATAGTCCCTTGTTTCGGTGTAGGGTTCCATGACAACGGATTCCACATTAGCTCATGTAGTCTATATCGGTTAAGGAAATTTTCCCTAAACTAAAATGAAGTAATAATGTATAAACTAACTAAACTAACTTGAGGGGTTTTACTTAGCTTAGGTAGGGGTACGGGACTCTACCTATTCCTTGCACTAGTTTGCCTTGATTGGAGCTTTAGAAGGTTAATATTTTGTATGTAAATGATGATAAATGTAATTGACCTTATATGATTATTGTGATGCTTATGAACATGTAATTGGTCTTTATTGCTATAGTATGAACTTACACTACACCATTTTAGGCCTACGGCAACACTAATTCTGGACTACACTTATAAAGTGTTGCCTAAAGTAGTTTCGGGAACACTTTTAAAGCGTAGCAGAAATTTTTAACTTTTAGCTACAATAATTTTGGCAACACTTCAAAAGTCTACTCTTTATTGGTATAAGCTACACTTTATAAGTGTTGTTACAATATGATATAATTGACAACACCTACTTACATATATGACCACACTTCTCAAATGTCCTAATTTTATAATTGAAAAAACAACACCTTATAAGTGTTGCCTAAAATTTTTTCACTAAAACATTTAATTTTTTCACTCTCCCTCCAATTAGTTTCAACTCTCCCTCCCTTTTTTATTGGCCAAAAAAAACATTAATAAATCATAAAACATTTAACTTTTTCACTCTTTCCTCTTTTACTTGACTTTCCTCCTTCAGCTTTCCTCTTTCACTTTTCTGATTTGTGAAGGAGCTGAAGAACCAACGTGAAGGAGCTAAAGAACCAACGTGAAGAGAGCTGAAGAACTACTTCTCTGTTCCGATACAGATTGTGAGAAAAATAGGCTGAAGAGTAGAAGTCGATCAAGAACTATGTTGAAGAGCTCAAGTCGTTTTCTCCAATAACGATTTCTTCAAGAGTAAGTACGATTCTCTTTTCCGATACCTATTTCGTCAAGCGTTAGTACTCAAACAGGTCTTCATGTTAGCTGAAGTGTTTGATTTTTTGTTTTGTGTTTAGAAGTAATGAAGACTTTTGGGTTGTTGGCAATATGATGAACTGAAGCTACACTTTCTCTCAAGTTTCTCACTTAAGAACATGATTTCAAACAGATTTTGTTGGAGTAGGTTTTATCAGGTAAGAAATTTCATTCTGAAAGTCTAAATTTTAGCTTTAGGGTTTTAATATTCTTCTGTTTTTATATGATTTTTGGGAGTATGAATTGTATTTTAGCTTCATCAGTTGATTTTTCGGAGTGTAGCTCGTATTTTAGCCTCCCTTTATAAACCTTTTTTTTCACTGTTGGGGGTTTGAAAAAATTGGGATTTATTTGAGCAAAAACCTTTAGAGCAGCTGAAAAAAATAGTTAAAATTTATATATATATAAAGACATTCAAGGCAGGGAGAGTCAAGTGTCGATAAGAGTATGATATTATCTATTTCGTTTCGCATATCAGTTTTCCCAAGCTTTGTTCGATTCCGAGATTCTGCCCGGAATTCTCATCCGTCGTTAGTGTTCAAGTTTCTTGGTCAAGATCATTTCCCTGCTCGTCCCGTTCTAGTTCACTGCCTGAAGAAAGGTAATGTTGTTTTCCTCATAGTTTCCGGTGCATATTAACTCTACCCTCCACTTACTCCACTTGTGTGGTTATGTTGTGTATGTTGTTGTATCCCGTGACTTCACTCATGGGGTTACATTAGTTTTTTTTTTTGTTGCTATAATAATAGTATTGCACATAGTTGAATATCACAATTCACACATTGAAGAGAACCATCAGGTTTTTATTTGTTGTGTTATGTCATGAGTAATATATCACAATCTGCACATTGAGACGATCTCTTTTCTTTGGTCAGATATAATATATCGGTTTTTCTTCAGGTGGGGGTTGTTGGTTTGTATACAAATACTTTTCCCCTGCTTGGCCACAAATGATTCTATAAATAGGTGACTGTAAATAGGTGACTCTGTGGTCCTTCCTTTGCTTTTCATGTTAATTTTTGCAGATGCTTAAGATTTTCCTTGTTCTTATTATGATTGATGGTACTGTTGCTTGTCCATGTTTAAGATCTTTCTTGCTATACTAGGTAGATCTTGAAATCTGTGATACTGCTGCTTGTTTTCTTGGTTACTAGTTATGTTTTGATGCAATCAGCTAATTGATTAGCTTCTCTAAATGTATGCACTATCTGCATTTGAATTGTCGATATAATTATATGCATCTCCTCTATCTTATCAATTAAACTACAAGGTACCCTCCACTCTCGTTGAATCATGTTCTTGAGACTTAGCGAGTCAGTCTCTAAAATGACCTTTGTGATCCCACACCTCTTGTAGTAACTTAGTGCTTTCCAAATTGCTGTGATTTCAGCTTCCATGTTTGTCGTGTTGCCTATTCTTTGTATTTCTTCATATACTAGATCTCCTTGGCTTCCTATTATACAAAATCCATAAGAGCTCTCTCCTGGGTTGCCTTTGCTAGCGCCAACCGTATTACACTTTACCCAACCTTCCCTTGGTGTAGACAACTTTACTATGTGATAGTAAAGATTTGGTTTATATTGCTGAAGTAAATCAAACATCCCTGACCAATGGTAAGGAATAGCTCGTAACCATGGATATTTGGCTCTTAGGAAGTGAAAAGAGCACTCCTTGGCAAAAAATAGGGAGGGGATTCAAGAATAAAATCCCAGCCAAATCAACCTGAGAGCATAACCATGACACAATTGACACATCATTCATTTGTAATGCTGTAGTGAATGCTTCCTCATACTTGTGCTCCCCTAACTGTCTAGATATCACTTTGGTTGTATATGGAAGTGTCTCAATCTTTTCATGTAGCAATGATCCATTATTCATGTGGTTGAGTGGATTTGTTGATTGGGAATTTGCTCCAGGAACTGCAAGAGCAAGCAACTGTCTCTGACTATCAGCAAACTCTCCGCTCAATGTCTGTGTCATTGCCGATGCTGAATTGATGGCATATCTCAGAGCAATTGCCAATGGTGAATGCACAGACTCAAGTTGTTGTTGTACAGAAACTGTGTGGTCAGCAATGCCTTTCTGAAATGTTAAATTTACTTGTTCAAACATTGCCTTGCATGATATCTCGAAGGCAGGGATCACTGAGACTTCCAGAGTAGATTTCAATTTTGGACCCTCTCCTTTTCCTGTGTTGTTGATTTAATAGAAACTCGTAAAACCTCAATTTCTAAGATGAACAAAACAAGATCTAACAACAATATCAGTCAATGATATTCTAATTGGACATTAATATGCCACAAAACACAACTACACGTCACTCCCAAACATGTTTGGGTTGGCAATAGGAATTCCAAGACCTTTTAAATATTTCAAGAGAACTTCTTTCAATGTTATTTTAGGTCTCCTCTAACCATGATTTCACACCTAGAGACAAGCGCCTCTTGAGGTTGACGATATGTCCAAACAATCTCAAGCGCCCACTCATTTTATCCTTAATGTGTGCTACATGCACCTTCTGGAGCTTAATTTACCACATTATGTAGTAATGTTACAATATCCTTGATGTCATATTACTACATGCATATATATTTTTTTGTTTTTTTCTGCTAAACTTCTTAATTTGTATAGAAGCCTTGTTGATGTTCTTCAAATTGGGAAGTCACTATGTCTATGATCATAATTACTTTCTAAGAATATTCAAATTTTCAAAAGGGTTTGTGATTTCATAGTTATGTATTTCTGATCTACATAATGTATTATTGACATTCTTCAAGTTCAATCAGATATCTCCAGGCTTTGACTTTCTTTATCTTTCATGCTTTAGCTAAATGAGTTTTTTCATGTGTATGTCTTAACTTTTCTTTTATGTTAACTTACTGTAGTAACTCTTGATTACTTATGAGTAATGGACTATAATATATCTGCAAGTTATATGTGCATTTGCCATTTTTGGCACTCTGAATCATGCTATTTATTTATTATAGCATATCTTTGCACCTTTGTTTAGATCTGGTACTTATCTGTTATTGTCGCTTACTGCTGATCAAGCGTGAGATTAAGATAATGCAGAATCTTTGTGGTGGATCTAATATTGTAACGTTACTCGATATTGTCAAAGATCAACAATCGAAATAACACAGATTTTAAAGTGCTATATCTAACTCTTTATGACTTTGACATTAGATATTACATTTATGAGATTCTAATGTTATAAAATTAAACTATTTTTTCCATTCACAGGTGAATCAAGGATCAGTGTTTATGGAAATAAAGGGAGCACAGATCAACATGCGTAAGTTTAAATTGTACTTTTCACTAATAAATAAAGAAAAAACTTAAACAAGAAAATGAAAATATAGAGGCTGGTGTACTTTCCTTTGAAGCTTGTCTAAGTATTTGCTAACTGCACATCGTTTCACCGTAAATTTAGGTTCCTCTTTTTCTCATTTCCATCTATATTCAGCAAGTACAAAAAGGTGTACACAATCTGTTTGAATTTCTGTTAGGGCTTTGGAGCAGCTGTTGCAGCCAGGGAGAAAGAAGTAGTAGTCTTTGCATCAGCTTCAATGTCTTTCTCAAAGTCAAACTCTAATTGCAGCATTGTGAATAGCCTTGTTTGATATCGAGCTATTCCATCTGCTTCCAAACTCTAGCAATACGAATTTGCGGGTAATGAGCTATCTAATACTTGAGCACAAGGCTAAGTTAGTTCAATTTTTCCTTCAATACTGAAGAAGGTTCTGCAAATTGGACATGCATTTTGTGTGCTCTTTGTTTTTTGTTATCACTGTGACTTTGAATCACTGTCTTCTAGTAATTATTATGAAGCGAGTAAGCTACTTTGCATTAGCTTCAGAGTATTTCTCGGCAGATATGTATCTTGTTCTATTGGGTGCCCAGTTGATGGACTGATTTCACCTTCAAAAGAGGAATATGTTGCAAATAAACTTCATGACATGGGATATTTTGAATTTTTCCTTTTGAGACACAATAGGAATCACTAGTCAAGGTAATATTCTGAATTATGTATTGCATTAAAATTGAAAAATTCCTTTGTTCTTTCATTAAGATTCAACTGATATACTATTTATGTCGCAGAAATATTTCTATGTTCAGAGTTCAAAGATAAAGTATTGTATTGCTAGAAAGTGAATTTTCCCTGTGACCAAACATATTGTGCTAAAAATTAAACTTAGAGTTGCACTATAGCTTCAACTTTTACTTGCAATTGGAGGGGTTCGTTAGAGATGATAAAATTAAACATATTGTGCTACAAGATGCTAGAAGCTGACTCTGAAAGGTCCATTTGTTTTTGGTATCTTTGATTTGAACTTAATAACGTATTGAACCATATCTTGATACTTTCTTGTTTTATAAAAGAATATTCTGATCTATACGTTCTTTTAATTGCTGCCAAAACTCCAAATTCCTGAAGTCTATAGAAGCGTCACTGGCAAGGTCCTGACAAGAACAAATATAAACTTTTCAAGATCTAGCTTTCTAATCACACCAACATGACATCAGATCCACTCATTGGAGAGATTTGTTTCTATATGTTATATTAGGTACTAGCAACTTTGTTATTTTTAACATTGTTAAAATGTTTATATTGGAGTAGTGTTTTTCTTTATTTATTGTAATCTATTTGAATATATTTAGACTAAACCTGATTTTAGGAGCTTGTATGTTGTCTATATTAAGCAATATTTTATTACGTAAAATGCCAATGTATTTCTGCTAGTTCTGACATCATGTTGTTGCAGGATGAATTAAAGACAGAACATAAAGAATTAGTAGACCAGCTACTTGAACCAGCAGCTACAGTTTCTACTGGTCCAGTCCATGTTCCTGCAGGGAAGCAAGCTGCTCAGCCCTGCATATCCTGCATATGCCTAGCATATTCTGCATATGCCTAAGGTACTTCATCACTGACTTCTTTGGTGCTGAATCTAACTACGAAGTAGTCATCACTGTGATAATAAAATTTTGGTTTAGCTATGTAGTTCCATTGATTAGCTATATATCGTTTAGTTGTGCCACTTATAATTTTATTTTGAATGTGCAGGAAAATACCGGTAATTGAATTTGAATTTTGGCAAGAAATGAACTCGATCTACTCTAGTGGATGATGAAGATTATTTATACTATTGTCATATACGTTTGAATGAAACATTTGTTTTTTTGGAATTTATTGATATTAAAGATCTTTAAGCAATCACTTTCTAAGTTTTGGTTGTACAAGACATGTTTCTTGAAGTTTATTTGAAATATATATCTTCGAAATAATTATTAGTTTATTTTGTGTAAATATATTTACAGTTTATAAGTGTTGCTCTAGATGAGATTAGATGAGAAATAAAGTTATACTTTGTGTTGCTCTAGATGAAACATAAAGTTACACTTTATAAGTGTTGCTCTAGATGAGATATAAAGTTACACTTTATAAGTGTTGCTCTAGATGACCTATAAAAGGCAACACTTTGTAAGTGTTGTTGTAGATGAACGATAAAAGGCAACACTTTGTAAGTGTGACCAATAACACTGCAAAGGCAACGCTTTTAAGTGTAGTCTAATAAAAAATAGGTGTCGTTAATGTCCCGCAACAAAGCGTGCCCTTATACCTCTTTGGCTACGCTTTATAAGTGTAGCCAAAGATGGCAACATTTGAAAAGTGTTGCCTAATGTCAAAGGTTACGCTTCTTTAGGCCACCCCCTAAAAAGTGTTGCTGAAAGTCCAAAAGTGTAGCCTTTTATCAAAGGCCACACTTTTTGCTAGTTTAGGCTACACTTTAGTGGTGTTGCCGTAGGCCTAAAATGGTGTAGTGTTATGTGTACTTGAAAGCTATGTTATGTGAAGTGAGTTACTATTTATGGTTCTTATTGGGTTATTTGATTGAGTAAGGTTATGGGTTTTTGGTTAGTCAATGCACTTGTTTAGTTTATGAGGATTATGATTAGTTGTCTTGCTTTGCTATTTACATGATGAACTCTTATTCATGCTTGTGATGTTATTACTTGGTGACAGAGTTATATGAGATTATGAGTTCAAGTATGTTGATATGCATACTTATTTGATTTGTTGAACATGTCTAAAAGGTTGGTATAGTTTGTTGATTTTTCATAAGTCTTTAAAGAGGTAAAATGGCATGATTTAACTAAATGTCCCTTTTAGCATGTTTGGTTGTTATATGTGCATATGGTCTCATACTTAGTACATGTGGCGTACTACCCATTTTCTTCCTCTTTCCCAAACATTTTAGGTTCCGATCGTTGAGGTTTGGTTCGAGGCGATCTAGAAGGAGGCTTGGATACTCTTATCATCCAAGTAGTAGGTCCTCATTTTCCTGAGGATGATGCCGATATTCGACGTGTGTATTTGATTATAGTTTATGACACTTATGTTTACTCTATCTTTCATTTGAGAACAATTTGTATAAAGCCTATATGTGGCTTAATTTTATTGTTGTAGGGCTATTCCCAAGTTTATATTGTCATTCTAGATGGTTACGAGATGAGACAGATTCTATAACTCTATTCTATCTTATATATGTATGTGATATAAAAGTAGAAGACTACGTAATCTTCTTATACGAAAGGTCTATGAATACTCGATAATAATACTATTACGTGTATGTAGAGTTCTATTTAAGCCTCCAATTAAATATGGTTAAAAGTTTTAAATTCTTCTATATTTTTGACTTGTGAATGCAATGATGAAAACTAAGGGGCTAGTCTTAGTCCTCAAAGAGGACGACGACGCCGGTTACGTCTAGGGGGTAAAACCGCATGTGACACCTTAATCATGTGCGTACATGAGATGTGTTGAAGTTCTACCATTGGCAAGTAGAACACCCTCATCGGAGTAGGTTAGAACACCGGATTCCATGTTTTGCTATCGTGGACTATGTTGGTTATTGCCTTTTCTCATAATTTGGTGTAACAACCCTAAAAATGACTACGCTAAGTAATGTATAACGTATCTAGAATGCCTAGATTAGATAGGGTTCACACGAATTGATGCGCGTAGAACCAGACCTCTGAACCTCTGCAACAACCAAGCCAACTAACTTGGTGAGTTAGTTGATCTAGGAAAGGTTGGGTCCAGCCATGTAGGGCACCCGAATATGAAGATTTACCCGGATGAGTCTCAACCAGAATTAAAAAGGGGTAATCTTAAGTTTGGAGGGTCTAGGGGTAAAATGGTCTTTTCCAGGCTAAGGTTAGTATTGTAATTACACTAAATATTTAATTAATTAATTAATTAATATGGTGGAGGGGCAATTCAGGTAGAGGTTGCCGAATTTGACCCTTTAAGCAAAATCTAGCTACACCCGGGTTCGAGCCTTGGTAGAAGCAAGGATTAAATTGATTTAATTTTATTAAGTGAATTAGTTGAATTAATTAATATTATTTAAAAAGTTGATTTAAGTAAGGGAGAAAATCAGATTTTTTATTAAATTAATAAGGAGTCCTAGTTTGACTAATTCCCAAACCAAAACTCCTAACCCTAAAACTACTCTCTCACGCTCATCTCTCTCACGTCTCTCCACTTTTCTTTCACGTTTCTCTGCCAAACAAAAGTACAAAAGCAGAAAAATTACTAAAGTTCTTCACACTTGAAGAACTCACACGAAAAATATAATCAAAACATAAGCAAAAACGTTAGGCAAAAGGGAGGGGTTTTTCTGTCGAGTTGGTGTTGAAGCTGTTGGATTTGGACGTGTGTTTGGAGAAGCTTTGGGCAGCAAGTTCAAGGTTTGAACGTCAAAATAAGGTATGGGTTTTCTTACTCTTGGTCCCTTTCCCAAGAGACCCTTAAGTTTCAGACGAATCTATTCCGAAAACTAGGGTTGTTCCCCGTTCCATGTCCTTGTCACTAGCTCCCATCGAATCGTAGGTTGGGTATGTTTGCTGGTAGAAATTAGGAATGTAATGTGTTTTTGTGATGATTATGTTTATGTATGTATCTTCGGAATTATGTGAATATTGAGCATGTTATCCGAAATTATGTGAAAAATGATGTGTGTGCAATGTGTAGCCGTGATATACACTCTTGGATTCAAGTTAGAAAATGACATGTTTATGGTTGTATTGCATGTGCACAAACTTGTTTAAATCGTGGTGTTCATAAGTGATGTAAAAATGCTGATTTGAGTGCAAACTAATAGTCAAATGAATCCATGAAAATGCACCTAAAGAACTCACTAAAAACTACTTAAAATGTCTAAACATTTAACGTAAAAGAGGTGAGAAAATAGGCTACAAAATAATGTGATAAAAAATTTCCAGCATCTTGTGATGAGTTTCGGCCAAGCTAAGGGGGTTATCATGCTATGTAGAAATGAATTAAAATATGTGAGGCCACTGAGAATTGAACCCATGACCTCACCATGTTAAATGTCATAGAAATAATGTAAGTTAAAAAGAATGTGGCAAGGGGGATTCAAACCAGTGACCTTGACCGAAAATGAAGTACTAAAAATAAGAAATGAGAGGAGTGGGATTCGAACCCACCACCTCTCAGTCAGATTTAAGGAAAAGTTAAAAGAAAAATAAAAGGTTGAGGCGTGTGGGAATCGAACCCACGACCTCTCGGCATAACAAAGATAATTTAAGGAGAAAAATTTAAGTGGGGTTGTGGGGGTTCGAACCCACACCCCCTCGGCCAAAAGCAGAGAAATTAAAGAGAAGGAAATAAAAATAAAATGCGGTTGTGGGGGTTCGATACAACATCCTCTCAGTCCCAATGAACGAAAAATGAAGAGAGAACTTAAGGGAAAATAAAATGAAGGCGTTGGGGCTCGATCTTGGGTCCCAAGCCGTGTGGATCAAACCAAAATAAATAAAAATGTAAGTGTTGTCCAAGGGATTCAAAATTGGGTTCCCTTGCCCAAATTCCGTATTGATACATAAGTCATACATGAATAAATGTTCAAAATAATGTTTCCTACATAGATCGAAATCGAGATCTTGGCATACTTACAAGATGCATAAGTCTTGTACCACATAATCTTAGGAAGATATGAATAACTTAAACGAACTATGAATGAAGCCTCATAGCTTGTATGTATAGACCCATAAGTCTAGCATACGTTTAAAGTAAGTGAACCTAAGATGTATGTAACGAAATGATGAAACCCTAGAAGGGTCAAGTAAGAGTGTGAAACACACTAAATGGCCAAGTGCATTGGCATACGATGAAATGAACATTAACGTAAAAAGGGGTTAGTAAATATGAATAGCAAATGTGCTAAAGCTAATGAATGTGGTGACAACATGATAAGAGGCTAATGTGAAAGATGAGAGCAATCTCAAATGAGCCTAAGTAAATGTTACCAAAACGTACTCACCTATGAGAGTGTAAAGTTAATGAAGAGACCAGTCTCTATGAACACTCTAATGAAAGTATTGAGATTAATGTGTACTTAATACTAATGATGAGATGAGAAATCATCTAATGAGCTATGATGTCCTCATACTAGAAGCCAGCTTTCATGACGTATGAGTTGAATGTAATGGAACTTTATACTGAGCACCGATAGACTAGCTACGAGCGGTGATGCCTTCTTTCGGGAAGGGTGGAGGTTCACGTAACTCTTATGAGATGAGACTGTTCTGCATGCCGGGTATGTGTCTCCTTATAACTCCTAGTCTTTGAACCTATACTGCCAATATAGGGATCTAGCAGGGTTCAATCCCCTATATGCGCTAGCATGTTCTGGGTCACTTTGACTGGTGATTCCACCTCTTTTCGGTGTGGGGCAGACACTGGATATCATGATGCTCACATGATCTATGTCGGTTAAAGTTAAAGTTCCCAAAGAATGAATGAGGCCAACCTCTAATGATGCACATAATGAAATGAACGATACCAAAGGTGTTAGGATAGGATAATCAAAAGGTGAGCTAGACTCAAGTAATGACACTAGGTTATTCTTGATCATTGCAAGCAAATCTGATGAGAGTCTTAAACTATATCCTAGGTATGGCTAGTGTTTACGCTAGCTTATGAATGAATGAAATGAAGTACGTATGAATGAATGATGCAGACTATGTGTTTGGTAAAGAAGGCCGCCTAGTTGCGGTCCCATATGTTGAGCCCTCATTTTGGGAAGTCTTAATGTTAAGTCCATGATTCCGGGGTCTCATGGCATATGAATGAATGATATAAAAGATGTTATGTGCTATATGCAATATGTTATGTGCTAGGCGTAAGATGTTATGTGCTGTGTGCAATATGATACGTATGATGATGCATGTTACTCTCATAGCATGACTTTCCTAATCCAATTTGGCAAGTCCACGACTTTCCTAATCCAAATTTGGCAGGTCCACTAACTTTCCTAATCCAAATTTGGCAAGTCTACTGACTTGACTTTCCATAATCATGTTGTTAGGAAAGAGCTATCCTTACTCATGCATGTCCTTGGTGTGTGCTTGCATATAACCATACTTAGTACAAGTTTGTACTAATCCTATACAATTTTACATTTTTAGGTGAAGGCACAGGTGGACGTTAGAGCTTACAGTACAACATTGCAGTTATCCGGACGTGGAGCTTTCATCCGGATTTGGTAGGCCCTCATGCTTTCGAGGATGTCTAATGTTATTATCTAGCTTACATGTAGGATTTAGCTAGTGGAGCATGTTCCACTAGTGTTTCTTTCCCGTTTTATTTCAGACATTGTATTAGTGCCATTTTGGCAAGTATACACTTAATTCATTATTAAACTATTTCTTTCAGTTGATGATCTTAATGTTAGATGGTTGATCGTGAACGTATATGAATTTAAGTAGAATGATATACATGCATATTAAGGAACAAAATGTTCAAATGTTCCGCTAAAATTAACCTAAATGAAGTAATGATGACATATGTAGGCTTGTCTGCGACCTCTGAGCGGTCAACGACGCCGGTCTCGTCTGGGGTCTAAACTCCGGTCATGACAAAGTTGGTATCAGAGCACTATATTAAATTCCGAGGATAATAAGTTCACATCAACCACATTGAGTTGTTTCTAAGTCATGGAAGTGAAGTGCACCACTATCCTGAATTAGAGACTGCATGATGCGTAGGGAAAATTCCCTTCTTCTGATCATATCATGCCTTCTCTAATATATGTTTCTTGGTGTTAAGGCGTATCTAACATCAACTCTTGAGATTCAGAAAGACGAATACGAGGAGAAACGAAGGCGTAGAAACAAGGAGTTCCCAGGAAGAACCCACATGCCAGCACCATGCCTAGCATGTTAAGGGACTTCACGAGGATGAATCCTCCCGTTTACACTGGATCTAAGATTACTGAGAATCTCAAGGAGGAGTGTAGGGAAGCTATGCTGCATGCCAGCATAGGCCTTTCCAGGCTTACGGTCCATGTCAAAAAAGTGGAGAAATGCAGGAAGAGGAAGCATATTAGGGCAGGGAACAGGTCAAGGCAAGCTTAGAAGAATTTTCAAGGAAGAGCAGTACTGAAATCAGGGATAAGCCCAGGTTTAAGAAGGGACTCTCCCACCAAGGGGAGTCAAGTTCATCGAAGGGTCGCTATGATAGGGATTCGAAGCCCAGAGTTAAGAGAAACAGTGAAGTAGATACACCTCAGGAGAGGCCACCTTGTAGGAAGTGTGGCAAACTTCATGGAGAAGAGTGTAGGAGGGGCTCTAATGCTTGTTACAGTTGTGGAAAACCGGGTCACATGATGAAGGATTGTCCGTATATGAGAGGTCGAGAAAAACTGAAGGAGAAAGTTCAGGAGAATGGTCCAAGTGAAGAGGATCTAAGGAGGCAACGATTCTTCGCACTCAAGTCTAGGGGTGTAGGGGAAGACACCTCTGGTGATGTCTCGGGTGCGTAGCCTAAATTAGTTTTTCATGTGTATGGTTTTATGCACTAGTATGAAGTTAATATGTTGGAGTCATCATGTTGGTTGCTGACCTAGGTGACTTATGTGTTTATTTATGTTGTATGCTTTGATGAGACTAGTTTAGGAAGGAGTTCCTTAGTCTATTAATGTGAAACTTCTAGTAGGTTGCAAGGATGTGCACCAACCTACAAATATGTGAATTAAATATTCACTAATAAAAAGCATTGAATAGATTATGTATGGATTTTCTCCATATGTGTTATGCTACCATAGACTATCAAACCAGGGTAGTGAGGTTTCAGTTGCCAAATGAGATAGGGTATAAATGGGTAGGGCGTGGATTAATCCAACAAAGCCATATAATTTCAAATCTAAAGGCCAACAAGATGTTATCTACGGGGTTAGATATACTCCTCCTAAGGCTGGTTTTGTTTAAGAAACTCTAAGATTTAGTGCAATAGTCGACTTGGTGTTGTAAGTCCATAATCGTATAAGTAATAATTGCACTATGTGAGTTAAAATGAATTCATGTTTGCATGTCATGTTGCTGTTTTTGTAAAGCGTGGACATGATTTTTGTGTTGCATGAGTTGTGAGGTGCATCAAGTTAAGTGCGATTGAGAAGGAAGTTCCTCAATCTCAAATATGAAAATTCAGATAAGCTTGAGTAATATGCATTATCCAGAGTAAGTGTGAAACAGAAATTCACAAAGCGTAAAGTCTCAAGTATGTCAAGATATCTTCGAAAATCACCCTCTTTATTTTAAAATGATGTGTAGTGTCATTCGGGGACGAATGTTCCTAAGAGGGGGATAATGTAACAACCCTAAAAATGACTATGCTAAGTAATGTCTAACCTATCTAGAATGCCTAGATTAGATCGGGTTCACACGAATTGATACGAATAGAACTAGACCTCTCAACCTCTACAACAACAAAGCCAACTAACTTGGTGAGTTAGTTGATCTAGGAAAGGTTGGGTCCAGCCATGTAGGGCACCCGAATATGAAGATTTACCCGGGTGAGTCTTAACCAGACTTAAAAAGGGGTAATCTTAAGTTTGGAGGGTCTAGGGGTAAAATGGTCTTTTCCAGGCTAAGGTTAGTATTGTAATTACCCTAAATATTTAATTAATTAATTAATTAATATGGTGGAGGGGCAATTCAGGTAGAGGTTGTCGAATTTGACCCTTTAAGAAAAATCTAGCTTCACCCGGGTTCGAGCCTTGGTGGAAGCAAGGATTAAATTGATTTAATTTTATTAAGTGAATTAGTTGAATTAATTAATATTTAAAAAGTTGATTTAAGTAAGGGAGAAAATCAGATTTTTATTAAATTAATAAGGAGTCCTAGTTTGACTAATTCCCAAACCAAAACTCCTAATCCTAAAACTACTCTCTCACGCTCATCTCTCTCACGTCTCTCCACTTCTCTTTCACGTTTCTCTGCCAAACAAAAGTACAAAAGCAGAAAAATTACTAAAGTTCTTCACACTTGAAGAACTCACACGAAAAATATAATCAAAACATAAGCAAAAATGTTAGGCAAAAGGGAGGGGTTTTTTTGTCGAGTTGGTGTTGAAGCGGTTGGATTTGGACTGTTCGGCATACCGAGTATAGGTCTCCTTATATCTCCTAGTCTTTGAACCTATACTGCCAATATAGGGATCTATCATGGTTCAATCCCCTATATACGCTAGCATGTTTTGGGTCACTTTGGCCGGTGATTCCACATCTTTTCGGTATGGGGCAGACACTGGATATCATGATGCTCACATGATCTATGTCGGTTAAAGTTAAAGTTCCCAAAGAATGAATGAGGTCAGCCTCTAATGATGCACATAATGAAATGAACGATACCAAAGGTGTTAGGATAGGATAATCAAGATGTGAGCTAGACTCAAGTAAGGACACTAGGTTATTCTTGATCATTGCACAGCAAACCTGATGAGAGTCTTAAACTACATCCTAGGTATGGCTAGTGTTTACACTAGCTTATGAATGAATGAAATGAAGTACGTATGAATGAATGAAGCAGACTCTGTGTTTGCTAAAAAAGGCTCCCTAGTTGAGGTACCATATGTTGAGCCCTCATTTTGGGAAGTCTTAATGTTAAGTCCATGATTCCAAGGTCTCATGGCATATGAATGAATGATATGAAAGATGTTATGTGCTATATGCAATATGTTATGTGCTAGGTGTAAGATGTTATGTTTTGTGTGCAATATGATACGTATGATGATGCACGTTACTCTAATGGCATGACTTCCCTAATCCAATTTGGCAAGTCCACTGACTTTCCTAATCCAAATTTGGCAGGTCCACTACTTTCCTAATCAAAATTTGGCAAGTCTACTGACTTGACTTTCCATAATCATGTTGTTAGGAAAGAGCTATCCTTACTCATGCATGTCCTTGGTGTGTGCTTGCATATACTCATACTTAGTACAAGTTTGTACTAATCCCGTACAATTCTACGTTTTTAGGTGAAGGCACATGTGGACGTTAGAGCTTACAGTACGACGTTGCAGCTATCCAGACGTGGAGCTTTCATCCGGATTTGGTAGGCCCTCATGCTTTCGAGGATGTCTACTGTTATTATCTAGCTTAGATGTAGGTTTTAGCTAGTGGAGCATGTTCCACTAGTTTGTCTTTCCCATTTTATTTCAGACATTGTATTCGTGCCATTTTGGCAAGTATACACTTAATTCAGTATTGACCTATTTCTTTCAGTTGATGATCTTAATGTTAGATGGTTGATTGTGAACGTATATGAATTTAAGTAGAATGATATACATGCATATTAAGGAACAAAAAGTTCAAATTTTCCGCTAAAATTAACCTACATGAGGTAAGGATGACGTATGTAGGCTTGTCTGCGACCTCTGAGAGGTCAACAACGCTGGTCTCCTCTGGGGTCTAAACTCCGGTCGTGACATTTGGGATACCTATTAGCATTAGAGAAGTTCTATGAAATTTAGGTGGTGGTATGAGACGCTATTTAGACATTGCATAATAGGATTTGAAGATGTTAGTGAGAGTCCCTAGGTCTTCTCCAAGACCATTACTTTAATGTCCTTTATGTGATGAATGTTTCTTAATGAACTAATGAAATAATGGCTTATGTTAGAAAGCATGTATATGAAGATGTTAGTGAGAGTCCCTAGGTCTTCTCCAAGACCATTACTTTAATGTCCTTTATGTGATGAATGTTTCTTAATGAACTAATGAAATAATGGCTTAAAGGATGATCTCTTCATGTCTTATCTAGGGAAGTCTTGAGATTGACTACAGTTAGGGATGTTGGTTGATTCTTTAGGAATGATCTAAACTTAGGTAGTCGTAAGGATTATTTAGGCAACCTTGAAGATAGTGCATGTGCGTTCTATTCTGGGAGTACTTACGTAAGTATTTTGATAGCCTTGGTGAAGAGAATGTCATATCTTATATGTTAGCTATGTGGTGTTTTTTAAAGGTATGTGTCTCATTCTAAGTAGTCTTGAGGATCATTTAGGCATGCTTACAGAGGGTGTATGGACGGTCTCTCGTAGTATGACTCAAGTTTGTCTTAGGATAGCTTGTAATGACGTAAGTACATGCTAGAAGTGTCTTAGGTCAAGGTAAGTAACTTCACTATAACAGTGAAGGGATTCATTGTACAGTGAAGTGAAGTTACGGTAATGTGCTTCCAGAAATATGATAAATGGTTTAAATGTTATCTTATGTGTTTGTAAGTTGATAAATTTTGCTCTTGTGATTATATTATGATATTTAAATGTGCATATTTATAATAAACGTCCATTTTCATGATTTTTTATGCATTATGTCATAGTTAGTACATGTGGTTGTACTAATTCCATTCTTTTATCTATCTCTATAGTTGTTGGTAGGTGAGGAGAATTTGGGAAGCAAGACTTGGATTGTAGCATCGTTCAAGTGAAGTTGAAGTATGTCCTCATTTGACTCGAGGGCATAGATGTTGTTTATTTCTCTTATTGAAGTATTGTAATAGACTTAAATATTTATATATTCATATTGTATGGGCCGTGTCACAAGTTTTCTCGTGTCTATGATTTGATGAAATGAGACTTAGTATTCCTATGAGACTTATATGAAAGAGTTTTTAAAGACTATGAAATGTTTTGTGAAAAGTTTTAATTCCGCACTACTTTTCACTATGTATATGCGATGAACGATACGAAAGGGCTTGTATTAGACCTTCGAGAGGTCGAGTACGCTGGTTGCGACCTAAGTAATGTCCTAACATATAGGGTGTGATCTTGGGTCGTGACACTAACCCCTTGTATATTCATAGTCATTAGCTCATTAGGTATTTCATGAGAATTTCCTTTCATAACAACCCTTCATTTGTGAAGTCAACACATCATAGTCATAACATAGTAAGCCACACAAGTGATTCATATTCAACCTTGTATGATCATACCCTTAACATGATCTCACCATTCACATAGTCAAGACATTTCATCACATTTATCGTAATATAGTGAATTAAACAAAAACATAATCAATAGGAATAACCGTGGTAATTTACATGTCTAATTCACAAATAGGATTAGGGAAAAGGGTTCAATCATGAATTCTTAAAGACCTAGATCCAATCCCAACAATGCATGACCAAAACATTCCATGAATGAAATACAATAGTGAAAACAAGTCTAACAATCAATACATTCATCAATTCCCATCAATTCATAAGCAAAATCCAAGATTTGGGGGAATTGGGGAAAGGACGTGGATCACACGAAATTACCATTAATCAACAAAAATTAATCAACAATATACACTTAATTAGCCATAAGTAATCACAATTCGTCATAATGAATCATAAATTTCAAGTTTAGAAGAAATCCATTTGTAAAAACCCTTGGAATTGGGTGATTTAGAAATCAACTTTGACAGAACCTCTTAGTGAATGGAATCCCAAGAGTTAATAACCTATACCTTAATGAATCTTTATCGACAAAATATGAGTAAGAACCTTGGATACTTCGTCTTCTTCTTCAAGCTTCTTTGTTCCTTCAATGGAGGATGAATAGAGAGAAAAAGTAGAGAGAGGTGAGAGCTTTTAGGTTTTTGATTTGGGGATTTAATTTGAGTGAATTTATGTGAGGTAAAAATGATTGAATATGAATATGTAAGCCTCCATAAAATACCCAAAATACACCTCACATAAGTTGACCTTCAAGTGAAGTCAAACTTGAATTCTCAATTTCAGATTTTCATTGAGAAACATGTTCGCGTCGCGGAGCTGTTACCACAAGATTTTTAAATTAATTTTTGAGACAGTAGATTCCCCTAGGTGTTCTCCATGTGGACCAAGACTTTTGGTCTTTGGTGGACCATGTCCGCGACGCATACTGGCTCCCAGCTAGTGTAATTTGTTTGCTGCCTTGGGCAACTTCTTTTGCCAAGGGTCGGTTCCCTTAAGGGACCCCTAGGACTGTCATTGGGGGTAGGACCTGAACGTTTTAACCCTATATATATGATTTTACCTATTTAAAGTATTTTTATAAGTTCATACAATACTTGCAAACCTTCAAGAAACATAAAGACGTTTACTTATTCGATTGAACTAGTTTCCGGACGTCATGGTCGTCCCTTGAAGTTTAGACTCTAATACTTACTAATTAATTTCAATACATTAGTTTAGGCTTAGAAATATTTTTAATGATTGGTTCATCATTTGAGTCTCTAGACTAACTCATGAAACTCCGGAGTGTTATAGGTTGAAAACAACCTATAGTCAGCAAAAGTCTTATGCCGAAAATAGAAGAAGAGAACTTGAATTTAAATTAGGTGATTGGGTGTGCTTGAAGATTTCACCTATGAAAGGGGTGATGGAATTCGGTAAAAAGAAGAAGCTAAGTCCCCGGTATGTTGGTCCTTATGAAATATTACAACGGGTCAGAACAGTTTCTTATGAGTTGAAACTACCTAGTAAACTATCTTCAGTTCATCCGGTATTTCATGTTTCCACGCTCAAGAATGTATAGGCGATCTGATGTCCATTCTCCCTATTGAAGGGTTAGGAGTGAATTAGGACCTTTCCAATGAAGAGGTTCCGTTAGAAATTATAGATCGACAAGTCAAGAAGTTAAGGAACAAAGAGGTGGCCTCCGTAAAAGTTCTATGGAGACACCACCTAGTTGAGCGTGCAACATAGGAGGCCGAGACCGACATGAAGTCCCACTATCCTCATCTTTTTCCTATTTGAGGTTATTGATTCCTCTTAAAATGAAAATAATGAATAATGTGAATTTGGCTTATTTTCTAAGCATGTGCATATTTTGGTAAGGTTTGTGTCAAAATGAGTTTTCATGAAAGAGGCTTTTTGTGTCAACTTGCACTTATATGAAATATATGCTTTTGCCTTCATGAAATTTTAGTGTTTGATGTTGTCTTGAGAAGAAGAATAGCGTGGTAACTCTTTATTTTCATTTTGATATTATGTTGATATTGAGAAGGTAGTTCATCAATATATGTTATGAAATGTTGAGCTCTTATGTGTGGTGAACTATTAATTGAGTTGCTATGTGTAATGCCATGTTTATGTGTTGAATGGAGTTGTGAATTACTCCTATGAGGTATGACTACTTATTATTTTATGTTGGTATTGGTTGGGCTGATAGTATTGAGTCTATCATTTCCCTACAAAAAGATTTATGTGTTATTTGGGGATGAATGTTCCTAAAGGGGGGATAATGTAACACTCCGGAGATTCATGGCTTAGTCTAGATCACCACATGATGAACTAAGACTTAAAATAATGTTTACAAGCCTAAATTAATGTATTGAAACATAGTAGGAAGAAATAGAGACTAAACGTCAAAGAAAGACCTTGACATCCGGAAACTAGCAAAATTGAACTAGTAGACGTCCTTATGTTTTGTGAAGGTTTGGGAGTATTGTATGAAGTCTAAAACTTATAAAAGACTTTAAATAGGTAAATGTTTATAGGATAAAAACTTCTCGTAACGACTCCCCAAAGACCACCAAAAGGGTCCTTGAAGAGGACACAAACATTGGCAAGCAAGCTGCCAAAGCATCCTGCCTGCAACCAAGATATGTGGGCAGCCACACGTTGCTCAGCCAGCACTTGGTAGGCAAAAAGTGCCTGCTACAAGAGGCCTTATAGGGTCTAACTTCCATAAACTGAGTTCCAGAAAAAAGATTTGGAAGTGCCCCCGACGCGCAGCCACTTCCCTGATTCGTTCGTGTCGTTTTAAGTCAATTTGAAACAAAAAGACCCAATGAAGTCAGGGGTATTTTGGTAATTTAGGGGTTGACTATATATTTATTTAGGGTCAGTTTTCATTCATTATTACCCACCAAAATCATTTGCACAAATCACTCTCACTTCTCTCTAAGTTATCTCTCTACTCAACCACCATTGAATAGCATTGGAATCTTGGAGAAGAAGGCCAAGTTCTCAACTTTTCTTCTCAAATTCTTGGATTTATTCTTCATTAAGTTATGTATTATTCACTCTTGAGATTCCTTTCTCAAAGAGGTTCATTCAAAGTTTATTTCTCAATCACCCAAATTCCTAGAGTTTTTCTCAACAAATTGTTTTTCTTCAAAACATGAAATTGATGATTGATTATTACGAATTGTGATTACCTATGGATAATTAAGTGTATATTTTTGTGTAATTGAAGTTTATTATGTTGGATTTTGTGTGATCCATGTCCATTACTCAATAAATTTAGATCTTGGATGATAAATGGCTTGAGAATGATGAGGTTATCGGTTGATATATTGGTGGTGATGATATTGTTTCTTCATGGACTATTATGTAACATGTTTTGATTGTGTGTTTTATCTAGTTATTGAAGATCCTGTTGAATGAACCCTTTTCCATAACCCTAGCTATGAATTGGACTTGTAGATGATTTGGGTTGTTATAATTGATTATGTTACTGTGTAGTTCACTATATTATGATGATGATGAGTAGATTATTGTATAATTGTGTTGACTTGAGGGTAAGATCTTGAAGGTGCTTCTTGGAGGCTTTTGGTATGACCATTATACTTATGAGTTCTCTACTTCAACAGTGATGGTTTTTTCTTGATGATGATATGCAATTGAAGTATGATTATGTGATTGGATTAAGAAGATCATGATGTGATGATTATTATGCCATGTTATGAGTATGATGGATAGTGAGATCTTGACAGGGGTATGATCATATAAGTTTGAATGTGATTCTCTTGTATGCTTTAATATGGTATGTTTATAATGTTATGATCTCACTAATGATAGTTTGTGATGAAGTAAGTTCTCATCCTATACCAAGTGAGATAATGCCATTATTATACAAGGGCCAGTCTCTTATGGCCTATATTATGTATTGATGATTAAGAATGACTTATATAGAAATTACAAAAAGGGACTTTAGCTTAGCATCGAGTGAACTATATATGACAGGAGTCCCTTCCAAATGTTGTAAGGTAGGTTCACAATGGCTCTCATAAGATGGAGATTACAATGCCATTGTGCATAAAGAGAGTCTCTAGTATATCTCCTAGTTCCTCAACTATGTTGCCTCCATAAGAATACTAGCTAGTTGATCCACTTAGAATGCTATATTCATGTTTTAGTTCTACCTTGGCAACTAGAGCACCTTCTTTTGGTTTAGGGTTTCATGACACCGGATTCCATTTTTAGCTCACATGGTCTATTGTCGGTTAAGGTGATTGTTCCCGAAAGTAAAGTGAATGAATGAAGTAACGAAAATTTTCACTAACTAGGGTGACTTAAGGGGTTCTACTTAGTGTAGGTAGGGGTATGGTACTTACCTATACATTGCACAAGTTCACCTTGAGGGAAGTCATAGGAGGTTGTTCTTATGTTATTATGCACTAATGATATCATGAAATGTATATATAATGATCTAGTATGATGTGGCTCCTATATGATGTTGGTTACATTGATGAATAGATATTGGTCTAAGTTGCTATATATTATGATGATTATGCATGATGATTATGTGATATGAAGCAAGTCATTACTTATGGTTTCTTTTCTTGTTTACTTGATTGTGTGGGGTTATGGGGCTTCACATGAGCATTGCACTTGTAGGCTTGAGGTGGGATTGTTGGTAAGGGTCTTTTATGTTGATGGTATGAACTAATGAACATGTAATGTTGATATTACTCTATGATGTTGTTTTCCTTGTTTATAAAGATGTCTTATGTTGTTTTGATCCTCGACTTGCATATGATATTGTGTGTGCATGAAGGCTTTCGAAATGACTTAGCATGTTCTACTGAAATGGTCCCCTTTGTGAATGTATTTAAATGGTTTATTTTCATATATCCATACTTATTACAAGTGGTTATACTAACCCATATTCTTTATATATTTCTACAAATATGTAGGTTTGCGTCGTTGAAATGCTTAGAGGCCATTTGCAAGAATACATAGACATCTTCCCCAAGTTGTTGGTGAGTCCTCAGTGATTTTAGTATGGTGCCACCTATCTAGTTTAGTAGGATTGTTATGCATAATGAAATTTGATTCTTTCCTTTATCATTTGAGACTATTGATGAAAGCCTATATGTGGCATATTGTACTTGTAATGGCTATGTCAAAAGGTTGTACTCCTTTTAGATGGTTTATATGTGAGACAAGATATTAGACTTTTATACGATTTGTTCATTCTAAACAAGAAGTCTAAGTATACTTCCTAAATAAGGAGTCTATGTGTCACATTCGGGGAGTACCCCCTAGATGTAACCGTCGTCGTCGTCCTCCTTGAGGACTAAGACTAGCCTCTTAGCTTACATAATTACATTCATAGGTCAAAAATGCGGAAAAATTTAAACCTTTTGATTACTTTACATTGAGGTTTACATAGACCTCTACATACACATTATATTTATATCGAGTATACATAAACTATTCGTATAGGAAAATTACAGTCTTCCACTTTTATTGCACATAAATATATAAGATATAACATAGTCTCATATGGATGTCTCATCTCATAACCATGTAACAAGAGTATAACAATTTGGTCCTAGCCCATACATCAACGTTATAAAGCCACATATATGCTATACAATGTTTAGTACACAAATGAAAGAAAAGAATATAAGTCTTAAAACTAGAACAACTTCATAAGATTAATATTGGCATTGCCCTCAGAAAGTGAGGACCTACCCAACTTGGATGAATGAGAATTCCAAGTCGTCCTTCAAAGTCATCTCAAAGCCCTTCAATGACCGAAACCTAAAATTTTTGGGAAAAGGAAGAAAATGGGATTAGTACACCACTCGTACTAAGTATGAGACCATATGCACATATATCATAAAATAATTCTAAAAAGGGACATTTCATTAAAACATGCTGTTTTATATTTAGAAAGCCTTATCCTTATGCATGTTCAAAAAGACCATACCAATAAATAATACATATTCATTAATTCAAAATCATGTACATCAAAAGGCCAACAAATTATAAGCCTAGTCAAGCAAACATGCATATCACATAATTCAACACTTAGTCAAGACAACTCTATCATCAAGTTATACTAGAAACAAGCATAGATAAGAGTTCATCACATTATAACAAAGCAAGACCATTACTCATGACCCTCATTAAATCCACTTGTGCAATAATTAAGCAAGACCCCATAACCTTACTTAATCAAGTCAACCTAGTAAGAACCATAACCAATGTCCAAACTTCACTTAACATATCATTAAGACTACATAATATCATACATTAGCTATAGAGACCAAATACATGTTAATAGGAATAACCAACATCACATAGTGTCATTCACATGTAAGATCATCATATTATCATCATTTACATTTATAAGCATGTACATACATAAGAAGAAAATCCTAAGGATTCCCTCAAGGCGAACTAGTTCAAGGCATAGGTAGAGTCCCATACCCCTACCTAGGTTAAGTCAAACCTCTTAAGTCACCCTAGTTGGTTTGTACTTCATTATTTCATTTTAGTTTAGGGAACACTTGCCTTAACCGACATATATCACAAGAGCTAACTGTGGAATCTGGTGTTGTAAAACTTTACACCGATGGAAGGTGGTCTACCGGCCAAAGTAACCAAACATAAACGTAGCTTTCTAGGTGGATCCACTAGCTAGTCTTCCTATGGGCTCAACATTGTTTAAGGAACTAAGATATAGGTATTAACGCTCTACATGCCACTTGGAAATTGGAGCCTCCTCTCATGAGAATACATAGGGTGAGTATCCCTTATAGGGGAGTCAACACCTCATGTGAAACTTATAGGGTGAATCTTCATATATGGGAAGTCAACATCTCTCAATGTCAACTTCTCTCGGTGCTAAGCTAACGTCCCTTTGGTAATGTGTTTAATTCATCCATTATTATCAAAACGTAGTTTAGGTCATAGGGTATATCCCTTTTATAAACATCATCATCATAGCTCATTAAGCATTTTATGAGTCATGACCGGAGTCTAGACCCCAGACGAGACCGGCGTCGTTGACCTCTCACAGGTCGTAGAAAAGCCTACATACGTCATCTTTACTTCATCTAGGTTAATTTTTAGCGGAAAATTTGAACTTTTTGTTTTCTTATTTCATGTGAAACATATTATACTTAACATCATAGGCGTTCACAAATCAACCGTCTAATATAAAAATAATCAAATGAAAGAAGCAGTTCATAATTGCATTAAACGTATTCTTGCCAAAACGGCACCAATACAAAGTCTGAAATGATAGGGGAAATGAAACACTAGTGGAACATGGTCCACTAGCTAAAGCCTACATCTAAGCTAGATAAAAACAGTAGACATCCTCGAAAGCATGAGGGCCTACCAAATCCGGATTAAAGCTCCACGTACGGATAGCTGCAGCATCGTAATGTAAGCTCTAACGTCCACCTGTGCCTGCACCTAAAAGTAGATATTTGTATGGAATTAGTACACACTTGTACTAAGTATGGGTATATGCAAGCACACACCAAGGACATGCATGAGTAAGAATATCTCTTTCCTAACAAAATAATTTATGGAAAGTCAAGTTAGTGGACTTGCCAAAGTTTGATTAGGAAAGTCATGCCGTGTGAGTAACATGCATAATCATACTTATCATTTTGCAAGCAACACATAATGTATTGCACATATCATATCACGTAGTTCACATCATTCTTTCATATGCCATGAGATCTTGGAATCATGGACTTGACATTAGGACTTCCCAAAATAAGGGCTCAACATATGGGACCTCAACTAGGGAGCCTTCTTTAGCAAACACAGAGTCTGCTTCATTCATTCATACGTACTTTGTTTTTATTCATTCATATACTAGTGCAATCACTAGTCATACCTAGGATGTAGTTTAAGACTCTCATCGGGTCTCCTATGCAATGACCAAGAATAACCTAGTATCATTACTTGAGTCTAGCTCACCTCTTGATTATCCTATCCTAACACCTTTGGTATCGTTCATTTCATTATATTCATTCGTTGAGGCTCGCCTCATTCTTTCTTCGGGAACTTTAACCTTAACCGACATAGATCATTTGAGCATCATGAAATCCAGTGTGTAATCCCCACACCGAAAAGAGGTGGAACCACCGCCCAAAGTGAACCAAAACATGCTAGCATATATAGGGAATCGAACCCTGCTAGATCCCTATATTTGCAGTATAGGTTCAAAGACTAGGAGATATAAGGAGACCTGTGCCCGGCATGCCTGAAAGTCTCATCTAATGAGAGTTACGTGAACCTCCGGCCTTCCCGAAAGAAGGCATCACCGCTCATAGTTAGCCTATCGGTGCTAAATATAAAGTTCCATTGCATTCAACTCATACGTCATGGAAGCTGGCTTCTAATATGAGGACATCATAGCACAATAGATGATTTCTCATCTCATCATTAGTATTAAGTGTACAATATTCTCAATACATTCATTAGAGTGTTCATAGAGACTGGTTTCTTCATTAACTTTACACTCTTATAGGTGAGTACGTTTTGGTAACATTTACTTAGGCTCATTTGAGATTGCTTTAATCTTTCACATTATCCTCTTATCATGTTGTCACCACATTCATTAACATTAGCACATTTGCTCTTCATAATTACTCACCCCTTTTTTACGTGAATGTTCATTTCATCATATGCCAATGCACTTGGCCATTTGTGTGTTTCAGACTCTTACTTAACCCTTTTAGGGTTTAATCATTTCATTACATAATATTCATTTCATTGTATTCCAATGCACTTGGCCATTTGGTGTGTTTTACACTCGTACTTAAACCTTCTAGGGCTACATCATTTCATTACATACATCTTAGGTTCACTTATTTTTAAACGTATGCTAGACTTATGGGTCTATACATACAAATCATGAGGCTTCATTCATAGTTCGTTTAAGTGATTCATATCTTCCTAAGATTACGTGGTACAAGACTTATGCATCTTGTTAAGTATGCCAAGATTTAGATTTCGATCTATGTAGGCAACATTGTTTTTGAACATTTATTCACGTATGACTTATGCATCAATATGGAATTTGGGCAAGGGAACCCGATTTCGAATCCCTTGGACAACACTTACATTTTTATTTATTTTGGTTTAATTTCTCTTTTCATTTTTCGTTCATTGGGACTCAGAGGATGTGGGATCGAACCCCCACAACCTCATTTCCTTTTTTTTCTCTTCTTTTAATTCCTCTCTTTTTGGCCGAGAGGATGTGGGTTCGAACCCCCACAGCCCCAATTTTATTTTCTCTTTAAATCCCCTTTTATTCTGCCTAGAGGTCGTGGGTTCGATTCCCACACGCCTCAACTTTTATTTTTCTTTTAATCCCTCCTTAAGTCTGAATGAGAGGTTGTGGGTTCGAACCCCACTCCTCTCATTTCTTTATTTCTCTTTTTAGCTTAGGGAAATCGGCTAAGGGCACCCAGGTTCGAATCCCTTGTGCCTCATTTGTTTTTAACTTTAATTAATTATAATAAGCCTTAGTGAAACTTACCAAATTTTATGTCAAGGGCAGCCAGGTTCGATCCCCCCTTAACCCCATTTCTTCATTTTCGTTTTTGCTGCTTTTCACGTGTGAGGTCTCGGGTTCAATCCCTAGTAACCTCACCTATTTTTCATTCATTTAAAATTTCATATTGTTATCCTTATTTTGGCCGAAACCAAGCTAACACAATGCTGGAAATTGGTCACGATTTTCAGCTTCTTTTCATCAACATTTTCACGTTAGTTCTTAGGATAATTCATGGATCATTTAGTACATCTTTAGGTGCATTTTCATGGATTCATTTAGCTAATAGTTTTCACTAAAATCAGCCACATTATACATCATATGAACATCACGATTTAAACACGTTCTTGCACATAAAATACAAGAATTTAAACATGCCATTTCATGCTCTAATCCGTGACAATAGTCACAACAATGCACCTACACAACCGTATCACACATTCCCGGAAAACATCTTTCATTACTCACATAATTCCGAACATACATACATACACATAATCATCACGAAAACACGTTACATCCCTAAATTCTACCAGCAAACATATCCAACCTACGAATCAATGGGATCTAGTGACAGGGACATGCAACGGGGAACAATCCTAGTTTTTGGAATAGAATTGACTGAATCTTAAGGGGTCTCTTGGGAAAGGGACCAAGAGAGAAGAGAACCCATACCTGATTTTAATGTTGTTCAACACTTGAACTTGCTGCTCAAACCAACCACCAATTCACGTCCACCAACAAATCTCAGACCTTACCCGACTAGAAATTTCGTTAACTTTTCGTTTCTTAGATTAGCTTGTTTGTTTGTATTTTTGTAAGTTCTTCAAGTGTAAAGAACTTTTGTTTTGTTTTCTGTTTTGTAAAGTAGAGAGAAAACATGAAGTTGAGAGAGAGGAAGACGTGAGAGATAGATAGATAGGCGTGAAAGAGAGAAGTGTGAGGTAGTGTCACCTTAGAACTAGGACTTGTTGGCAAGACTTAGTCAAATTAATTAATAATTAATAATTAATAAATAAAATCTGATTTTCCCTTTTATTTTAAATAAGGCATTAATTATTAATTTATCAAATTAATCTACCAATTTAAATAAAACAAATTAAATCATTGCTCCCACCGAGGTTCTAACCCGGGTGGAGCAAGATTTTGCTAAAAGGGCAATTTCGGCCCTCTCTACCCAAAATGCCCCTCCACCTTATTAATTAAAAAATTAATTACATATTTAGGGTAATTACGATACTACCCTTAGACTGGAAAAAGACCATTTTACCCCTAGACCCTCCTAACTTGAAATTTCCCCTTTTTAAGTCCGGTAAAGACTCATCTGAGTAAATCTTCATATTCGGGAGCCCTACATGGCTGGACCCAACCTTTCCTATCTCAAATAACTCCCCAAGTTAGTTGGCTTGGCTGTCGCAAGGGTTCAAAGGTCTGGTTCTACGCGCATCAATCCGTGTGAACCCGGTCTAATCATAGGCATTCTAGACACATTAAGCATTACTTAGCATATCCATTTTTAGGATTGTTACAGTATGAGAATTAAATTTCAATACATCCCTCTTAGTGAGATAAACACCTTGCATTATATCATAGTAATGCAAATAAATGAATCAACATCATCCTTATATCATTATAAGCTTAACATGATCTCACAATTCATAAGTCAAGACATTTCAATACCAACATCATGCCGACCTTATCAATGTCAATATAAGGTATACTTCAATACAACATCACTACTTAATCATAATTAACCACAATAGAAGTAAGAAGTAAGGATCACAAGACTTACCAAGTCTCATCCATAAGGCAACCTCAAGGTCTTAACATCAAACCTAAAACTCAACCCAACAATGGGTATAATACCATCACATAATATTAATAAGCATGATAACAAGGTCAATTGAATCACTACATCACAATTCATTACTAGTTCATAGCTTAAGATAAGAGACTTATGTCAAAATTCATAACATGTTTCTTAACCTACATCAATTATTCAAGAACTAGCATAATAGAACTATAATTCATCTCAATCTATTCATAATTGATACAATAACATCGTTGAATATTAATTAATCCAACAACCAAGTCAATTGAACTAACACTACACAATTCAGCTCAAGGTCATAACCTACGGTTAAGGGGTAAAGGTCATCTTCTACAAACTAGACCAATCAATAAATAAATTACATAATTGAGTTATAATACATGATAATATATTCATAATATCCAAAATAAACCACAAACAATGTAATTAACAAGATCAATTTAGAGATTCAAAAAGACCCACTTGAATTTCATACTTTTGAAATCAATTTGAGGGAACCCTTTGGGGAAAGAAGTCGCATAGGTGAAAGTAATCCCATACCTTAATTTTTGATGAATATTGATGGAGAAATATTGGTTATTTAAGCCCTAGAACTCACCTTGACCTTGTCTACTATGGTGTTTTTCAACTTCGGAGAGAGAATGATGAGAGAAGGAAGAGAGTTTTGGGTTTGGGAATTATGAGAGTTAGGTTAGTCTAATTAGGTTAGGGTCTTTATATAGGTTGTTAATTAACTTAATTAGACCTCCCCAACCCCAAATTAACCTCCGAACTAAGCCAACAAATTAGATTAATTAAATAAAAATGTGCAGCAAAACATTGGCTCTGCAGACGAGACCACGATCGCCGGATCATATGTCTATCGGCGGGCATTGTTTACCTCCGTACTGCACACTTGTCGATAAGTTCAGAGACTGTCAATTTTCAGGCTACCGAAAATTTGACTATGTGTCCATCGATGGTAGCAGTCCACACCCCATCGATTGGACAACGGATCGTGGGTTGCATCTTATCACGACTGGAATATAGACCTAGACGAGACCGGCGTCGTTGACCTCTCAGAGGTCGCAAACAAGCCTACATATGTCGTTGTTACTTCATCTAGGTTAAAATTTAGTGGAAAATTTGAACTTTTTGTTTACTTAAACTTTATATTGGAAAACATTGATCTCGCATAATACTCTCTACGTAAACTCATAAGCGTTCACAACAACCATCTAATATCAAGATAATCAAATGAAAGACATAGTCATATTTGTATAAAAATATAGAGTTACCAAAAATGGCACCAATAGAATATCTGAAAATAACTGGGAAAGAAACACTAGTGGAACATACTCCACTAGCTAATGCCTACATCTAATGCTAGAATAAAATAGCAAGCATCCTCGAAAGCATGAGGGCCTACCAAATTTGGATGAAAGCTCCACGTCTGGATAACTTCTGTGTCGACTCGTAATCTATAACGTCCAGCTGTACCTGCACCGAAAAGTAGATAAATGTATGGGATTAGTACACATTTGTACTAAGTATGGTATATGCAAGCACACATCACGGACATGCATGATTTAGAATAGCTCACTCCTAACGATATGAGTTATGGAAAGTCAAGTCAGTGGACTTGCAAAAATCGGATTAGGAAAGTCATGCCATGAGAGTAACATGCATCATCATACGTATCATATTGCACACAACACATTACATATTGCATATAGCACATAACATATTTCATTTCATTCGTTCATATGCCATAAGACCTTGGAATCATGGACTTAACATTAGGACTTCCCAAAATTAGGGCTCAACATATGGGACCTCAACTAGGGAGCCTTCTTTAGCAAACACAGAGTCTGCTTCATTCATTCATACATACTTCACTTAATTTCATTCATAGGCTAGTGTAAACACCAGCTATACCAAGGATGTAGTTTAAGACTCTCTCTGGGTTCATTGTGCAATAACTAAGAATGACCTAGTGTCATTACATAAGTCTAGTTCACCTCTTGATTATCCTACCCAAACACGTTTGGTATCGTTCATTTCATTGTGTGCATTACATGAGGTTGGCCTCATTCTTTCTTTGGGAACTTTAACTTTAACCGACATAGATCATGTGAGCTCCATGAAATGCTGTGTCTACCCCACACCAAAAAGAGGTGTAATCACCTGCCAAAGTGAAAATAAAAACATTCTAGCGTATATAGGGAATTGAACCCTGCTAGATCCCTATGTTGGCTGCATAGGTTCAAAGACTAGGAGATATAAGGAGACCCATGCCCGTCTTGACGAAGAGTCTCATCTCATGAGAATTACACGAACCTCTGCCATCCCAAAAGAAGGAATCGCCACTCATAACTAGCCTATCGGTGCTCAGTATAAAGTTCCATTACATTCTTCTCATACATCATAGAAGCTGGATTCTAGCATGAGGACATCATTGCTCATTAAATTATTTCTCATGTCATCATTAGTATTAAGTATGCATTAACTTTAATACTTTCATTAGAGTTTTCATAGAGACTGGTCTCTTTATTAACTTTACACTCTCATAGGTGAGTACGTTTTGGTAACATTTGCTTAGGCTCATTTGAGATTGCTCTCATGTTTCACATTAGCCTCTTATCATGTTGTCACCACATTCATTAGTCATAGTACATTTACCTTCATAATTACTCACCCCTTTTTATGTGAATGTTCATTTCATCATATGCCAATGCACTTGGCCTCTTAGTGTGTTTCACACTCTTACTTAACCTTTCTGAGGTCTCATCATTCATCACATAACATCTTAGGTTCACTTTCTTTATAAACGTATGTTGGACTTATGGATCCATACATACAAGCCATGAGGCATCATTCGTAGTTCGTCTAAGTGATTCATACTTATCCAAGGTTATGTGGTACAAGACTTATACATCTTGTAAGTATACCAAGATCTCAGTTTCGATACTTAAAGGCAGCATTCATTTAATCATTTATCCACGTAAGACTTATGTGTCAATACGAAATTGGGCAAGGGAACCCGATTTCGAATCCCTTCAGCAACACTTAATCTTATATTAAACTTGATAATTGTATTTTCCAGATTTGGGGGACCCTAGGTCGATCCACATCACTCCCACAATATTTCCTATCTTTTCCTCCTCTCTTTCTCATTTAAGGCAAGGAGGTTGTGGGATCAATCCCCAACAAGCTCATTCTTTTTCTTTTAATTTATCTATTAACTTTCTCACCTATCCAAGAGGTTATGGGTTCAATCCCCACTCACCACATTTATTTTTTCTCCTTTATTTTCTCCTAACTCTCTCATATATTCAAGACGTTGTGGGTTCAATCCCCACTCACCACATCTATTTTTCCTCCTTTATTTTTCTCCTAACTATCTCATCTATTCAAGAGGTTGTGGGTTCAATCCCCACTCACCACATCTATTTTTCCTTTCATTTTTCTTATGAAATTTTTATGTAATTTACATTTGGCGAGGTCTTGGGTTCAGTTCCCAATGACCTCACAATTTTTTAAAAATTTTAAAACATAGCTCACTTTTCAAATTCTTGGCCGAGAACAACATTTCCAGCAAGCTGGAAATTTGGTCTCTTTCAATTCATCTTTCTCTCAAGTTTTTATGCTGATTCTTGGAGTAATTCGGGTGACATTTTTCCAGCAACATTACCCTTATATGAACATCACACTTGTAACATTTTCATACACGAAAACACAACATTTTAACACACAAATTTCAGGCAGCGACATAGTTAATTTACAGCACACACATGCTCAAACAGTTAACTTAAAACACTTTTCCGTAATACGTCTTTCATTCCTCACATAATTTCCAAAAACACATTCAACACATAATCACGACCAGACCTAAAATTATCTACCAGAAGACATACCAACGCATGCTTTGAATCTTTCAAAGGATTTAATGACAGGGTCATGGAACGGGGACAACCTTAGTTTTTCAATTGCGATTAAACTGAACCTTAAGGGTCTCTTGGGAAAGGGACCAAGAGAGAAGAAAACCCATACCTGAAGTTGTTCAAAAGTAATTCAACGTGCTGCCTATTTCCCCACTAAGCCAACGTCTGACCACCGAAACCACAAGCAAAATCCGTCGAGAAATTGATTTTTACTTTTCGTTTTTAAGCTTCTTTTTTTTTTTTTGAGTTTTTAGCTTTCAAGTTCTTGATGAACTTTGTATTTTACGTTTTGTTCTTGTCCTCTTGTTGAAGGCAGATCGTGAGTGAGAGAGAGATGGTGAGAAACGTGTGAGAGTGTTAACTTAGGATTAGGATATTAGGGAGAGACTTAGTAAAATTAGGATTTATCTTTAATTAATAAATAAAAATCTGATTTTTACTTTTTATTAAATCAGAAATTAAATATTAATTAATTAAATTAATTCACTAAATAAAATAAATCAAATTAAATCATTGCTCCCACCTAGGTTCGAACCCGGGTGTAGCAAGATTTCGCTCAAAGGTCAATTTTGGCTGTTTCTACCAAAATTGCCCCTCCACCATATTAATTAATTAATTAATTAATTAAATATTTAGGGTAATTACAATACTACCCTTATTCTGGAAAAAGACCATTTTACCCCTAGACCCTCCAAACATAAGATTACCCTGTTTAAATCCGGTTAAGACTCATCCGGGTAGATCTTCATATTCGTGTGCCCTACATGGCTGGAACCAACCTTTCCTAGCTCAACTAACTCACCAAGTTGGTTGTCTTGGCTGTTGCAAGGGTTTAGAGGTCTGGTTCTATGCGCACCAATTCGTGTGAACCAGGTCTAACCGTAGGAATTCTAGATATAGTAAGCATTACTTAGTCTAGCCATTTTAGGGTTGTTACACATCCGTTGGTGGACAGTACCTTAGGCAGCCTTTGACCCCAAAATGATAGGGTCCTTCTCAAGGGCCCTTGGTTGGTCCTTGGGGAGTCGTTCCCCGATGTTTCGACTATGAAGTAACTCTAATACATGTTAGACACCCTTCCACCAAAATTCAACAATTTTTTACTCTGAAAAGCTCATCAATTAGGTTAAGGCATTATAGTACCTCATTAAACTAGTTTCTGTACATCATGGACGTTCTTTGACGTTTTGATTCATAAACTTCCTAAATGACTTATTATAACGACCTAAAATGAACTAAGGTTAACTAGAGCTTCGTGATTGTTTCTTTAGTTAATTTTAATTGAAATTGAGTTATAATAGTTTCCTTAGGAAGAGTGTAAAATTTTGTTAAATTTTGAGGTCAAACATCCAAGAACGTCCAGGACGTTCGGAAGATATATCTTAGAAACAGCTTGTGTGTCTTGATGTGTTTGAGTGAGTTTTACATGTTCGTTTTGCATGAAATTGGTGTGGGATGTTCCTAAGACCTATACTACTATGTTTAGGGGTTTAACGTCCAGGTACGACCACACCTAGGACCCACAAGGGGACCTAGAGAAGGGACCAATACTTTAGTCCAAAATAGCCTGGCAGTGTCCACCAACGGGACAAATCGACGGCCAGTGGACCAATCGACGGCTCGTAGACTTGGTACGTCAATTGGACCTGAAGATCTGCAGGTATGGAGTGTTGCAGACCAAACTAACGACCCCCCAGCGATGGGGCGTGGGTTGACAAACGGTCAGTCAGTTAGGACTCATTGGTGCTGCCTGTGAAAAGTTGTTAAAGGGTGCCTTGGCTTGTGGTGTTTGGTTAATTCACCCCAAGTATTTTATGGACCTTGGACATTTATTTTAGGGTTATTCAGGTATATTAAAGAGTTCTAAACCCGAAGAATTAATTGTAGACCTCATTTCCTAAAACCCAAAACCCCTCTCCCTTATAACTCTCTCTCAAGTCTCCTTGGAAGTTAGAAGTCAAGAAGAGCTAGGAGGGATGTTGGTGGTCAAGTTCTACATAAAAATCATTGGGGTTTCTTTTATCTAAGGTATGGTATCCATCCTTGAACTCTCTTCCATTAAAGGAGTCACTTCTAATGGATTTTCAAAAAGGGTTTTCAACCCTAGTTTCTTCTATTTTTCAAATATAAATATGGGTATTGCATGAAAAAATTTTAACTGACTTAATAATGATGTTTCTAATGTTAGTTGATTATTTTAATGTTAAAAATTCAATGAAATCACGTTAAACCTTTTCATCAAATTTTGTCTTAAGAAATGGGTTAAATGAGCATGACTTTGTAGTCTTTGAACTTTGGTTTCCTTATGTTGATATTGTTCTTTAGCTACTTACCTAAGGGCTCTTTTATGATGAATTGTTGAGTAAAATTATAAATAGGTGTGAAGGCTCTGGAAGAATGGTAAGATTTTTTGATTGTTAACCCTCTTTATGAATTTCTCTTGAGTGGTATGGTCCACCTTCTTGGTGGTAGTTTTTACTTGATGAATTTCATTATACTTAGTATGTATTGTGAGTATGGATTTGAAGGCCTCATATGTGAAATGAAGTGATAATGAATATAGTTCTTGTATTGTGTATTTTGAAGCTTGAATTGCATGTTGTGCTTAGAGTATACCTAAATGAAGTATATGATTATGTGAAGCATATAAAGTGTATGATTTGATGAATGAAGGTCTAAAGCATGTATAGAAGTTAATATAAATAAAATGATGATTATATGCAAGGTGTGCTCACATGTACACACACATTTAAATGAATGTATGAAGCTAAGTTGAGTAAAAAGAGGAGCTTTGGGGTAAGCACTCTTCGTGATTTGAGATGAAGTTTTTAGTAGAAACCTCACTACATCCTAAGAGCTTTCTAAGATAGGTCGGACGATGAACACACTTCATGATTTGAGATGTGGTGTTCACTATTTATCCTTAACCTATATTATAAAATGTTATGAATCAGTGGGGAATTTTTCTAAGAACCGACATGATATGAAGAAGGGGTGGTTACACTTTGTGATTTGAGAAATTGTATCCCAATGTACCTCTTGAGATTAGTACTCCTCGTTAGTAGAGAATGAGTTACTTAGTAGCAATCTGCTTATCCCTTAACTATGCGCCCGCATAGGTGTAGCTATTCGGAAAGCCATGTAAAAGCTAAAAGAATGACCTTACTCTAGACAAGTAAGGATCCCTCATCCGATAGGGGTTAATATCGGGATTCCATGTCTAGCTCTCATGGTCTATGTCATTTAAGCTAACCCCCACAAAAGTAATGAATGTGCTAAATCTTTTAAAAGAGTGTTCTACTTAGGGTAGGTAGTGGAATGGGACGGTATTTATCCATTGCACTAGGTAGGCATTCCGAAAGGGGAGTCTTGGTGAGGCTTATATGAATTGAATGGACTAAGTCTCCTAAAAGAACGTACTACTTAGGGTAGGTGGTGGTATGGGACGCTATTTATCCATTGCACTAAGAAGACCTTCCGAAATGGGGGGTCTTTGTGCCAATCCTTATAAAAGAGTGTACTACTTAGGGTAGGTGGTGGAATGGGACGCCATATACTCATTGCACTAATTAGGCATTCCGAAAGGGAAGTCTTGGTGTGTTGTTGAATGTTCTTATAACGTCTTGTGATTGAGTGGTGACTTATTCTCCCGAGTGGAGTAAGCCTATGTTGGGTAGTCTTAAGGATCTCCTTGGTGTGCATTGAAGGAGGTGTTTAGATATTTCCTTCACGTCTTACCTTGGAGAGTCTTAGGATAACCTCGGTTAGGGAAACTCATATGGAAATGAGTTCACTTCCTCATTGGCAATACCTTGAAAGTACACTATTTTGGAGTCAAATAGTTTCACTTTAAAGTTATAGTATTTCATTGTAAGATTTGGTTACTTCACTCTAAAGTGCATCCTTTTGTTAAAATTATGGAAATCCTTTCTAAGTGTTAAATGATGTTTTTTATGTTGTTTTGTTTTTAAATTCATGAATGTTCTAATTATTTGGCATGAAATCTTACTTTTACTAAAATGTCCCTGTTTATATGATTTTGCATATGCCATACTTAGTACATTGTTTTTTACTAACCCCATACTTTCTATACACTATAAGTATAGGTTTTTGGAAGAAAGGTTGAAGGCTAGAAGGCAAATCTTGGGAAATATTCTCTCAAGACTAAGTATGTCCTCATATATTCGAGGGAAAAGTTCCTATTTTCTTTGTTTCAATCTTTAAGACTTATTATGTATTTCTTTTCAATTTAAAGGTACGTGTCCCTAAGATATTATGTCGTGTCTTTAGGTTGGCTTGTGACGATGAGATTTTTTAGTATTTATGAAAGATTTCCTTTTATTAATTTATTAGTGAAAAGTTTTAAATTCTTCACTATTTTACATGTCTTATGTTATGAACGATAGTTAAAGGGCTTGTACAAGACCCTTAAGGGTCAAGTACGCCCGTGTAACAACCCTAAAAATGGATAAGATAAGAAATGCTTAATGGGTCAAGAATGCCTATGATTAGACCAGGGTTCACACGGATTGATGCGCGTAGAACCAGACCTCTAAACCCTTGCTATAACCAAGCCAACTAACTTGTGGAGTTAGTTGAGCTTGGAAAGGTTGGTTCCAACCATGTAGGGCTCTCGAATACGAAGATTTACTCGAAGGAGTTTTTATCGGACTTAAAAAGGGGAAATCTTAGGTTTGAAGGGTTTAGGGGTAAAATGGTCTTTTTCCTGGCTAAGGGTAGTATCGTAATTACCATAAATATATAATTAATTATTTAATTAATAATGTGGAAGGGCAATTTGGGGAGATAGGGCCGAAATTGGGCTCTTGAAGTGAAGTCTTGCTCCACCCGGGTTCGAACCTAGGTGGAAGCAATGAATTAAAGTGATTTTTATTTAAGCTATTGAATTAATGTAATTAATTAATAATTATTATTCATTAGCTGATTAAAAATAAAATAAAAATCAGATTTTTATTAAATAAACAAAACCCTATTGCCTAAGTCCTAAAACTAGACTCCTAAGCCTCCTACAACTCCCACTCTCTCACGTTTATCTCTCCACTCTCACGCTCAATCTCTCTTATTCTTTCTCACGTATTTTCTCTGCCAAAATAAGATACAAAAGCAGAAAAATAAACCAAGTTCTTCACAATTGAAGAACTCACACGAAATCACAAGAAAACAAACGTTAATCGCACACTAGGCTAAGTGAGGTTGTCATTCGAGTGGAGTTGACATTGAGGAGGCGTAGACGTGTTCTTGGGTGAAGTTTTTGGGCATCAAGTCAAGGGTTTAACGTCAAAAAGGTATGGGTTTTCTTCTCTCTTGGTCCCTTTCCCAAGAGACCCCTTAAGGTTCAGATTATTCAGTCCGAAAACTAGGATTGTTCCCCCTTTTGCATGCCCCTGTCACTAGTTCCCAATGAATCGTAGGTTGGGTATGATTGCTGGTAGATTTAGGTGTATGTTATGTTTTCGTGATGAATATGATTATGTTTGCGTACTTGAAATCGTATGAAAGACAACCATGTATTCAAAATTATGTGCAAGTGTGTGCGTGTGCAAGTATGTTACAGTGAATGAGGTTCTCGGGTTAAGGCTCCAACTTTGATAATGTTTTGGTTGTCATTTTACGTGCATAAACCTATGTAAATCATGATGTTCATTAAAATGAAAGTGTGGATGATTTGAGTACAAATCTTTTGGCTAAACGAATCTTTTAAAAATGCACCCCAAAAAGTGCTAATTGATCTATGAATTTCCCTAAGATTTCAAGTGAAAATGTTGGTGAAAATAAGCTAAAAAAATGAATAAATTTCCAGCAAACTTACAAGTTTAGTTTAGGATAAATGTAGAGGAATAAATCTGGAAATTATTTGAGTGTAAAGGGATGAGGCCACCAGGATTCGAACCTGTGACCTCATCCGTGAATTTGCCTTAAAAACGTGAAAAGGGAAATGGGGTCAAGGGGAATCGAACTTGGGTGTGCTGGCTGAAAAGTAAGGTACAAGAAAATTAATAAAATAAAATGGGAGGCGTGGGAATCGAACCCACGACCTCCAGGCAGCGAGTGGAAGCAAAAGAAAAATAAAAGAAAAGTAATGTGAGGCGTGGGAATCGAACCCACGACCTCAAAGCTGTGAAGGAGAGTAAAGGTGAAAGGGAAAATAAAAAGAAAAGAAAGGTGAGGCGTGGGAATCGAACCCACGACCTCAAGGCAGTGAAGGGAGTTAAGGAAAAGAATGAAGATAAAAGAATTGTGAGGCGTGGGAATTGAACCCACGACCATAAAAGAAAAATAAAGAGAGGCTGTGGGGGTTTGATCCCAAAACCTCAAGGTCTATGCGAATTGGACAAGGAGAATTAAATTTTAAAAAAATAAAATAAAAGGAGTTGTGGGGTTCGATCCCACAACCCCTCGGCCAAATTAGAGGAGATTCCAAGGATAAAAATAAAGAGGAAATGTTGATGTCGGGGCTCGATCAAGGGTCCCAATGTCATGTGAACTAAAAATAAAATCAATGAAAAATGTAAGTGTTGTCCAAGGGATTCGAACTTGGGTTCCCTTACCCCAAACTTCGTAATGATATATAAGTCATGCGTGAATTAAATGTTCAACAATAATGCCACCTACTTAGATTGAAATCGAAATCTTGCCACACATACAAGATGCATAAGTCTTGTAATACATAATCTTAGGAAGATATGAGTCACTTAACTAACTATGAATGAAGCCTCATGGCTTGTATGTATAGACCCATAAGTCTAGCATACATTTAAAAATAAGTGAACCTAAGATGTATGTAATGAAATGATGTAACCCTAGAAGGGTTAAGTACGAGTGTGAAATACACTATATGGCTAAGAGCATTGGCATACGATGAAATGATTATTATGTAATGAAACGATGAAACCCTAGAAGGGTTAAGTAAGAGTGTGAAACACACAAATGGTCAAGTGCATTGGCATATGATGAAATGAACATTCACTTAAAAAGGTGTGAGTAATTATGAAGAGCAAATGTGCTTATGTTAATGAATCTAGTGACAACATGATATGAGGCTAATGTAAAAGATGAGAACAATCTCAAATGACCCTAAGTTAATGTTACCAAAACGTACTCACCTATGAGAGTGTAAAAGTTAATGAAGAGACCAGTCTCTATGAACACTCTAATAAAAGTATTGAGATTAACACACTTAATATTAATGATGAGATGAGAAATCATCTATTGAGGTATGATGTCCTCATACTAGAAGCCAACTTCCATGACGTATGAGTTGAATGTAATGGAACTTTATACTGAGCACCAATAGACTAGCTATGAGCGGTGATGCCTTCTTTCAGGAAGGACGGAGGTTCACGTAACTCTTATGAGATGAGACTGTCTAGCATGCTGGGTACGGGTCTCCTTATGTCTCCTAGTCTTCGAATCTATACTGCCAATATAAGGATCTGGCGGGGTTAAATTCCCATATACGCTAGCATATTTTGGGTCACTTTGGCTGGTGATTCCACCTCTTTTCGGTGTGGAGGAGACACTGGATTTCATGATGCTCAGATGATATATGTCGGTTAATGTTAAAGTTCCCAATGAATGAATGAGGCCAGCCTCAAATGATGCACATAATGAAATGAATGATACCAAAGGTGTTAGGATATGATAATAAAGAGGTGATCTAGACTCAGGTAATGACACTAGGTTATTCTTGATCAGTTCACATCAAACCCGATGAAAGTCTTAAAGTACATCCTAGGTATAGCTGGTGTTCACACTAGCCTATGAACGAAATAAAATGAAGTACGTATGAATGAATGAAGCAGACTCTGTGTTTGCTAATGAAGACTCCCTAGTTGAGGTCCCATATGTTGAGCCCTCATTGGGAAGTCTTGATGTCAAGTCCATGACTCCAAGGTCACATGGAATATGAATGAATGATATGAAAGATGTTATGTGCTATATGCAATATGATATGTGCTATGTGTAAGATGTTATGTGTTGTGTGCAATATGATAAGTATGATGATGCATGTTACTCTCATGGCATGACTTTCCTAATCCAAATTTGGATAGCTCACTGACTTTTCTAATCCAAATTTGGAAAGCTCACTGACTTTCCTAATCCAAATTTGGAAAGTTCACTAACTTTGCTAATCCCAATTTGGCAAGTCCACTGACTTGACTTTCCATAATCATGTTGTTAGGAAAGAGCTATTATTACTCATGCATGTCCTTGGTGTGTGCTTGCATATACCCATACTTAGTACAAGTGTATAGTAATCCCATACAACTCTGTATTTTTAGGTGCAAGCACAGGTGGACGTTAGAGCTTACAGTTTGACGTTGCAGCTATCCGAACGTGGAGCTTTCATGCGGACTTGGTAGGCCCTCATGCTTTCGAGGATGTTTACCGTTATTATCTAGCTTAGATGTAGCCTTTAGCTAGTGGATCATGTTCCACTAGTGTTTCTTTCAACTTTCATTTCATACTTTGTATTGGTGTCGTTTTGGCAAAAATACGTTTAATGCAATTATGAACTGTTTCTTTCATTTGATTATCTATATATTAGATGGTTGTTTTGTGAACGCCTATGATGTGAAGTTTCAAATTTTTAGCATGAAATAAGAAAAGAAAAAGTTCAAATTTTCCGCTAAAACTAACCTAGATGAAGTAAGAATGACGTATGTAGGCTTGTATGCGACCTCTGAGAGGTTAACGATGCCGATCTCATCTGGGGTCTAGATTCCGGTCGTGACAGCCCGGTCATGACCCAAGGTTCTCCCTAACTTATAGGGGTACTTCCGAGTCCTGACAGACTTGGTATCAGCGCATAAGGTTATGGGAAATAGTTTAGGGTCTAAAAGTCTCACAAGCCACATATAGTATTGTCTTGCTCATTGATGTGAGTCGCGACACATCCATGGAAAATAGGCTATAGGATGATAGAAGTTTAACTTTCTTCTCTCTTCTAATGTCGTTCCTTAGAGTTGAGTTCTATAAGATGTCTTTTCTTAACCTCTTCTCTTTGTGTTATAAGACATGAATACGAGGAGATCAACCGCTACAAGGGAGGAGGGAGGTGTATCTAATGAGAGGATCCCTCCCCGTATTGAACAAGTTCCAATTGTCGTCCTACAGGGAGAGAATGAGGAGGTTCCCCTTCAAGAACCTCAAGTGCCTCCGGAACCTTAAGAGCCTCAAGTGCCCCATGTGCCCCCTATGCCTCAAGCTCCTTTTGTTGTAGAAGATCTGAATAATGCGGAGTTGAGGGCTGACCTAAAGAACTCGACCCAACTCATGACGGCTCAAGCTCATGTCGTCAATAGTCACTTTGTTGCCCAAGCTAATCAACGAGTTGGACCTCAACCTAATGCTAGTACTCCCGCTTCTAGAATTTGGTATTTCATAAGAATGAACCCTCCCAGTTTTCATGGCACTAAGGTGGATGAATATCCACAAGGTTTCATAGATGAGGTGTTCAAAGTGGTAGATGCTACGGGTGTTACCCATAGGGATAAAGCGTAGTTAGCCGCTTACCAACTCAAGGAGGTGGCTCAAGTGTGGTATGAGCAATGGAGGGGTGAGAGACCCTTATAAAGAGGTACGGTTGATTGGGAGAAATTGAAAGAGTCTTTCCTAGATAGATTCTTTCACTTAGAGTGGAGGGAGAAGAAGATAGTTGAATTCATGAACCTTCGTCAAGGGGGAATTAGTTCATTCTGGTCTGCTATGGTAGGTTGAGCCATCACAATGTCAGTGAGACTTACTTCTTCGTTACTATCTCCCATAACTATTTTTCCTTTGTCTAAATAGTGCCTAGGAAAGGAATCTGTGGGCCCTTTGGATCTTGAAAATGGGGATGATCTACCAGCTTAATCAACATAAATCAGTTTCAAAGTACCTGAGGAGGAAAACAACTCAAAGGCAAATTTGTCAGTTTAAGTTCAGAATATGAAAATGCATAATATCACACATAGAGAAGATAAACACACAAGTTGCTTTGTTTGAGGATATCTTCAACCAACGAGTAAGGATAGAAACAAATATTTTTAACTAGCAGGAGTTTTCTTGTTTTAGTTTGACACCATCTCAGAAAGGCTAAATCACGTTGAGCTAAGGTCTTCTTGCAGCTGCTCTTTGACTTCCATTGATATAATCTTCACATTTCCTTGTAATATGTAGGGGGAATGAATGAAATTTTTTAAAGATAGGGGTCGAGCCTCGGAAGGCTGCCTACGTATCTCACAAGGAGAATTCAGGCCTAACGTAGTTCGAGTAGAAAATAAATATTGATTTTCATTCATTCATTCTATATGGTTACAAGGAAAATGAAAGTTAACAACAAAGCTTTAAAGATAAGTACTCACTACATCTCAGTCATTCTTTTTCTCAACGTTATCTCAGCCACGCGGAACAAACTCGACTCGAATTTTTCCCATGTTGACGAGGGCTTCGATGTCGTAGCAAAAACTGAGGCACCTTGAGAGGCTGTGATTTGTAGCATTGTGGTAGGCACAAGGATTCCAGATTTCTTCGCCAACGGGATCTAGACCACTGTCCTCATCGTGGATAGAGTCTAAGAGCCCATTTTGAACCAAATCACTATAGATTTCCAGCATCGACATTCTGAACGGTGTGAAATAATGAAAACAAACTGATTGCGCTCAATAAGATCTGACTGATCATAAGTGAGAACGATGTTATTACCCCACGTGTGCGGGATGTTCCCAAAGTTGATCTGGCGGCAGATCCTTGCTTTAAGATGCACGCATTCCTCTATAGTATGCGCTCGCTGGTTTGGGTGGATGGCACACGCCTTCAAAGAGTTCCCTTGCCCAAGGACTGAAGTTTATCCCTCATGAGGCATCCATCCGAGCTGTTCGTACAAATGGACGCAAGACATAACCTTTGCCCCCACACTATGTCTTGATTCATAGGCCGGGAGGGTGATCCATCAGTCTCCACCTTTTAGACGGCCTAGGAATGGAGTCTTATAGACGATTTCCTCATCAATGTCTTCCTCAGTTGCTCTAGGGTGAGTGTCATCTGGACCACCACTAGTCTCTTGTTCGCGGATAGAGTATTTCCCGTGCATTTTCTAAAGTTTGGCGATCATGTTATGGTGGAACGCCTTATTCTTTTCCTTAATGTAGACATTTTTTCCTTCATGGTGATGAATTCCGCCATCTCCGTTGTCAGTTCCTCATCAAGCGACGCATTTCTGGCTAACAGACTTGCAGTTTCTGAATCTATCTCTGCTTCTCTCGCTTCCCTTTCTTGAATCCTCAATCGAAGCATATCCAACTTCTTTATCAAATCCTCTTTCTCCATCTCAATGTCTTTCTTCCTCTTCGTTTTTGATGCCAAATGCTCATCCAACGTGGTAGTTGTGGCTTTGTAGACCCCTATGGAGACTTCGACCTTGAGTCCTTCTTCTTTGACCCTTTGAATCTGCTGCAGGATTTGTTCTATTTTTCTTTGTAGCTCCTCTCCTGTGAGTTCCCTCTTAATATTCTTACCCTTTCCCATAGTTGTGATCTTGCGTTTCCTGAGACAGCAAAGTAGGGATTTAGGATTTGGGGTATGAGATGTGTGTTTTAAGACTCAGAAAATTTTGGTCTACATTTTGTAATAGTGACTTATATATTTCTGGAAATTTCTGGCAAGGAGTGGGTTTCCGATATCCTCATTCACAGCAACATAGCATATAAGCAATCAATAGCACATATATCGCATCCTAAAACACGCAGGGGACCCTTTTTGTGCCAATGGTAGGCCTAGCACATTTGAATGATGTATATGTGAATTTAAACCATATGATCAAACCCCCAAACAAATTTTCACAAATGAAATATTTAATGTTCACAAGGGGAAATAAAGCAAAAATATAAAAGGACACACCCACACATGGGCCATTTGAATGTACTGAAACGCCATAAAACAGGCCCACACAGGGGATAAAATGACAAAATACATGTAGAAAAAAACTCGCACAGGGGCAAAGTACACTATGCCATCCCAGATGGCCCTGCTCCATCGCTGTTTTCCTGGGTCTTGTATTGCTGAAACATGCAACGTAGTATAAGCATGAAACATTCACCCAAGCGTCCTTTTTCTTCCTAGCTCTTTTATTGCATCCTTTCAATCTTCTCTTTGACCCATGAGTCGAAATCATCGTAACCACGTCTTAGTCTTTCCACTTCTTGAGTTTTCTTTTCAAGAGCATATTGGTTTTCAATAAATTTGGCGTACATTTCTTAGGCTTCGCGTTTTACTTCCCTTAGCTCAATTACAGCTTTAGCCTCTCCTTCTTTGATACTGCAAAAACTGCGCGGGATTGGAGAAGAGATACTTTGTATGTTATTTTTCAACCAGGCTTTGTAAGCTTTATCGTATACGGCGTTGAATCGATCTGGGGCAATGATGTCTTTGTCCATCCACTTAGCCCCTTTCCATTTTCTCAGCATTTCTGAAGCTTCGTTCACCCTGTCGTCCCCAATATCGTATACATAGGCGCCATTGTATGCCTCTCGAGGTGTGGTTTACATCCTCCCAAACATTCGCAAGACTCGAAAGGGTGCATAAGGGCGGATTCCCCGAATGCCTGGTAGAGGAAGAACAAGTTGTCTGCAGCTCTCTACGACGATTCTTTTCGAGATGAAATGATCGAGCATCCATTGGAGATCTTTTTCTCTCAATTGGGAAAAAATCTGAGCCCATCTTTCCCTAGTTCTCAGATTTGCCAGTACATCATATCATTCAAATCACTGAGAGTGTTCTTCTTGTCTAGAGTATGCAACTCCTAGGTCCCAGACCCCTTTGCTAGATGACTCAAAATCCATCACTGAAGGAGAAGATTACATCCCCGGAAGTAACGATGTCCTTCTTTGCATTTTCCAGGGCTTGATACATATCGGACAATATGACTGGAGTAATAGGATAGTTGTCACGACCCGGATTCTAGAATCTGAATTGCAACCGGCATCGTTGAACTCTCGGAGATCGCAGACAAGCCTCTTCTTGCATTCAACACATTTATACGGTTAATTTTAGCGGAAAATATAAAAGTGTTTGTTTATAGTTGAAGTATACATAAACTTCATATAAACGCATATTTGTAAGAAGGTTCATTGCTCATACATCAACCATCTAATTATAAGATCATGCAACTAGAAAGAAATTGAATCTCATGTCATAAGTAATACTTGCCAAAATGGCATCATTACAAGCGTCTGAATAAAATAGGAAAGAAACACTAGTGAAACCTGCCCCACTAGTTCAAACCTACTACTAAGCAAGAAAAATAAAGGCAGGCATCCTTAAATGCATGAGGACCTACCAAGTCCGGATGAAATCTCTGAGTTCGAACAGCTGCAATGATACCCTCAACGTCCACCTGAGCCTACACCTAAAATAGTAATATTGTATGGAATTAGTACACACTTGTACTAAGTATGGTTACATGCAACAACACATAACAGTAATTCATGAACAAGGATGGCTGTTCCTAATCAACATGTTTTCTTAGAAGGTCAAGTCACTTAACTTTGACTATTTCGTGATTGGAAGGTCATGCCATGAATATGTCACACATCATACACACATAGGTTCACATAATATACATTTCATGTTTCATATAGTATACATTTCATTTCCATGGGATCTTGGAATCATGGACGTAGCATTAAGACATCTCATGTGAGGGCCCAACATATGGGATCTCAATCTGAGGATTTCCTTTAGCAAACACAGATCCTGCTTCATTTGTTCAGTTGTACTTCACATTATTCATTTCATTCATTCATAGGCTGGTGTGAACACCAGCTATACCTAGGATGAAGTTTAAGACTCTCATCGGGATCATAAGTGCAATGACTAAGAATGACCTAAAGTCAATACTTGAGTCCGGTCTCACCTCCTTATTGTCTTGAACAAACACCTTTGGTATCGTTCATTTCATTATCTTTCATACTTTGAGGAACTTTAACTTTAACCAACATAGATCATGTGAGCTCATGAAATCCGGTGTCTTCCCCACACCGAAAAGAGGTGGAGTCACTGGCCAAGGTGAAACCAAAACATTCTAGCTTCATGGCTTCGAACCAAGCTAGTTCCCTATGTTGGCAGCATAGTTCAAAGACTAGGAGATTCAGGGAGACCCATACCCACCTTGGTGGAAAGTCTCATCTCATGAGATTTATGTGAACCTCCGCCCTTCCGGAAAGAAGGCATCACCACTCATAACTAGCCTATGGGTGCTCCGTTTAAAGTTTCTTTTTACATTCAACTCATACATCATCGAAGCTTGCTTCTAGCATGAGGTAGTCATAGCTAATTAGATGATTTCTTATCTCTTCTTTACGTATTAAGTGTGAATTGTCCATACACTTACATATAGAGTGTGATTGAGACTTGTCTCTTAATATTCAACACTCTCTTAGGTAAGTACTTTTGGTGACCTTATATTGGCGTAGGTACAACTTGTCTCACTTGCACTAGCCTCATATTGTGGTTCCACCCTTTTCTTTTTTAACATCTTCTCATTTCATCTTTACTTACCTTTAATTATTTGTTCATCGATTAACATAGATATGCTCTCTTAGAAATTGCATTTAGTGACATTGCTCTTTAGGCGTAGATGCAGTTTGTCTCACTTGCACTAGCCTATCATCATGTAGTCACTCTTCTCTTTAAATATTAACAATCAATTCATTCTTAACACTTTTTTTAGGAATATGCTTGAGACTTGACTCCTACATCATTCTACACTCCCATAGGTGAGTACGTTTGGTAACATTTACTTAGGCTTGGCTTGTCTCACCATTCATCTTAGCCTCTTATCATGTTGTCACTGTTTTCATTAGCATCATAGTATAATATAATTACTCACCTCATTACGTGAATGTTCATTTAATAATCTTATCATTAACTCATGTTCTTACCCAATTCGGGTTACTCATAATTGACTAAGTGTTTCATGACCATCTAAGTATATGTTCTGTAAGACTTTTGCATTTTATGCATGCAGCCAAGGGACCCAAGTTCAATCCCTAGTGGCTGCATTTTGTTTAATTATATGTGAGACTTATGTGTCTCCCAAGTTCGGCCAAGAGGACCCATGTTCGAATCCCTTGGGCAACACTTTATTTTTAATTATTTAAAGTGTGAAGTGTCTCCATAAATTTGGCAAAGAGGATCCATGTTCGAATACCTTGGGCAGCACTTTATTTTTTATTATTTAAAGTGTTAAGTGTCTCCATAAATTCGTCTGAGAGGATCTGGGATCGAATCCCAGTGGCCTCATCTTTTATTACTTTATTTTGGTGCCAGATTTATGTATCTCACACCCTTGACCAAGGTGCCAAGTTCGAATCCCACTTCCCTCATTATTTTCTTTTTCGTTTAATTCCAAGCTTCTTTCAACCTGCCCAAGTTCGAATCCTCTCTATCACCCTATTTTGTTTTATTTTATTTTAAGGATTAACCCCTTAGTATTAGGACCTTAAGAATTTCAAGATTCACTGTAAATGGCAGCAACTATTCCTCTTCAAATATATTAGTGACTAGCCGAAACCATATTCATTTAACATAAAGTTTTAATTTACTTTCTTACATTTAGACTAGGCGTTTAACTCATAGTTTTACATATACCTTTGACCAATTCATTAAGGACTTTACTTTCACTTTCTTATTCATGAACATCACGATTTCTTTTGCATGTTAAAAACAAAACATTGCATAACACATGATTCACCATTTTCTTCAAGTTAACAGTAACAATACAATTTCGGAAAATAGCATGTTTTGTGCACATATGACATTCAACATTCGGACGTACATAACAAATCATAAACAGCCCGTAACATACATTACACACAACCACAATCATTCCTAACTCATCTACCAGAAGTCATACCAACGCATGCATCAATTCGTTCATAGGATCTAATGACAGGGGCATGCAATGGGGGACAACCTTAGCTTTTCGATTAGATTTAAACTGAACCTTAGGGGACTCTTGGGAAAGGGGCCAAGAGAGAAGAAAACCCATACCTTTTCAGCCTTGAAAACCAGCCACAACCACACGCCCCAGCCCGCACACAAACCTTTCTTCCGAGCTTTGATTCTTGTTTGCAAGTGAAGTTCTTTACTTAAAACACTTAGGCGTACGAATTCTCCCTTTTGTTTTTTGATGGATGCAGCCAAGAACACTTTTATAATAGTGAGTTTTACATTTATATTCTATTTTTGAAGTGTTGGATAAGGCTGAAAACGTTTTTAGGAGTAAATTAAAGGATTAAGAGTGGATAAGAAGCACACTCCTAGTGGGAGATGTGCGCCCCTTTTTGTGGGAATTGTTGTTGAATTATTCAACACAATTTTTAAATATAAAAATCAGATTATAATTATATATTAAGTTATTATAATGCCCCTCCTTATTTTAATTAATTTTAAATCAATTAATTCATGCCCCCTTATGCCTCCAATTCTGCTCGAACCCGAGTGTGGAGGTAAGGTCAATCTCGGGTTTGACCACCGAGATTTGATTCATGCCCCCTTATGCCTCCAATATCTTTATTTAATTAATTAAATATCAGCCTAGGGTAATTACTATACTGCCCCTAGCCTCAAAATTACCTTTATACCCCTAGAACCCTTAAAACCTAGGACTCACCCTCTAAGTCCGGTTAAGACTCATCCGGGTGAATCCTAGTATTCGGGTACACTACATGGCTGGAACCAACTCTGCCTGGATCAACTAACTCACCAAGTTGGTTGTCTTGGCTGGTGCATAGGTTCAGAGGTCTGGTTCCACGCGCATCAATCCGTGTGAACCAGGTCTAACCTAGGCATTCTATGTACGTTTAGGCTTTACTTAGCATAGTTGTTTTCGGGTTGTCACATTCCCCCCCCCCTTAGGAACATTCGTCCCCGAATGACACTACACATCATTTAAACAAAGAGAGTGATTTTCAAATTTTGACTTCATCATACTTAAACGTTTCTCTTTTGGGAACATTTGATCCACACTTATTTGGGTGGTGCATATCATGCAAGCTTATCTAAGCCTTCATTCTTGAGATTGAAGAATTTCCTTCTCAATCACACTTAACTTAATGCACTACACAATTCATGCAACACAGATACATGCCTATGCTACACAAAAACAACAACATAGATTGCAAACATATCTTCGTTTTAACTCATATCACACCAAATCGACTAAAGCACTTAAACTTAGAGTTTTCTTAGACATAAACCAGACTTAGGAAGAGTATATCAATCCTCAAGAACGGAACAAGTGAGGGTAACAGAATCTCATATCGGCCTCAGCCTCCCATCTTGCCCCCTCAACCAGGTGGTTCCTCCATAACACCTTCACGGTGAGAACCTCCTTGTTCTTCAGTCGCTTTACTTGACAATCTAAAAGTGCAACGGGAACCTCTTCATGAGGAAATATTCCCATTGACTCCTAACCCCTCGACGAGTAGGATGGACGTTGGATCACGTAGACACTTCTCAAGCATCGAAACGTGAAACACTTGATGAACAGAAGCCAAGTCGTTTGGTAATTTTACCTACTTGTTGTAAGATCTCATAATGACCTATATACCTCAGACTCAACTTCCTTTTCTTACCAAACCCCATATTTACTACGGACACAGAGTCTATGGAATGAACTTCTTGTTCTATGTCTTTGACTCTTACAAAGTGGCATAAGTATACCTTAGACATCATCTTATTAGGTTTAAGATTGGAAATTATTTGGCCTGTTGGATTTGAAACACGCCCTTCTCATTTTAACCAAACTTATTTGGAAACTGAAGCCTTACTACCCTGTTCCTATAGTCTATTATAGCATAACACTTATAAAGCAAATCCATGTTTAAGCCATATTCTTGAGTTGGTATGCTACTAACTCAGCCTCCTCCTCTTCATTAACACTTCTGGCATGCATTTAGAATCTACCATGTACTCACCTCAATGCGAACGACCACACTTACTACACGTCTTTCGGTCACGCTGGGCATTTCCATCATTTTCCTTCTTGGGAAGGCCAGATCTTGAGTATGGCGCCTTATACCACTTGGCCATCCTAATTCTTGTGTGTATTCTTCTACGCGTTCATACAATAAGGAAGTTAGATACTTATTGTAACAACCCTAATAATAAATATGCTAAGTAATGTTTAGTGTGTTTAGAATGCCTATGATTAGACCTGGTTCACACGGATTGATGCGCGTAGAACTAGACCTCTGAATCCTTGCGACATCCAAGCCAACTAACTTGGAGAATTAGTTGAGCTAGGAAAGGTTGGGTCCAGCCATGTAGGGCTCTCGAATAAAAAGATTTACTCGAATGAGTCTTTACCGGATTTAAAAAGGGAAAATCTTAAGTTTGGAGAGTCTAGGGGTAAAATGGTCTTTTTATAGGCTAAGGGTAGTATCGTAATTACCCTAAATATGTAATTAATTATTTAATTAATAAGGTGGAGGGGCATTTTGGGGAGAGAGGGCCAAAAATTTACCTTTGAGTGAAGTCTTGCTCCACCCAGGTTCGAACCTAGGTGGAAGCAATGATTTAAATTGTTTTTATTTAAATTGGTAAATTAATTTAATTAATTAATATTTATTGGCTGATTTAAAATAAAAGGAAAATCAGATTTTTTTTAAGGTTTGAAAGAGTCCTAGTTTGAGTAAGTCATTACCTATGCCTAAACTACCTATTCACGATCATCTCTCTCTCACGTCTCTCTCATTCTCTTTTCTTTTCACATTCTCTCTTCCTAAACCCAAGAACTGACCAGCAACTAAAAGTTCTTCACACTTGAAGAACTTTCATGTTAAAAACTTAAGCAAAACATAACAAAAAACGTTAGGCGAAAAGGGAATTTTCTCCGTCGAGTTGGTGTTGAAATTTTGAGACTTGAACGTAATTTGGAGAGGGTGTTGGACAGAAGTGTGTGGGTGAATAAACTTCAAATAAGGTATGGGTTTTCTTACTCTTGCTCCCTTTCCCAAGAGACCCCTAGGATTAAGTCGATTCTAATCCGAAAACTAGGATTGTTTCCCCGTTGCATGTCCTTGTCACTAGCTCCTATCGATGGTTGTAGGTTGGTATGTCTGCTGGTAGATATTAGGCATGTAATGTGTTTTCGTGATGAGTATGTTCATGAATGTGTGTTTGGAATCGTACGAATGATAACCTATGCTTTCCGAAAATATGTGTATAAGTATGTGTGCAAAGTGTGTGTTGCCGTAGCTCTTGGACACGGATTAGAGCATGGAATGACATGTTTTATGGTTGTATTTTACATGCACAAACATGTATAAATCTTGATGTTCATATGAAGTATAATGTGGCTGATTTGAGTGAAAAACTATTAGCTAAATGATTCACGAAATGCCCTAACAATTAACTCTAAATGTTGATGAAAAGAAGCAGAAAAATGTAACTCAAATTTCCAGCACCTTGTAGGTTAATTTCAGTCAAGTAAAGTTGTTTAATAAGCTATGTAAAATGAAGAAAAAATAAGTGTGGTCACTGAGGATCGAACCCGTGACCTCACCATGTTAAAAATCATTGAAATAATGTGAGAAAAAGAGAATGTGGCATGTGGGATTCGAACCCATGTGCCTTGACCGAAAATGAAATAATAAAAATAAAAAATGAGAGGAGTGGGATTCGAACCCACCACCTCTCAATCAGATTTAAGGAGGAATTAAAAGAAAAAGAAAAGGTAGAGGCGTGTGGGAATCGAACCCATGACCTCTAGGCAGAATAAAGGAAATTAAGGAGAAAATTAAAGTGGGGCTGTGGGGGTTCGATCCCACACCCTCTCGTGCAACAAGGAAAGAATTAAAAGAAAGGAAAATAAAAGAAAATGAGGTGTGGGGGTTCGATCCCCCATCCTCTAGATCCCCAAAACGAAATAAAAGAAAAAAAGAGAAAATAAGCGAAAATAAGCGTGTGTGTTGGGGCTCGAACTCGGGTTCCCCAAGACGAATGAGTTAAGTTTAAATAAATAAAAATGTAAGTGCTGTCCAAGGGATTTGAAATCAGGTTCCCTTTCCCAAATTCCGTATTGATACATAAGTCATACGTGAATATATATTTGAAAATAATGTTGCCTTCATAGATCGAAATCGAGATCGTGGCATACTTCCAAGATGCATAAGTCTTGTACCACATAATCTTAGGAGGATATGAATCACTTAAATGAACTATGAATGAAGTCTCATGGCTTGTATGTATAGACCCATAAGTCTAGCATACGTTTAAAGTAAGTGAACCTAAGATGTATGTAATGAAATGATGAAACCCTAGAAGAGTTAAGTAAGAATGTGAAACACACTAAATGGCCAAGTGCATTGGCATATGATGAAATGAACATTCACGTAAAAAGGAGTGAGTAATTATGAAGAGCAAATGTGCTAAAGTTAATGAATATGGTGACAACATGATAAGAGGCTAAGGTGAAAGATGAGAGTAATCTCAAATGATGCTAAGTAAATGTTACCAAAATGTACTCACCTATGAGAGTGTAAAGCTAATGAAGAGACTATTCTCTATGAACACTCTAATGAAAGTATTGAGATTAATGTATACTTAATACTAATGATGAGATGAGAAATCATCTATTGAGCTATGATGTCCTCATACTAGAAGCCAACTTCCATGACGTATGAGTTGAATGTAATGGAACTTTATACTGAGCAACGATAGGCTAGCTATGAGCGGTGATGCCTTCTTTCGGGAAGGGAGGAGGTTCACGTAACTCTCATGAGATGATACTGTACGGCATGCCGGGTATGGGTCTCCTTAAATCTCCTAGTCTTTCAACCTATACTGCCAATATAGGGATCTAGCAGGGTTCAATTCCATATATACGCTAGCATATTTTGGTTCACTTTGGCCGGTGATTCCACCTCTTTTCGGTGTGGGGATTACACATTGAATTTCACAATGCTCACATGATCTATGTCGGTTAAGGTTAAAGTTCCCAAAGAAAGAATGAGGCTAGCCTCAACGAATGCATATAATGAAATGAACGATACCAAAGGTGTTAGGATAGGATAATCAAGAGGTGAGCTAGACTCAAGTAATGACACTAGGTTATTCTTGGTCATTGCAGAGCAAACCCGATGAGAGTCTTAAACTACATCCTAGGTATCTAGTGATTGCACTAGTATATGAATGAATGAAAACGAAGTACGTATGAATGAATGAAGCAGACTTTGTGTTTGGTAAAAAAGGCTCCCTAGTTGAGGTCCCATATGTTGAGCCCTCATTTTGGGAAGTCCTAATTTCAAGTCCATGATTCCATGGTCTCATGTCATATGAAAGAATGATGTGAACTACGTGATATGATATGTGCAATACGTTATGTGCTGCTTGCAAAATGATAAGTATGATCATGCATGTTACTCTCATGGGATGACTTTCCTAATCCATATTTGGCAAGTCCACTGACTTTCCTAATCCAAATTTGGAAAGCTCACTAACTTTCCTAATCCCAATTTGGCAAGTCCATTGACTTGACTTTCCATAGATCATGTTGTTAGGAAAGAGCTATTCTTACTCATGCATGTCCTTGGTGTGTGCTTGCATATACCCATACTTAGTACAAGTGTGTACTAATCCCATACAATATCTACTTTTAGGTGCAGGCACATGTGGACGTTAGAGCTTACATTACGGCCTTGCAGCTATCTGGACGTGGAGCTTTCATCTGGATTTCGTAGGCCCTCATGGTTTCGAGGACGCTTGCCCTTTATATTCTAGCTTAGATATAGGTTTGAGTTAGTGGAGTATGTTCGACTAGCGTTTCTTTCTCATCTTATTTCAGACATTGTATTGGTGCCATTTTGGCAAATATACACTTAATGCAGTATTGAACTATTTCTTTCATTTGATGATCTTAATATTAGATGGTTGATTGTGAACGTTTATGAGTTTAAGTAGAATGTCTATATGTATGTTAAGTAACAAAAAGTTCAAATTTTCCGCTAAAATTAACCTAGATGAAGTAACGATGACGTATGTAGGTTTGTCTGCGACCTCAGAGAGGTCAACGATGCCGGTCTCATCTGGGGTCTAGACTCTGATCGTGACACTTATAATGACACAAAGTATCAAAGCTCTAGATAGAAAGATAAAGAGTAGAAGAAGGGAAAATTTCCTAAACATTATGCAGTCTCTAATTCATGATAGTGGTGCACTTCACTACCATAACTTAGAAACTACTTAACGTGGTTGATATGAGCCTGATGTCTTGGATATTTAACCTGATGCTCTGATACCAAGTTTGTCACGACCCGGATTCTTGAATCCAAATGGCAACCGGCGTCGTTGACCTCTCAGAGGTCGCAGACAAGCCTCTTCTTGCATTCATCACATTCATACGGTTAATTTTAGCAGAAAATTTAGAACTTTTTGTTTATAGTTTAAGTATACATAGACTTCATATAAACGCATATTTGTAAGAAGGTTCATTGCTCATACATCAACCATCTAATTATAAGATCATGCAACTAGAAAGAAATGGAATCTCATGTCATAAGTAATACTTGCCAAAACGGTATCATTACAAGTGTCTCAATAAAATAGGAAAGAAACACTAGTGGAACCTAACCCACTAGTTCAAACTTACTACTAAGCAAGAAATATAAAGGCAGGCATCCACGAATGCATGATGACCTACCAAGTCTGGATGAAATCTCTTAGTCCGAACAGCTGCAATGATACCCTCAACGTCCACCTGAGCCTGCACCTAAAATAGTAATATTGTATGGAATTAGTACACACTTGTACTAAGTATGGGTACATGCAACAACACATAACGGTAATGCATGAACAAGGATGGCTCTTCCTAATCAACATGTTTTCTAAGAAGGTCAAGTCTCTTAACTTTGACTATTTCGTGATAGGAAGGTCATGCCATGAATATGTCACACATCATACACACATAGGTTCACATAATATACATTTCATGTTTCATATAGTATACATTTCATTTCCATGAGATCTTGGAATCATGGACGTAGCATTAAGACATCTCAAGTGAGGGCCTAACATATAAGATCTCAATCCGAGGGTCTCCTTTATCAACCATAGAGCCTGCTTCATTCGTTCATTTGTACTTCACATTATTCATTTCATTCATTAATAAGCTGGTGTGAACACCAGCTATACCTAGGATGAAGTTTAAGACTCTCATCGGGATCATGAAGTGCAATGACCAAGAATGACCTAATGTCAATACTTGAGTCCGGTCTCACCTCCTGATTATCTTGCACAAACACCTTTGGTATCATTTATTTCATTATCTTTCATACTTTGAGGAACTTCAACTTTAACTGACACAGATCATGTGTGGTCCTGAAATCCGGTGTCTTCCCCACACGAAAAGAGGTGGAGTTACTGGCCAAGGTGAAACCAAAACATTCTAGCTTCATTGTTTCGAATCAAGCTAGTTCCCTATGTTGGCATTATAGTTTAAAGACTAGAAGATTTAGGGAGAACCATACCCACCTTGGTGAACAGTCTCATATCATGAGATTTAAGTGAACCTCCGCCCTTCCAGAAAGAAGGCATCACCACTCATAACTATCCTATCGGTGATCCGTTTAAAGTTCCTTTTTACATTCAACTCATACATCATCAAAGCTTGCTTCTAGCATGAGTTAGTCATAGCTCATTAGATGATTTCTCATCTCTTCTTTACGTATTAAGTTTGAATTGTCCTTACACTTACATATAGAGTATGATTGAGACTTGTCTCTTAATATTCAACACTCTCTTCAGTGGGTACCTTTGGTGACCTTATATTGCAACCTCATTTTGTGGTGCCACCCTGTTCTTTATTAACATCTTCTTATTTCATCTTTACTCACCTTTCATTATTTGTTCATCGATTAACATAGATATGATCTCTTAGAAATTGCATTTAATGATATTGCTTTATAGGCGTAGATGCAGCTTGTCTCACTTGCACTAGCCTATCATCATGTAGTCACTCTTTTCTTTACATATTAACTATGGATGCATTCTTAAAACTTTCTTTTGGAATATGCTTGAGACTTGACTCCTACATTATTCTACACTCCCATAGGTGAGTACGTTTGGTAACATTTACTTAGGCTTGGTTGAGACTTGTCCCACCATTCATCTTAGCCTCTTATCATGTTGTCACTGTTTTCATTAGCATCATAGTATAATATAATTACTCACCTCATTACGTGAATGTTCATTTAATAATCTTACCATTAACTCATGTTCTTACCCAATTCGGGTTACTCATAATTGACTAAGTGTTTCATGACCATCTAAGTATATGTTGTGTTAGACTTATGCATTTTACACATGCAGCCAAGGGACCCAAGTTCAATCCCTAGTGGCTGCATTTTATTTAATTATATGTGAGACTTATGTGTCTCCCAATTTCGTCCAAGAGGACCCATGTTCGAATCCCTTGGACAGCACTTTATTTTTAATATATTTAAAGTGTTAAGTGTCTCCATAAATTCGGCCAAGAGGACCCATGTTCGAATCCCTTGGGCAGCACTTTATTTTTAATTATTTAAAGTGTGAAGTGTCTCCATAAATTCGGCTAACAGGACCCATGTTCGAATCCCTTGGGCAGCACTTTATTTTTTATTATTTAAAGTGTTAAGTGTCTCCATAAATTCGGCTAAAAGGATCAGGGATCGAATCCCAGTGGCCTCATCTTTTATTACTTTAATTTGGTGTGTGATTTATGTATCTCACACCCTTGGCGAAGGAGCCAAGTTCGAATCCCCCTTCCCTCACTATTTTCTTTTTCTATTAATTCCAAGCTTCTTTTAACCTGCCTAAGTTCGAATTCCCTCTCTCACCCTATTTTCTTTTGTTTTATTTTAAGGATTAACCTCTTTGTATTAGGAGCTTAAGAATTTCGAGATTCACTCCAAATGGAAGCAACTATTCCTCTTCATATATATTAGTGACTAGCCGAAACCATATTCATTTAACATAAAGTTTTAGTTCACTTTCTTATATTTAGCCTAGGCGTTTAACTCATAGTTTTACATATACCTTTGACCAATTCATTAAGGAATTTACTTTCACTTTCTTATTCATGAACATCACGATTTATTTTGCATGTTAAACACACAACATTGCAAAACACATGATTCACCATTTTCTTCAAGTTAACAGTAACAATACAATTACGGAAACAACATGTTTGTGCACATATGACATTCAACATTCGGACGTACATAACAAATCATAAACAGCCCGTAACTTACATTACACACAACCACAATCATTCCTAAAATCATCTACCAGAAGTCATACCAACGCATGCATGAATTCGTTCATAGGTTCTAATTACAGGGGCATGCAACGGGGGACAACCTTAGTTTTTCGATTGGATTTAAACTGAACCTTAGGGTACTCTTGGGAAAGGGACCAAGAGAGAAGAAAACCCATACATTTTCAGCCTTGACAACAAGCCACAACCACATGCCCCAGCCCACACACAAACTTTTCTTCCGAGCTTTGATTCTTGTTTGCAAGTGAAGTTCTTTACTTAAAATACTTAGGCGTACGAATTCTCCCTTTTATTTTTTGATGGATGCAGCCAAGAACACTTTTAGAATAGTGAGTTTTACATTTATATTTTGTTTTTGAAGTGTGGGATAAGGCTGAAAACGTTTTTAGGAGTAAATTAAAGAATTAAGAGTGGGTAAGAAGCACACTCCTAGTGGGAGTTGTGCGCCCCTTTTTGTGGGAATTGTTGTTGACTTATTCAACACAATTTTAATTTTAAAAATCAGATTATAATTATATATTAAGTTATTATAATGCCCCTCCTTATTTTAATTAATTTTAAATCAATCAATTCATGCCCCCTTATGCCTCCAACGCGGCTCGAACCCGAGTGTGGAGGTAAGGTCAATCTCGGGTTTGACCACCGAGATTTGACTTATTTTTACTAACTAATATCTTTATTTAATTAATTAAATATCAGTCTAGGGTAATTACTATACTACTCTTAGCCCCAAAATTACCTTTATACCCCTAGAACTCTTAAAACCTAAGACTAACCCTCTAAGTCCGGTTAAGACTCATCCGGGTGAATCCTAGTATTCGGGTACACTACATGGGTGGAACCAACTCTCCTTAGCTCAAGTAACTCACCAAGTTGGTTGGATTGGCTATGATAGGTTCAGAGGTCTGGTTCCACGCGCATCAATCCGTGTGAACCAGGTCTAACCTAGGCATTCTATGTACGTTTAGGCCTTACTTAGCATAGTCGTGTTTGGGTTGTCACAATAGTATTTCACTTGTCCTTGGTTCTAGTATCCTTTAAATAGAGTGTGCGCGAGTGTTATTACTCGAGTGTTGATGCGTAGACTCAAGCCATGTGGGAAGACCATTGTTCCTAATAGTGCTACGGCAAACGCTAATGGATGAATTTCGTTCCACTCTCCATAGGTGACCCTGAACTCTCGGTTGTTAGTAGCGTAGAATCTTGCGTACCGAAACATGACATAGATGTCTTTGAATGATACGTTGGACTCCTTGCACGAGTAGACAAAATCTTTCCCCAACCAGAACCAATCTGCGATATCATCTACAGATGGTTTGTTAGGGATGAATATATATTCTTGCTTTCTCGCTCTTCTTTCCAACCCCGTGCCCACTGTGTCAATGCAGTCTCGAATCTGTGCGATAGTTGGGGTGATTTCCACAGTTCCAAATCGGAACACCATTCTTTAATTATCCCAATACCCTATGAAGACCTCAATCAGTTCTGGGCAACTATTCATGTTGATCAACTCGGTTAGTGCACCCACGTATTTGTTGAGGGTTCTTCTATGATCCCTATCGAGATCATTATACATCCTTTTGAGTTGAAGCGGTGCTTCTACAATCATGTCGAACTTTGGAAAGCGATTCATACCTACAAAACAGAAACTAGTTAAGTTAACCCACCCCCACATTGGTTTCCACATGTACATCATTCAAATGTCAAGCAAAATGATGTGTCGTGAGGTCGGAGACCTTGGACACGATTTTGGCGGTTTCAACTAATGGATTTAATACGCCTTGGGTATTAAGCCATCTTAGGCTAATGCTTAAATTTGATTTTGGTTTCTATCTATCTTAGGTTGTGTACAATTTGTTTTAAAGTGACGGTTACCTGGTCAGACAGACAATGGGGTGAAGATAACAAACGACGTCGGATGACCGCATTCCAACTATTCGTTTGCTACTTCCAATTGACGACGTGTATTTCTGAGAGAATTTGTGGTAAGCCACATAACTTCCGTTTTCCTAATGCAACTATTAGCCGTTTGGCGGAAATATGCCATGGAAATGCAACAGTTTAATATTAAGAATAAAGAAAACAAGCAAACAAATATATCACGTAGCCAAATAACATTAGTTTTAAGGTTAGAATCCTTTAATCCCAGCAGAGTCGCAATTTCTGTTTTATTGGAAAAATATGTTTTATATAGGTTTTTGACTTTTTAGAGTCGCCATTTAAATTTTGAAGAAAAATCAAGAAAAGTATGTTTTCAAAAGACTTAAACAGAAAAAATCTCTTGAAAACTAAAAAGGGTTCGGGAATTCTTATTTATATTTTTCGGAAGGTGTTTAAGGCACCTAAAATATCCGCTTAATATGGTTTTCTGGCAACTAACTCATTTGGCTAAAGAAATAACTAACTTGGTTTTTAGACCGTAATTGTTTGAGAGTTGTTCGAAAAAATAATTAATTCGCTATATAAGTAAGAATTGTTTTGCAAATTTTACTCATTCTTTTAGAATCCGTTTGAAATTCATTTTTATGTCGATAAAACATTTATGGCGCTTGTGGGGATTTGGATTCTCTAGCTTTGAAACTAGCGACAGATAAGAGCGGATAATATAACAAAATAAGAGAGGGGGAGAAAAAGAGAGAGGGAGAGAGAGTTGGGTCCAAATCCGGGTTTTCTGTCCGCCTGGACGGAATCTGGACCAACCTGTTTTGGGTTTTTGACCCATTTTTTTCATCTTGAGTACCTGTCCTAGACTAAATATACAATAATCAATAAATAATAAAATACGACAAAGGCTTAAGCCCCAAAATAGCAAAATACAAATTATTAAGAAAAGGAAAGAAAAAAAGTTTGGACCCTTATGACGTAATTTCTTCTACTCCTTCCACTTCGGGACATATCCGTCAATTTTTATGGCTTGGTTGACTGGATGAAATAAGAAAGTAAGCCCCGATGGATCTCTCGAAGATGCAAAGGGTAAGATCGAATCCCTTGAAGAACTCGGATAAATTTCTACATGCGACAAAAGATGATAGAATTAATACTCGGAAATAATAATGCAGTTATACTTCTAAAAGAAGTCATGATAGTTCTTTAAATCAATATATAACTAATGGCTTATTCAAATTCAAAAGATACAGATACAAATAAAAGATACGAAGCTTGAAAGATACTAAACCCCATGCATAATACTAATAAAATAACAGTCTTATCTAGCTACTGTTTTAGCTAACAAAAAATAAAATAACATCATGGCCAACAGGTGTCAAACAAATTAGGAATGCATACTAGCACTTAAAACTAAGATTGACTCAAATCACTAGAGCACCAAATAGGTAATTAAAGTGGGTTTAAAATAAATAGACATCAATGAGGCCGGAGACAAATAGAAACAAATAAATGTTCGAGCATAATGAGACAAAGTAGTAGTACCTATTAAGTTAGAGATATCAAATCTTATACCTAGTCATGCAACAATTTTACTCGTACCAATCAATAGAAAAATAAAAATCACCTAAAATGGCAGGGTTAGCAAGGGACAACAATAGTTTTGGCATGGCCCAAAATTTCCATTTGGATTGCGACTATATTGTACGAACTCCAAAATGAACAACCATTATAATAGAACAGAAACAAGGAGGAAGGTAGATCATCTCGGGTTCTGTTGGACTAGGACAAGCACAAGTCTAAGCAAAAAATATCTATCCTAAATGAAGGCAACAATAAATGACCATGAACATTAGATAAGGCAACCACACTCTCATAATAGCATGTTGGAGGAAGTATAATGGTCCTAAATGGACATTATGTTAAATAATGGCACCTCAAATGCAGAAAATGTGATATTTTAAGCATAACACATACGAAGGTCTAATACGAAAAGAACATTAAAGCGATGATTTCTTGAAAGGAGAGCGTCAAAATGAATTTCGGACAAAGAAAACATGAATATGATTCCAGAATACACAGAAAAAACCCAACAGAAATCGATTTCAAGATTTAAAACCCCTAATAACAAAGATAACATATACCGTAAGCATCAGCCTAACTTCAGCCCCATAACCAGTAGCTAACCACATGATAATTTGCAATGCCAACAGAAAACAAATATCAAACGGATGGAGAGAAAAGTTAGGTCATGAGTGCGAATGAATTTACCTTCCTTAGGGCATCGAAACAGGAACAGACGAGCAGGAAATCAGCGAACCTCCGCACCAGAAGAAGGGAGTCAAAATATGAACGAACGAACAAGACTTCAAAATTGAAACTCAAGCTTTCGAACAGATACAAGACTATGTATTCTATTTCACTCAAGCTGCTAAGAATGTTTTCCTCAAGATAATTTTCTCAAACACCAAAAAAAAAATTCCCCCTTAAAGTGAAGAGAAAGCGACTATTTATAGAAGAACAATAGGGTTTTCGGATTTGGGAGGGAAAAGGGTAGAATCGACAAACACTAGAAAATTCCCAATTTGAAATTCCAAACTTCATCCCGGGACAGCTGGAATCAGTACTAGACTTCATCAAATTTTAACGGGGGGGCAAGGAGATCCACTCGATTCAAACGAAGGACGATGGATCAAGGGGATTACTCCTTCTGGCCTGCTCGCGTACGGAAAAGCTGCTCCTTCTAGAGAAAAATGGACGGATGAAAGAGAGAAAGGCGACGCAATTCTTGTTCTTGGACTCGGATGCGCCAAGATTCTGGGTCTCGTTTGCCCGCAGGGAAATTAGGTTGCTGCGTTGTCGCATGCCGCGTGAGTAAGATGAAGGCGAGCGAACGAATGGAAATTTGGAATCGTTGCGTGCTGTCATGCTCTCCGAATTCTCTTGTAAAGGGAAAAAGGGTTGGGGGCCGGGTCAAAAGAAAAGTGGGTTGGGCGCGTCTTGGAAATTTTTGGTTTGGGCGGGCTGAAATTCAGAATCTTTTGGAATGAAGTAGGGCCCAACTCGTCTGATGCAGAGTACATGTTAGACAAGAACTTTTTAATTTGGCCCATTCATTGTAGCCATATTAATTTAAAGTGTAACAAAAATTAAATTTTAGTAATTTGGATTGGCATTTAATTAACCAACAAACCTCTTAAAATTTAACGAGATAAAATAGTTAACTTTTTTATTACCAAAGACTCCAAAATGTAAACTAATAAATTTAGACAAAATTAATTTAATAAAGATATTAAGGAAAATTCAAAATCCTTTCGAAACAATTTTCGAATATTCATAAAATAAACTAATTACATATAAAAATTATATATAAACAAATATATTACTTAAAACTATAGCAAAACAAACCAATAAAATTAATTATAAACTAAGGAATCAAACTAAAA